>CM061535.1:21929670-22467656 GCA_030545055.2 Neoaliturus tenellus
CTTATTTGTCATTTTTTACTAAGATGACCTTGGTCTCTCGTGTAGCTTATGACGGGCCGAAGGCCCTCGTCAGTTGTCTCTACAAATTATTCTAATAGTAAGAATTAGACCCTAGCCGAATGAAAATGTTTCGCCCAATAACTCCATGTAACAAATTTAATTTCAATTTTAATATTTTGCAAAATCGTTGTCCTCAACCACTGCCAATTATCCACGTTCGTTAATTAATCTCGAAGTGAAAACTGAACATCATCGAATCATAATTTGAGAGGGAATAATTTATTAATATAACCATTATAATGGCAATGAGATAGACAACGTGTCCGGCAACCAGCACCCATGCCACAATTATACTTTTTCAATACAGTTCAGCACCTTTTACACTATGGATATACTCTATAATCAATTTTCTTGATTAGCCGATCATATATATTGACTTATATTGAGTCAATTATAAGTTGAACAAACAGTGGCGCTTCTACCTATAGCAGGGTTTCTTGTCAACAGCGACACCAAAATTTAATATAGTAGGCTATAATTAATTTCAAGATTTCCTTGTACAAAAAAACCATGTCGCGTACTATACTATATATGTCATCGCTGTTATAAAGATTTAAGCCCAGGACCATGTTACTTTTTTCATTTTGATGTTTTTTCATTCGTTTTTGAACGAATGATGTTTTTTGCCACAATGTGTTATGTGGAGCTCAAAATGAAAAAAAGTAACATGGTCTTGGGCTTAAATCTTTCCATGGCTACTACTGTGACATCGTAGGTATTCCCTACATGGACATTTGCTAAAAATAAAAAAACTGTGCTATGGGAGCTCCAAGAATATGGAAGTTTTCAATCGTCATTTTACATTTGGAAAAAAATGTCTAAGAGGTGGATGGATGTGAAGTGTGTTATAAGCGAAGGATGTGGGTATATTTTAGAGTCTTTTATTCTACTTAGGATTCTAATTGACAACCTCGTGTACAAGATCTAGTTACGATAAATAACATTGCATTACCATAATATCAAAATACTTTTAAAAACTTGCCTTAATTAACTACCAGTGTTCATAACAATATGACCGTGGCTCTTAAGTTGAAAATACATGTAAGTATGACTAATTCATAATTTCTAATTGCAGTTGAGTTTCTTTATTTCCAAATGAACAAAGAATATTAACTCTACACTATAAAATTTTATAACGTGATCTTGTCAAATAGAAATACATTTATTTGAAAAAAGAAGTATATATTAACAGAAGATGTATTTAATTATTTTTAAAGGTTAATACGAAATAAATACTTAAGAAGAAATACTTTAATTTTAATTAAGTGTACAATTATATATACAAAAACATATATAACTGTTGATTAGATTATATATTAATTATAACATATGTGCCGGCTGTTTTAAATATGGGGACAGGAGTTTAGAATACCCTGTATATGTGTCCAGGACGTGACGTCAGACATCAGGTGATGTCCAAGATGGCGGCGTGGTGCTGACGGAGCGATATCATTTCTTGGAATCACAACAAACAAACAGCAAACCACACCTGATAAAGGCAGCAGCTCTGAACTGACATTGGCTGTAAGTTTTACCCATCGCTGCTCAACCTTATGGCATCTAAGTTGTTTTAAATGCCATAAAACATCTATTTTTGTTCGATGTTAAATAATTAAATAATTTAAATGTAATAAATAAAATAATTAATAAATAATATTATAAATAATATTAAATAATTTAATTAAAATAATTAAATAATTTTGTTTTGAACGTCCGGTTTACAAGTAATGAAATAAATGTAAAGTGTATTTTTGTAATAATGTTTTCAAAAATACAAGTTCCAAAACTGTGTACTTGAACACAACCTTGATCAAACACAAGTTTACGAGGGAACACCGGGTGTAAAACTCGATATGTGCTATTTATTATTATTATTATTATTATTTTAATTCCAATTTCAAGGTAATAAAGATTTAGGCATAAGTATCTTAAATTTGTGGCGACCTCGAAATTCCGCACCAAAACCTGTCCATCGGCAAAATCATCGAAGCATTAACAGTGGTGGCGATAAGAACCCGCTGTCCCTCCTCAAGTTTGTTCATAGGCCCCCTCACTAATAACATTTTCCACCTGGACTTAGCGCGGCAGTTTAGGCGGGGGATGGGGGTGGATGCTAAGCAAAGACCTTTCTCTGAACATTCTGCTGCTGACTCATATCATATAATATCACTAATATAATTTCGTATTTAATCTATTCTAGTACCTTCACGCGGGCCACCAGAGCATCGCCGATGCAACCGCCATGACAGTAGGCAATGTTTTGAACTAGGTTAGTAGAGAATTTTTATAGATCTGTCAATATAAATGCCAGTAGCTATTGCTACTAACCCTGTAATAACGTTCGGCCCTAGCTCCTAGCTCAACCCTCACAGACTCCAAGCACGTTCTCGTGGATATGTTTTATAATATAATAAATTCTCTCATTTATCTGTTCACTTCTCAATTGTCAATACACAATTTCTGGTAAAAAATTCGGTGATTTAAAAATCTACAACATGGTGGAGAACCAACAAACAAACAAGAATCAATTAAACCAAACAGAAATAAGTCGGATAGACCAAGCGAAGAAAAAATCCATGGATCAAGAGATTAGAGAGGGTGAAGAAAAGTGAGCGACCGAGGAGTGAGGATGAAGGGAGGTTAGGTGAGCGATCCCTAGCAAATACCTAGTCCAATTTGGCTCTGAAATGGCTCTCCTTGTATTTAAGTGAAAGTACCGGTACCTAAGATGTAGTAGACATTACAACAAAAAAGTCAACAGCAAACAACAAACAATATATCTACAAAATTACCGACATCAAGAGGAGTGCCACAAAGATCTAATTTAGGGCCAATATTTTACACATTAATATGCTATGATCTACCTGGCTGCCTTGAGCCTTTTTAGCCATTCAATAATGTATGCAGATGACACTGTCATATCGACTTTAAAAAATCGAGTTGAAGAATTGTAAATTCTAACATATGCATGGCAATGGACTAATGCTCCTTAAATTACTCAGTTTTGTATGAAGAAAGACGAAACCAGGATCCCCAAAGTTGTATAATATATAGCAAGTACCAATCAATCACCTAGGTGTCATCATTGATGACCAACTATCATGGAATGAACACGTTGATGGGGAGAACATGTTTCAATTCAGCTATATTTGCTTTAAGAAGAACTAAAGATATAGCCACCGAATATGCACCTAAAACTTCATATCACACTTTTTAAAAGTTGGGCCAGATAAGCAATTGCTGTTTGGGGTGGAACATCAGATAAAAATCTCGAAAGAGTACTCCCAAATCCTCGAAATATTGCAAAAGAAAGCTATTAGAAAGATGATGGATCCAAGAGGGAGGGAAGCTGTAGGAATGTCTTTGTGGAATGGAGAATTATGAATGTCGTTAACATGTATGTAATGGACTGCAAAATATCAGCTGTAGAAACTAACAATGCTAAATATATCATAATACGTACATCCAAAAACGAGCATGCTAATGATTTCAATTTTACGAAAAAATGAAAATGTCTAAAATGTCTAAAAGAACTATACTACAGTGGATCTAAATTTTATGTTTTACATCTAAATATTAAGGAAGAAAATTCAGAAAATTTTTACGCTAAAAACGTGACTATTACATAATCTATTTTATGTCAACAAATTTTTGGACTGTCAAAAATTTATAATTATCATCACTAAACCTGATTATACTTAGTTTTAATTATTAATATTTACAGTCTCAATGGTTGGCAATAAAGAATATATCTTTCTTTCTCTCAACTTACATGATACTTTAGTGTTTGGATATCCCCATCCGTGACAATGTCGACATCTTGGAGTTGCGGATTCATTTTGCCATCATCTGAGACCAGCTTCAAAACAGCGAGTTGGCCGTTTGACTTGTACGTCACCCTGGCATAATCATCCATTCTCTCACAAATCTTCTCGATGACATCAGATAAAAATACTTCTGATCTTCTCAATTCTACCTGTAAATTAAAGACAAAATATTGTTGGTGTAGAGGAGGTGACTAATGGAAATTATTTCTTCATTGATTGAGTTTGTGCAATTTTAGAGAAATATTTTATATTGAGCATTTTTATTCAAACTAAACGTAATTTGCAGTGCGTAATTTCAGCGTTTTTATTGGGGGGGCAAGATTTTTTTATGAATATATTTTGTCTGCAATGAGACTTCCTTCCCCTTACTATTGTTTTTTAACAAATGCAGGCCATAAAAAGAAGCTCAATTCAAATGTAATTATTTTTTTATATTAAAATTAGAATTTTTTACCATTTTTCCAAATTATCGGGGGGTGTGGGCAATTGCCCCCCCTTGCACCCCACCAAATTGCGCCTATGGTGATTAGCTTCAATTGATTCCATAGAACCTAATTTCATCAAGTTAGACTTTACATCAGTAGACTTTTACTATCCAGAATAGGCTGGTGGCAGATGGCCAGTTTGAACTTTGGTAATCGGGATGATTCAAGTCAGCCATGAGTAACCATTTTCATCATTATAACAAGGAATTTTGACAATTAGAGGTTTATTTATTTATTTTTTAATTTCATTCACATGAATTGCATTTTCTATTTATTACAAGTCACAGGGATATGTTACCCCCCCTTCCACACAAATCATTTTACATTTCACTCAATACATTACATAGTAAAGTATCAAGACTGAGGTTTGAACCGTTTCCCATTAAAAAATAGCACCTGCATAAAATTGAAAATAAATTGTTTGACAAATTGACTTTTCATTTGAATAGCAGATGCAGTGAGAGCTGTGGAACTTAAGAAAAGACAATTTTATTTACTGAACCCTCCTTACTCCATGTAACGACTTTCACTTCCTTGTAAATCACAAATTATGTTTTGCAGAACCATAATCAGCCATGCAAACTACTTTAGATTTTAATCCTACAGGTAAATAGAGTAAAAATTAAAATAATTAAGAAAAAATATTTTTTAAATAAGAGATCTTGTGTAGTTTTTACAAAAAAAATATCTTGTAGGGCCGGATTTAACATTGAGATGCCCCTAGGCTTTATATTTTTTTTGTGCCCCTATGTTAAAGGTTTGTTGTTAGTAAATTATTCTTAAAACACTGTTACAGCCATTGTCACTTTTTTGCAAACCACATTTCATCATGTTATTAACACAATTAGTTTGAACTATAATTGTAAAAAAAGCTAGATTAAAAAATGTGATTTATACAACAATTATGTGTTGCTTTGACACTGAAAGGAGGCTATACTTTAGTCATAGACAAGTATCAAATTGTGACCAATCATGCCGATCACTAGGCAAGATGAGAGAATGACAGAATTGATAATGGCATCTCGGCTAATATCCTATTGAGATCAGACACACTGTTGGTTGTATCTTGTGCTTAAGTCAAATCTAACGTCTCTGATTTTTCAAAGATCATGGAAACTACTCTCAAAACTGATTGTGAAATCATAAGTGAGGAAGATAGAGATGCCGATGACTTTAGTCGCTTAGAGTGTTATTGTTATCTTGCTTCTAGGATGTCTATTTTCTCTATCTATTTATCATAAAAATATCTTGTTCTTGTCCTTAATACCACAGCTAACTTTTAAGTTTATTTTATTAATACAATAATACAGTAACTATCAGGGGCGGCTCGTGAGTTTTTTGGCGCCCGTGCAAAGACGAAATTTGCCGCCCCCCCTTTCCAACACTATACTGTCCCCGAATCCCCCCCCCCCCCCCCCCCGAGAGTCCTTGATCCTGCTCCCTATCGGTTAACTCATGATAAATATTACACGACGTCACGTGCGCGCTTCGCCTCCATTTCACACCCAAGCTTGTAAGATGTTGGGAAGAAGATTTTTTTTATATAAATAATTTACAAGAATTCCTTAGAAAAAGTAATTTTTTATAGAAATAGAAACATTCATATGTGTATTTTTTTTGTCTTTTACCCTTTTAGTTTCCGGTATTCTTCACTCCTTTATTTTTAGACATGTCAAAACATAACTTTATTTAAAACAAAACATTTTTTTATGCTGGAAAGACATAGCTGTACTGTACCCCGTGTACGGTATCTCGTTATAATCTGACAACTATACTAAATACTGCTATTAAAATATCAGCAATGTGTAAAATTATTGGGAATCAACAAAAATATACCTGGGTAAACACTTGACAGTGACAAAAGTTTTATCTGAGCAGATAACAATACAGCACGTCCAGCAACAACAAAAAGTGAAGCTCAATAATCGCGTAACAAAAATACGTTATCTGTGACAATCAAGCAGTCCACAATATCAGTTTGCAATTACTGACATTGTTTTGAACTTTTTAAAGAAATCTATACTTATTTAATACGATAAGGAGTCTTTGAAAAGAGAACTCCTCCTACAGTTTTCAACCGTTTTTCAAGTTTTTGGTGCCATTGTATAGGACTCGGTCTGTAGTGTTTCTCCCAAAAAATGTATGAGAATCCATCGCTGAAATTTGAAAATTTCCCATTAGAATAACATTCAGGCCCGGATTAACACTTTTTGACGCCCTAGGCCAAAGGTCACAATTACGGCCTCCCCCCCTAAAATTGGTACATTTTATTCTAATTACTTTGGCTGTAGTATAAAAGCTCAGAACTATTTAACGAAAGTGATGATCAGCATTTTCACCACTTTAATCCATGGACGTAATCCTTTTGCATCATTTAATGTGCCATTTTACCACTGTATTAATTTTGCATCCGATATCAAATATTATACAGGGTGTTTTAGAATTGCCAATGGACCAAAAACAAATATGAATATCAAAGTAATAAGGTCTAAATGCCGCCAGTTACCCACACAGCCGCCATTTTGTATTTACACATCATAATTTTTATTTCCATAATGGATGATTATGTCGGAGTTCAATTTTTGCATGGATCTTTGTCACACCAATGCTCATTTCAAGGAAAAACATATTTTTTCCTATGTGTATTTCTAAAATGGGGGGTCATTTTAAATTTTTAAACTCAAACGTCTTAAAAATGGAAATTTTTACAAAAATTTTACTAGAGACTAAAAAGTTTAAAAATTAAATTATCTAACTAAGAATACCAAGTTTGTAAGGACCTGACAACAAATAACGGGGTTATTGGGATTTTTCTGCAGAAAAACTATGATTTTGCATTAAATTTCATGCAAATTTAGGTTATTTTAAGAGAAAAATCAATGTAACTCCGTTTCTTGTTGTCATATCTTTACAAACATGGTATCCTTAGTTAGATAATTTTATTTGTCAACTTTTTAGTCTCTAGTAAAAGTTTTGAAAAGATTACCGTTTTTGAGATATTTGAGTTTTAACATTTAAATGGCCGCTATTTTGAAAACACACATCGGAAAAAATAATTATTTTCTCTTGAAATGGACATTGGTGTGATAAAGATTCATGCCAAAATTTAACTCAATACAACCATCTGTTGTGGAAATAAAAATTAATATGTGTAAAAAACAAAATGGCGGCTGTGTGGGTAACTGGCAGTATTTTGACTTATTACTATGATTATGATATTCATATTTGTTTTTGGTCCAGGAACAATGCCCTAAAATGTTAGCAGTGAGTTCTGAAACACCCTAATTGTAATATAGAAATAAATTTAAATCCATTTCAAAGGAACAAGGTCAAGGCAAGCCTTACAGGGCAACGGTCAAGGCAAAGGGGCGCTATTTACTGTCAAGTAGGGGAATATTTACTGCTGGTCGGGGGCGCTCTTTACAGTCGATCAGGGACGCTCTTTACCGGCAGTTGAAGGCTATGTCACCGGTCAGGACATGATTTAACTCTGATTAAGGGTGCTATTTACTGTCGATTAGAGGGCGATGTTTACTGCCAGTCGGGGTGATGCTCATGACGGCTAATAGGGGACACTCTTTACGGCATGTCAGGGGTGCTTGTCCCCGCCGCGAAGGAGCCCCTCGGGTCCCAGCTACTTAGGGGGTCAACTAGTTCGCCTAAATAGATAGATATTTCTTCTTTCTATTTTGCCTAGTATTCTATTTGCTCTTGTAATTAAAGAATTTAATAAAACAATGTGAAAACCCCAAAATTAAATTATGTTTGCAGTTAAATAATTTTTTGACTGAAACATAGTAAAAAAGGCCCGTTTGACGCACCCCCCCCCCCCCCCCCCCCCCAGCTGACGCCCTAGGCCATGGCCTAGTGGATAATCCGGGCCCTGATAACATTGGGATTTGGGTTAAGAATTTTAAACATAAGTTAGTTTACAGCTGTAAATAGGTGTAGTTTAAGGCGATTCCCTTAACTGATAATCACAATATTGGATTCGACAGACGGTTATAATTGATTTCTTATTTAAATCAATTTATTTGGTTCACATGAACTAAACGTAATATTTATGCTCGATTATTTCGAGAAACTTTTGCACTAATGTATTTTAATTGTGATAAGTGAATTTTTACAGCTTTTAATAATTATAGATTCTGAAACAAAGTACACACAAACACTCAGTCTTGCAAAAAATCTGGGAGAACAAACATTAGCGAGCTGCCGTGCCGGCCGCATCGATGCATGGACGGCCATACATCGGCAGTGTGTGCACCCTCTGTTAGGCCGGTAATGAAACCAAATTTAATCACCATTGTACAACGTTCTGTTATTGACTACAATTGTCACACAACAGTATATAGTTAACATTAACGATGTAAGTTTCAAGTGATAGCGTAAAGAAAATAAAATAAGTAGTACACCTACTTTAAACGAGTATTTAAATACATATTGAAACAACAACGCACTCTATGGTTTTTATTTTAAGGTAAGTATAACTGCTGCAGGGTGAACGTGATGATTATAATGGATCAGATGAGATGTAGCTTTTTTAAGTGACAAGTAGCACCTGATTCATTTGTCAGGATAATTAATTAATAGCCCACTATCATGGCAGCATGATAAAAAAAACTTTTAATTTTTCCCAGGGTTGAACTTATTATTTAGTATTTTTCAGAGTATTCTGTACTCTAAAATGTATTTAGGTACATTTTCGTTCATGAATTAAAGACATTGGCGGATCCAGGGAGGGGTGGAAAGGGCAATCGACCCCCCCCCCCCCCGTACAGAAACCTTTCGAGCAGTTTTACCTGACCCATTTGATATCTTTCCATAACACTTTAACACGTTTGCTACCACAATGTTAAAAAAAAATCGTAACCACAGCCCGCCGCCGCAATTTTGCGGCGGTCGAGTTCTACTGAGAGCCCACCGCCGCATATCTGCGGCGGCTGGGCTCATTAAAATAGACTGCCGCCGCATATCTGCGGCGATGGTTCCATGATACTAAATACGAAATTTCTTCAGTGCGGTCTATTTTAATGGTCAAACAGTTTAGGCGCGGTCTACGGGATAGTCCGCCGCATATGTGCGGCGCTTGGTCTGTGGCTAAAACGATCACTGACGTCACTGAAATGTTTTACGTACATTTTTATTTAATGTATTTTTGAACGTAACATTTTTTAACGCATTTGATATATTTTTACACAAATATTCATCAAGTCTCTTATATGACACATTGAAAAAAGTTTATCGTGTAAGAAAAATATATAAACATTTGCATTTTGTAAACTTGTAAAACATCATAATTATACTACGTAAATGAATTGTAAACAACTCTTTTTGTAAACTAAATATTTCAATACAATGTTTTTATGTATAAGCCGTATTTTATTTTTCGCTTTTCAAAGGTTATGACTAAAAATAAGGTTATATTAGTGCCGACGCTAACATGCGTCACTTAGTCTCTGACCATGCGCCGCAAATGTGCGGCGCTCAAAAAATTGCCAAAAATGAAGAGAAAATTGTATATATTTTTTTATTTTATGAAATTAAGATATTTTGAAGTGTGAAAACTAATTTTGGACGGTTTCTATTCGTGGTCTGTGGCATAAGTCACAACCACTAGGGCCGGTCTACAGGGAAGTCCATGATTATTTTCGTGGGCTGTGGGATTGGCCGGACCGCCGCATATATGCGGCGGCTGGTAGCGAACGTGTTAAAAATATTATAGACATTGTATTTCAATTTTTAAAAATAGACAAATTTTAAATGCATTTTCAAGGCTGATTCATTCATTTATAACACTATATATATCAAAGTATGCGAAGCCGAACTTTCGAGCATGTCGATTAGCGCGGAGCAATGATGGCGAGCCCGAAGCTCCGAAGCTAACCTCGGTTGTTTCTGCCATTCGCGCGCAATGTATAAAGCCCTAAAAATCACAGGTTTAGTACACTAACTTTGTCATCCAAAGTATGGTCTAGCTTGCATGAAATGGGATATTGGGACTTTGTGATAGTACTGAGGTTCTCAAATTTTTCTACCTTACCGACCCTCCGGATCACCGTAAAAAAGCTTAAAAACTGGCGTAATCTTTCACTCTTTTACGTTTGGCTAATTTTGACCTTGAAGGAACGGTTTGTAACCAAAATCACCCATAATCATTTTAAAATTACATTGAATTTCTTATAAATTAAGACCATATAAAATTAGACGTTGATATCGTGGTGGTCCGGTGTTAACAAATCGGCTTGGACTGCCGATGATCTTATTTGAGTTTTTTTCGCAGGAACGCCTTCGGCAACTACATAGAAGTTGACAATGGCAAGCCGCCAAAAGCGTTTCTGCGAAAATCAAATTGCCGCCATTTTGGAAGCGGAAGTGAGATCTAAAATACTTAGTGATATTTGAAATAAAAAAATGCCATGAAAATTTTTAAATACTTAGCTAAGCCTAGATTGAAATCACATTTAGACAGACAGACGGAAAACTAAGCAAGATATAAGACTGTATAAGATGATAAAAAAACCTGGTTAAGTTTGGGTCGATAATCTTTCGACATGCTGTATAGCTTTACACACGAAAATTAGCGTCAATGGATAGTTTGAGTAACTTTGAAGAGCCATGTTAGAAAAACTATAAGACCATATTGACTATGTAGAAAAACTATATTTTAGTCCTAAATTGTATAAAACTCGATGTACTTTTAAAATGATAATGGGCCATTTTCATGAAAAACTGTTTCTTCAGGGACAAAATTAGCCAAACGTAAAAAATGCAAAATTACAGCAGTTTTTATAAGCTTTTTGACAGTGATACAGACGTTCGCCGAGGTCGAAATTCTGGTTTAACATCTCTGAACTATCGCAAAAAATGAAAAAGAACCTATAAATAACCTAAGCAGTGCACCACATAGGTTGTAGCATTGATTATGTATATAGGCTTACTATACAGGGTGTTTTTTTTAACTGTGCCACCATTGGGATCTTGTAAACTATTGATTTTACAGTAAATTTTAAATGGGGGACTTTACCTTAATTTTTATGACAATCAAAAATATGAATTCCATATTTTTGTAAATAGCCGCCATTTTCCAATATGGCGGCCAACTTTGAAATTTCTTATGGAACACCCTGTATTTTATGATGTTTTTAGAATCTACATACAATTTTAAGCCTTTTTTATTCTTGTGTAATTTTTGATATACCCAACCGTTTACGAGCTACAGAGAGATAAAGGTACTAAATTTTTTATGTTTTTCTTAACTATGCTACCATTGGGATCTTGTAAACTATTAATTTTACAGTAAATTTTAAATGGGGGACTTTACCTTAATTTTTATGACAATCAAAAATATGAATTCCATATTTTTGTAAATAGCCGCCATTTTCCAATATGGCGGCCAACTTTGAAATTTCTTATGGAACACCCTGTATTTTATGATGTTTTTAGAATCTACATACAATTTTAAGCCTTTTTTATTCTTGTGTAATTTTTGATATACTCAACCGTTTAGGAGCCACAGAGAGATAAAGGTTTAATTTAGGCAGGCTTAAGGCTCTCATAACAGCTGTTATTATTGTATCGACCATTTCCATTTCCAGCTGTTTACTAGCATTGTTGGAATAATAAACAATAATCACTAACCTGTAAACTTGCAGTCTGAGAATATTTGTCGTTCACCGTGTAATTTATTTATCAACTCATGTAGTTATTAACTTGTCTATTTTCTTTTTTTTATAATTCTGCTTGTTGTGAAAGTGTTCTTACTATGGAATTTACAAACAGTGAAAAACTTGACATGGTCGAAGTGTATTTTCTGTGTAACAGAAACTGTAGTGCAGCAAATATCGCATATCAAGAGAGGTATCCTGATAGGCATGTACCGAATCGTAGGTATTTCAAAAAACTTATTGTAAACTTGGCAGCCAATGGTTCTTTTGCGAAGCCACGTCAGAGAGTAAGCACAGTTGTTACTGATGAATTTGAAATTGATGTTTTGGCATACTTTGAGGCTTTTCCTAATGCTTCTATTAGAGAAGTTGCATCCATTTTGCAAACTTCAACCTCCTCAATTTTTAAAGTACTAAAAAAAAACAGATACCACGCTTATAAGTATGCGAAAGTTCAAGCTTTGCTGCCGGGTGATGAAAATAGGAGGCTACAGTTTTGTGGATGGCTAGCTCAGGAGGCTGTTAATACACCAGGTTTTTTATCGAACATCATATGGACTGATGAAACTAACTTTTCGAATAGGGGAATGTGGAATCGGAAGAACAACCATTACTGGGCTGACGAAAATCCGTTAGTAGTGAGAGAAGGGCATGATCAAGTTCGATTCTCGATTAACTGTTGGTGTGCTGTGTTGAATAATGCAGTAATAGCAATACACTTTTATGAGGGTAATTTGTCAGGACATTTGTATTTACAGATTTTAGAGAACATTTTATTTGACGCAATTGAGGATGTACCTGTAAATGAAAGACTCCAGTTGATGTACCAACAAGACGGTGCCCCACCGCATAACAATCGAGTGGTAGTGGAGTTCTTGAACACTCACTTTCCTGGAAGGTGGCTTGGTACAAATGGCCCATTACAATGGCCAGCGAGGTCCCCTGATTTAACTCCAATGGATTTCTTTCTTTGGGGTTACTTGAAAGACGAATTGTACAAAGCACGATACAATAATGTTGCAGATATGACAACCAGAGTCAGAGAAATCCTTCAAGGAATTCACCACAACACACTCAATAAGTCTGTAAATGATGTTTTGAAAAGGGCGACTGCTTGTATTTATACAGATGGTGGCCACTTTGAACACCTATTGTAAATATGTTTATTGTATCAAAAATGAAATTGTTACAATTAAAAAAATCTGTTTTGTGTGTTCTGTAGATAACTTTAATTATTTTCTTATTATAAGCACCAAGTAAAATAAGAATAAGCCACTAGTTCACTGAAACTAATACACCTAGGCATGCCAGAATTATATTAAAACGTTATCTCTCTGTGGCTCCTAAACGGTTGGGTATATCAAAAATTACACAAGAATAAAAAAGGCTTAAAATTGTATGTAGATTCTAAAAACATCATAAAATACAGGGTGTTCCATAAGAAATTTCAAAGTTGGCCGCCATATTGGAAAATGGCGGCTATTTACAAAAATATGGAATTCATATTTTTGATTGTCATAAAAATTAAGGTAAAGTCCCCCATTTAAAATTTACTGTAAAATTAATAGTTTACAAGATCCCAATGGTAGCATAGTTAAGAAAAACATAAAAAATTTAGTACCTTTATCTCTCTGTAGCTCGTAAACGGTTGGGTATATCAAAAATTACACAAGAATAAAAAAGGCTTAAAATTGTATGTAGATTCTAAAAACATCATAAAATACAGGGTGTTCCATAAGAAATTTCAAAGTTGGCCGCCATATTGGAAAATGGCGGCTATTTACAAAAATATGGAATTCATATTTTTGATTGTCATAAAAATTAAGGTAAAGTCCCCCATTTAAAATTTACTGTAAAATCAATAGTTTACAAGATCCCAATGGTGGCACAGTTAAAAAAAACACCCTGTATAGCTGTTTCGTGGAACTAGTTAAACTATAGTTCCTCTTTACAAATAAATGTGACAGTGACAGCACATTGATTAGTAAGTATGATTGGAAGATCTGTAACTCCTTAGTAATCTTTTATGTTAGGCCTATCTAAGAAGAAACAGAAAGTAACCAAGCAAGATTGTTTTTATTTAGTTGTGAAAAAGCAGTTTACCTTTTCGCAAATACAGTATGCTTACATCTTAACTGTTTGTTAACTCTTTTTATAAATAAATTTTATAAATAGAACTGGATAATTCATACTTTTCATTTCCCAATACGTCCTTTAATCAGTTTTTACAATTAAAACCTAGACTGCGTTTCACTAAAACTTTTTTATATTACTAAATGTAATAAAAACACGTTTTAGACATAATCTTATGCTTTTACTCAAGATTAAGAGTCTAAGATTTAAATTTACATATATGTTTGTGGGAATAAAAACAGAGAATTCTCAAATTAAGGTTGACAGTGGACTCCAGACCATGACTTCTCGCTTCCTCACCTGTTTACTCAACGTTAAAGGTCATTGCACCCCCTCCCACCCTCCACCCCGAAACAATCACCCAGATGTTTTGAGTTCCTATTGACCTTTCATGGAAACCGCGCGTAATTCGGTCCTGGATCCGCCCTTGATTAAAGACCAGGGTGGAAGATTAAAAAATGTTAGTATAATGGGCAAAATGGGATAAGAACTACAGCGATAAGCTAAAAGATTTATTTTTTACTCTCCTTTTGCTAATATTTGCCGTTTTTTATTCATATTTGGTAAAGTTATTAGAGTAAACCCCCACAAACTTGACTCGCAGTGGACTGAGGACCTGTAAAGTTATGTGAATGTCAAGTTTTCCAGATCCCATATAACTCCAGTGGTTTGTGGTTTATTTTATCCGACCGGGTAACAACAGCACACAATGACAATCAAACCATGTAAAAGAGGACGCTAGCAAAGAAACCGCTTTAAATAGCCGGGAAAACCAATCAAACGTTATGACATCTATCAACAATGATCTATTACAGAAAACTGCCACAGTAGCAACAGAATCTCTTAATGACATAAGTTTTATATAATATCAACAATCAGGCCTAAAAAACCCTGCATGGAACAAATCACGAGTCACGATCGAGCACTGTAGGCAAATATAGACTAGAAGTGTTGAGATACCAGGGTTATGAAAAATCTGGTCCTAGATTGCTTTATAATATCAGATTATTAATACTTACAGCCTGAAGCAATTTTCGTAATTTGGTTTGTGACGCGTTTCGCCAATCAGACTTCACAAGTACACTTAAACTAGCAGTGCTTACACAAACACATAAATCACCCTGCGGATCGTTAAAGTTTATTGAAAACAGACATTGAATTAAACATGTATAAATAAAAAATTTGGGGAGCTCCCATTACAGCCACACGGTAGAGGTTCGTGCACAGACTGTTAGTTTTAAGTGTGTTTGTGAAGTCTGATGATGCCATAATTGGCGAAATGTGTCACAAATCAAATACTAAGATTGCTTAAGGCTGTAAGTATCAATAATCTGCTACCAGAGTTAACTGTGGCCCATCAGTAACTATACGTGAGGCCGGTATTGGCTCACTGTAAACATAGCATCTATGGCATACTTACTTTAGATTTCTTCATCTCACCATTGCCATCTAGCCTGTAGCTACCTATATCAATTTTCTTGTCTGGACTTGTTTTTTCTATTTCTTTTTCTATTTCCTCCACTATTCGTTGGCAAACTGCAACAATATCATAAAGATTCAGTATCATAATAGGCCTACATTTTAAATTAAGCATAAATAGCAAAAATACAAAACACCTGCTTTTTACTAATATTACAAAAGGGGTTAAAGAATAACGGTATCAAAAACTTATAAAATGTATGTTTAGGTTTTCCTGTAGGATAGTAAGTTAACTGGGAGATATGAATTTCTCTGAAATTTATATATGCTAGGTTCGTTATCCTCCTCCGCCGTTATCATCTAGGCTATGTTAAAATTTTGATTTTACGATTAAAATTGTGAGATGAAAACTCAATAGAATTAACAACGATATTGAGGTTACAAAAAATGTATTATAATAATAATCAAACCTAACAATCTCACCATAAACCTCCATCCCTTTTATGGACCGCGATGTTTACAAGAACAAACTCAATGGTTTTTAGAAACATTTAAAACACATTCCCTCAATACAATAGGGAAAAACCACCTTTCTGATTTGTATTTGGCAGCATTATTGTGACACCATTTTAGGTCAAATGAAGTCTGTATCTTCTCACAATTAAGATACAACTACAAAATAAACTTAGGTGGTTAATTTGTGTTGTTCTTTGATAATGTTATAGGCTACATTAGTTAAAATTTGTACTCGTTTTAGTTATTTTCAGTTACTTGTTTGCAATAAGCTTATATATTGTTTTACTGTCAAAAGGTATTTTTAATTATCTTAGAACAAATCTAAAATCAGGTGATGAAATTGGTATCATATCGTGTAATTGTATCATCGATAAAATAGCAATATCATCGCAAAATATAAATTTCAAAATCAACAAGTTAATAACGGTGAAGGAGGATAACAAAGTTTCGCCCTTAGGGATACCAAATATTTTTGGCCAACCCAGGACGTTTTTGTGGAATGATTGATACACCCCCAGCCGCTTTTCACCCTTCTCTCCTACAAACAAATTGCATAAGAAAAATTATGGTATGTGTTTAAGTTATAAATTTAATTTCCTTAAAATTGATTTATGCCAATGAGTACCGGTAACTTAATACAATCTTGCAAATTCCTAAGCCTAAAGAAAGAAAATTTATCCCAAGGTTTTTCCTTATGCTAAGGAGTTATTTTTCAATTATTCTCTTATGTCATTTCTGAGGAGCCCAACAGAATCAAGAATCAAGAATCATTTATTAATCCAAAAGACATAATACATGTATTGGTGCGTCAACAGTTTCAACATGTTCTGAAAGATACATTGAGTCATTTCATTAAATTGTCTAAATATAGTCTACTAGGCCTACGAGAGAAAATGATATAAAGAAAAGGTAGGCAGTGGGCGGTGAGGACATAATTGGATCATATCAAGTAAAAATAAATAAATAAAATCACATGATGGGTTCACATGATGGGGTCCGCAGATATTAGCGAGACAGATATTAGGCTAACATAAAAACTTAAAAGTTATAAAAGAATGCACGTGCGGGGCCTAAGCCTTTTCCTACAGACAAACCATTTGTAAACAACACAAGTTTGCATACCGTAAGTGTACTTGTTCGTTTTAGTGGTTGGTTTACCATGTTACTCGCCAGGACAATGAAATAAATTAAACGTTGTACACATTTCCTATCCTACGTACTGCATGAAATTGATACGGTATGTATAAGTTATTCTACTGAACACGTATTTTTATAACTTACAAAATTCACAATTTTGCCAAAGTCTCAAAAACCAGGACAAATTACAGTCAGACTGGACCCAGCACATACCCTTTAAACCCTGACTGTCCTGGGTAAACCGTCTGGTAACCCTAACTTTACTTAAATTTTATAACTGGAAAAATATATAATTTTAAAGAATATGGGAAATTCAAATTCAAATTCAAATTCTTTATTTCCCGTAGACAATACAATTACAAAGTAATTGATTGCATAGGACACGTCAATAAGGTACATATGTTACTTAGGTCTAAAAACATTAAAACATAGAAAAATCAAATACAACAGTTTGTAAAACATCACTTATAACATACATTAAATAAATATACAGTTGATTGTGTAAGAAATACAAGATTAAATGTACTAAAAGTTGTAGCTGAAATACTCCTTTAAATCATAAAAACAGGCAAGAGTAAGAGTTTTTTTAACTTCTATTTTAAATTTAGCCAGATTTAATTCTCTAATAGAAAAAGGAAGGTGATTAAAAATATTAATGGCAGTACAATGGAAACTCTTCAATGTTTTAGAATAAGTACATTGAGACTTACTAAGATCATACCTATGTCTAGTGTTATAGTGGTGATTATCTGAGTTTAACCTAAAATTATTTATGTTCTTTTTAACAAACAAGAGACACTGAAATATATATATACATGGAAGTGACATTATTTTGGAATCAATAAAATATTGCTTACAATGACTTCTAGGAGGAAGCTTAAACAAAGCCCTAAGCGCTCTTTTCTGTGATGAAAATAAACAATTGGCATATGAGCTGTTTCCCCACAAAACAGTACCATACGTTAGTTGCGAATGTACATAACCATAGTAAACATTAAGTAACACCTCATATGAAACAATATTACTAAGTTTTCTTATTAGAAATACACCCCTATTTACCTTAGGTGTGACATATTCAATATGGGAACGCCAATCCAAATCACTCTGAATGACTATACCCAAAAATTTAACTGGCTCAGAATTTGCAGTTTTATGGTCATAAAAAATAATAAGCTCTTGTGTTTTATCTAAATTAAGAGAGAGAGAATTTGCGTTGCACCATTCCTTTAGAATATCCGATGAAAACACAGGACTAGTATCTTTTGACAAGTAGCTAACACATAAATCATCAGCATAGAGATAACAAGTTATAGAGTTAGTTTCAATAGTCATGGGCAGGTCATTGACATAGATAATGAACAAAAGAGGACCTAAAATAGATCCTTGTGGCACTCCATTACTGACAGTATGAAAATTAGAAAAAGAGTTATTGACAAACACTGATTGTTTTTCTATTAAAAAGATATGATTTCATAAGGGGCCGTAGCAGTCGAGGAGAAACCTATTGAATTGAGCTTTAAAATAAGAGTATCATGACAAACAGTGTCAAATGCTTTTGACAGATCAAAAAATTTAGCACCTACTTTAAAATTACATTCTTTACCATCAAGACAATTCTGTATGAACTTCATGACTGCTTCACAAGTTGAGTGGTTACTTCTAAATCCATACTGATTTTTGAAAAGTAAATTGTTTGCATTTAAATATTTGTTGACTTGATTACTGATAAGTTTTTCAAATACTTTTGACAATGTAGGGATCAATGATATAGGTCTATAATTACTGAATGTCCCTTTATCACCCTTTTTATGAACAGGAATGACCTTGGATACAGTACCTTAAGTTTGTCAGGAAAGTAGCCTACAGTGCTTTACAGTGCTTACAGTGCTTCCTCTTCGTCCCGTTGACCCAGTAGTGTAGGGCATGGGATATGTCAGGACAGAATTATAAATTCTGCTTACTTAATTCTATTCTATCTTTCATTGAGACAGGATTTACTTTAGATCTTACATAATTCATCCACCTCATACACAGATTTTTCGATCAAAAACTTTTCAAGTTGGTTCTTAAATGTACTTAGGCTATTACAGTTGGTAATATGTGATGGAAGAGAATCTAATATTTTGTTTTCCAACATAAAAAGGTTGCTTTTTCAAACATTTTTGTATTGTTGCCTACATTAAAAACATTCATTTATAATATGACACAACACATCTGATATAAAATTACTACTTTGCTTAAGGGAATAATCACAGCTAGAATCAAACAGTGTCCTTTCGAATAGTTTTAATTTTAGGGCACAGTAAAAACATAACCTCAAGGTGTTCTTGAAAATACTGTCTATACTTCTCTAACCCTACTTACATACCTAAACATTTCAATTGTTGAAGATCAAACTTAGCGTATTGGCCGATGGAATTACATATATGCAGCACAATTAAAAAAGATGTTAAATAAATATGCATGCCTATAAAAAAGTGCACTGTTTTACTATTACAAATATAATGTATTTTAAGGAAGGGTGAATTGCTAAGCCTAAATTAAAATTGAACAGACAAATAAACTTAAATACATTCCAAGTTAAGATTTAGTTTTAGAGTCAACCTTACTCATTACGTGGCGTTGACTGATTAGTAAACTAAAATGACTGACAGGAGTGACAGGTTGTATTTTGTTTGGTTTTGTCAAGTAGGCTAGTACTACTAGGCTTTACGGCTTAACTTTATTTAACTCCCTACCGTCCTGCCTTCTGCCACTCACCACAATGGACTCGTTCACGATCATCCTCATCCAACGCAAAGAGGTTTGTTTATGATTATTTTGCCTTTCACGTGACAAATCCCACAAATAACGTGTCTGGAATTTTTTCTCGTGATAGGCAAAATCATAAACAAATCTCTTTGTGGTGGATGATCGTAGATGAGTCCATTCCCTCACAATGACCACGACCACTTGATCACAATTATTATTGTTTTTCTCTTAATAGACTTAAATAAATATTAAATCTATGGTAATACTATATTACTGTTGTTTAAAATAGAAATAAAAAATATTTAATTAATTTAAATTACAATTTAATGATTCCTAAAACTTATTATAATAATTATTTAGGTATGAGTTAACTATCAAAACTCCTAGCTAAAATAATCCTATCAACTTCTACTTCCACATTTATACAAAAATTTTTGTAGGCCTATTCGTCGATCAGCAACTAATCCACTTCCTACTAATCCACCAGAAACTCAGTGTAAATATTTGTAAATATAGTGTAAAATGTATAATTTTTAGTGATACCCCTGATGATGCTACAAGTGTGGCGAAATGTACATAGGGTTACGATTCTCTACAAGAACAAATGGCCTACAACCAAGGTAAATATATAATTAACGTTCTTGTCACTAGGTAAACATAAATAACTAATCCACGTGGCCACTAAAATCGACTTTGTCACATAAAGTTAGCGCCTACAAATTTGTTTGGATTAACACATTTTTATAGAACAGTTCTTTTGAACGATTTCCTTGACATGACATCTGTCTGTATAGCCACTATAGTGTTTCAAAGAGAAAGTATTTTCCCTTTTTTTCCCCGCGTTTGGGGATTCCATATGGGGCTTGCAGGTAATTAAGGCGGGGAAAGTTAGAAGGTTTTATGGGATTTTGATATGGATTAATTGAAATTAGTTCAACAATTTAAATCTGATGAAAAACGTATGACGGCGTTATTTACACTAAAGATACTTACTTGCGCGGCATTTTTTCCAAAAATACTTTTAGTCTGTAATCATATACCACAAGCATAATTAAACATCACACTTTTAGTAAATTTGTATTTTCTTTGTTTTTAATTATAGACAACTTAAAAAACCAAATCGTCTAGTAGCACCTACAGTTTAGTGGATATGACATTGTATATGCTAAAGAGAAATTTTAATAAATGTATCGGCACTAATTATAATCGCAGGCCTACTTAAACTTTCGATTTCCTGCGTTTTTGTAGTCGCGATAAGAAAATACTGTTTTATTTGCTGCCTTTAATTAATTTTACTTGTCGTTGCTACGTGGGTAGTTTTAATTAAACCCCTCCGTAGAAACTAAACCAAGCGTGAGGAGTGCGGGGGAGTCCTTTAAATAGCAGAGTGAGTCCAGACGCTACGACCATGAGGCCGCGTCCCCCAGGATGAAAATCAATGAGGTAGTGCGCAGCCAGTATCGTGGAGTGCTAGTGAAAACTCAACTCACTCCTTGACTTTACATACTAAGTATGTATACTTTACATACATACTTTAGTATGTAAAGTCAATTAGTCAATTCTACTATCACGTGAAGTAGACGTGCGAACTGCGAACTCGACAATTAAACTTTAGGTACAAAGCGCGGAGACTTGTCATTGCAATTCCAACCGCTTCAATCGCTAGTGGGGCTTACTAAAGCCATAGAAAAACTACTTTTTCTACTTTTTTTTACCAAAAATTGTACACGTAGCTTCTACACCACAAGAGTGTCTCCCTCTTTTCTTCCTTCATACTTCAACTTAGTTATTTATTTGTTTACTACCTCTCTCTACCTCTGCTTCTGTTTCAGTGTCCCCACTTTCAGGGTAATTACCCTTTTTAGGGGAATTTTGCAAGGTCAGGGTAATTTTAGGGTAATGGGGTTTTAGGGTAATTTTTAGGGTAAAAATCAAAATCTACACATTTAGAATTAAAATGCGTTTTTTTAGCTCTACAGCAAACTTAGCATGTACATTATTACACATTTAACTCAAATAAACTTAAAAGTAAATTTCAGACTACACCCACAAACCTTATAATTAATCAGATTTGACATAAAACTTATCCTTGGGGATTAATCTGTTTTCTAATGCAGACTGGACACACAGATAAATACTTTACTAAAAAATAAGGGCGTATTTGCAAAAAAAAACATGTTAAAAATGTTTTACAATTGTTTAGGCTACTTTCTTTAGGAGAACGAAATTTGTTGCATTTTTAAAGTCAAAATGTTTTACAACAAATGCTATACAGTACTTATAACTTAGTTACTTACATTACAAAGGTAATACATTTAGTACCCCCAACTAAATCTATTATTTTTCAGTTACAGTAACTTAAAATTATGATTAACACAATACTGTAAGAATATTTGTAGGCACCACTCATATTTGTAAAATTGTATAAATAATTATTTTTTCTTGTACATAAAATAAAAATTAAATTACAAAATAGTTTTAAAAATCAAAGTAATGATAATCGATAATATAATTTTCAATTGAGTGGAAATACCAACTTTCGCTCTTGAGACAAAAAATAAAGCATCAATTTTGCCAGAAAATAAATTATTTTATATTGTAGAACCTAAATCAATTATTAAATAACCTTAACAACTCAATATGAGCAAAATGAAAGTATATAACCGGTATACAATTACGGGGTTTTGAGATTTAAGGTAATCATTAGGGTAATTTGAGAAAGTTTTAGGGTAATTTTTCAGAACTTTCAGGGTAAAATAATGTTGATGTGGTGGGGACACTGGTATCACTGACACTGAGTGACTGATGACTGATATCAGTCAGATCAGATCGTCAGTAGGGATGGGCTTAACTAATGTTTTCCCCGCATTAGCTGCAACTGCATTAGTTGCGGCCGCGCACTAGTTGAATTTAGTGAATGCGGTTGCATTAGTTAAGCTCTGGCGGCTGGCGGCATTCGTACAATCGATCTGTTTCGCGCTACTGTTGTTTCTTGTCCAGATAGAATTCGCTTGCGCTTTGTTGCAGTTAAACAGATATTTACAATAATTCTCTTCGCCACACTAAGTTTCATTTTATTACTAATATCTTGATTTTTAAACGTACTGTAAAGTAATTCTATTATATTGTTTAAAATTAATTCTTGCAACACTAAAAAATAGTCTACTTAACTATTACGCTTGATAATATATATTTTTTATATTTAAAATTTATTATTTAACCTTAAAAAATAATTTAATCTAATGTGCAACTATTATTATTAATACACAGTTAGTTACAAAATAAAAGAGGATTAAGAAAGAAAAGCAATTATTAAGACAAACCATTTATATTGAAAGAAAAAAAACTATAATTTACAAAGTCAATTTGTAAAACCGAAATGTAAAATAAAATGAATGTTCATGTTTCATTCAGCCTCAATGTAACCTACATATCAAAACTGGTTCACATTCAAAAACACTAACTCACGGACTTTATTTCTTATGAGATATGAAGAATATCAGATAACATTGTAAACTTTTTAAACAGGTAGAAACAAGAGTTGCATAAAGTTTAGTCGTCTGGTCAACTGATTTTACTAAATCAACAGATGTTTAGCGGCATCGGCTGTTGCGAGCTTAACTAATGCATTAGCCACTTTCCCGCATCAGTTACATTGCGCATCAGTTGCGGCGCCGCAACTAATGCAAAGTAACTGATGCGGTTACATTTTGCCATCCCTAATCGTCAGATCAGTTCAGTTTCAGATTATAACGAGGAAGAAGGGAGGCAACTGTGTTGGTGTGCAGCTCGGCGTTGGTACTCTTTGTGTTCGGATTTCTAAAGGTAACAACTTGTATTATTTGTCAATAGGCCCAGTTTACTATACCTTACTCTTTAATTAGTTTAATGAAATGACATTGTTTTTTATTCATCTTCTGGGATAAGGCATTTTTAGGATTCTCCCTCAACAAGCAACTCGTGTACCGGTGTGGCCGACGCCTACCATATGACTCATCGAGTTGCAGTCTAGGCATATTTCTCCTGATAAGCTTTACCAGATTCCTTAAATTTGTAACACCAAACGTAACTCAGGTTACCTATATCCGATTAGGCTTAGTGACATTTCTCTTTCATACTTGAAGTAGAATGGCAGAATGTTGTGTTTTAACTATACAGTACTGGATCTTACTGAAAGAGATAGGCCTAGTTAAGTACTGTTTATCACGGTTCCCTGTTGGCCTATGTATGTGATAGGTCCAAGAATTTGAACTGAGGTCAGTTCATCTTTGCATAAGTTAAGTACCGCTTACCATACCCTTCAACATATCATGTATGTAAACTATGTGATGTGTTCAAGATGTCAAACTGAGGTCAGTTCATCTTCGCATTGAACTCTTTTAGTCTTTTAGAATGAGGTTAACCTTAATCTTTTTTTTGAGATGTTTGTTAAATGGGATGTCCCCACACTTGAAAACGAATCATACGTTACTAAGTTAGTTCAATTTGCAATCAACAGTACGAGATGGGAGCCAGTTTGGTACTTTGCCGTTATCGGAACCTCCCTCCTACAAATCGACTAAGTGTAACTAACTGGGTGCTACAGCCATTAGGATAAGCTTTATATGAGGTTCTGTTATTTAACCTTCTCCTGGTAGCCTATTTAAAGTCTCTGTTAACGTGTTTGATTTTATAATGGCAAATCAATTTGATTACATATTTTAAAGTGGAATTGATCGGTTGTTAGAAGAGGATGATGGGTCATTTTAGGGCTATATAGGCTACCTCTGAAAATTGGCTCATTTTAATACAATACCGTACTGAATTAGTGGTTTTAAGTGTCAGTGGATAAAATATTTAGTCTCCCATAACTTAGGTTAAAGCTATAAGCCTAATTTTGTTAATAAAAGGTAAGGATTACAATTTTTGTATTGTTACATAGTCTATGTTTATTTCAAGGCGTTTGTAATAAAATATATTTTTATTAATTTTTATTTAATTGCCTAGTCTGCAAAACCGTAAAAAATGCAAAACACTCGAGGGGCTTAATTTTGAACACCTGGAGGGTTAAGTAAACTAGAAATATTCTAACAAAGACCATAGCAACCATCTGCCCATACACTTTCTCAGGGCTGAAAGAGCGTGGGTGCGACGGCATTTTTTTTATTTGAGATATACTAAAGTTTTTCTTTTGATGCTTGTCACGGGTGTGACAGAAGCTAAGGAAACGAAATATTTCCATCAATTAAACTCTAGGCCTAATTTAAATTGTCAGATGGCAATTAAATACATTTTTAATTGAACTCTAATACAAAATATAAAACGAATACAATCTATGGATTTTCCTGTAATTAGAGCCTAAACCAGGCGCCCAGCTGCTGTCTCGGCGCATGGGCGCTTCTGATGGTTCTGTTGGCACAACTACCCTCGAGTGGCCCCGAGCTCTTCTTTGTAGGACTTTAGAGATCTACTGAGTATACGTGTGTGGAACCATGTAAAATGGTCAAAAGTACCAATCGAGTCGAGTGTTATAATTTTTAATGTCAATGATGTTCGTACCATAAAAAACAACTGAGTTGCGACAGCAATGGAATTTTGTTTCAATGTTTCAATTTTTAGTCAATGAATAACGCTGTCGAATCCGGGCAAAATTTATTTTAGTGCTTGACTAGGCTCCTGCTTTTTTTCATTTACTGTAATTGAAATTAGGTACTGAATAATTTACTGGTAAATTTTTTCATGTAATTTGGATAATCTGGGTTATTTGGATATAGTTCAGGTAATTGGCCGGGGCCCAATTAATCCAGATTATCAAAGTTCTAGCCTACTTGTGGTGTACTTGTTCTAAAGTAAAAACATTAAACCGGTAACGGGGAATCGGGAGTTGGAAATAACTAGTACTACATTTTTAATCCATAGAGCCCAAGGCTATGCTGACCGGTTAGGAACAGTGGTTGAAGCTGGACTGACTGGAGAGGGGGATGGCTTGGACTTTGGGCCAGGCCCGTGCTGGCTCCCTTCTTAGGGCGGTGGACGGCCATGGCCAGAAGGCGCCAGTGTGTAAGCCCCCCCCCCCCCCCCCCCCCCCCCGACAACCCTCCCCTACCCAATGTTATCACAAGGAGAATTACCTAGGGTCTTAGAGTATTGAATATAATGAATATATTGTGAAATGTTAACCCCTAAATACACATCTCAAACGATTGGATAGCTTTAAATTCACTTTATATAGGCCTAGTACAAATAATATTTACTCTTTCTAGGCATTTATGCTTCAGGAAAAAATTTATTATCGATGGAGTCATCAGACCTCAAAATCACAGTTTCCGATCACAATTTTCTTCACCATTGCTGGGCGCTCGGCGCTTGCGGTGACTATGGGGACCGGTGACGCGGCAAACTACCGTACTATTACTCTAGTGGTCGGCCTACCGCGTACCAGTCACCTTGCCGCAGATTCGGCGACGGGTTTGATCTTCGATCATAGTTATTCACTGTTTATTAGTTGCTTGGCAGCCTCTTTCATTGCAGTGATTTAGCCTTCAAATAACAATGAAAAGTAAAAATGTTACCGTCTTTCTAGATCCCTTAAACAAATCAAATCAAATCCTTTATTGCCATTTACATTATATACATTACATGCATAGCATCGTCATGATTAACAATAGTTATTGGATTTTAATTACTGGATTAATTATTTAATTATTGGATTTTAAATTTATTAAAACATGCCAAAATACCGGGTGTCCACAGTCGTGCACTGAATAATAAATAGCCTTGCTGTAGGGACACAATTATAGCCAAACGCATCTAACATTTCTTGTTTTCAAGGTAATCTAGTATTTTCTCATTAATTTGTTAACGCCTAAACACAAATGATTGACAACAATGCAGTTTGCACTAAAAACATAAATCGTGATGGAATTTAAGAAAATAATACCGCTGTAAAATAATGTTATTTTAAATTTTGAATCGTATTAATTCAGTTGTATTGTTCAGAACAAGTTTTGGAAGAGTAAGAACAGTAGCCGCCATAATTATGGTAAACTTCAACCACTATCATTTTAAAATTAACCTTATGGCGAAAGCGATTCTCCCAAGATAGTGTCCTTGTAATAAACATATGTTAATTTTTTTACCACTGTTGATTTGCGCCATTTTACCCCCAATTCCTGCCGTTTCCTTGGTATCTATTCTATATATATAATACGTGATGCCCTTTTTTTGTTAACACTACTCCTCCCTTATTTCTGGACCAATTTTAAAGTTTGAGGTGTCAAAAGAATGGTCTTAGTTTGTAGTTTTGCAATAAGGTTTTAGATTTTTGATATTTTAATTCTGAAGCCCATGGGAAGCCTTCAAAGTTCATTTTTTGTCCATAAGATTAACATGGGAAACAATTTATATCGAATTGGAAATAAACAGCTGTTGATAGTAAAACAGAAAACACATGTTAATAGCTAAATATGTAGAAGAAATTAAACTATCAATAATTGTATACAAATTGTACTGCAATATCAACACAATAAATTTCATACTTTAATATGAGGAGTGTCTTTTGTGATGTTTGAACTGTTTCTGAAAATGTAGCGGGTAGATTTTAGTTGAACTTTTTATTTACGTGTATTTGGGCACAAAAATAGGTTAAGTAACTTAACCCTGGACAAATTAATTTCTCTGTACGAAAGCAAGTTTGTAAATTGAGATTTTTGATATGGGTATTATTTAGGTTGTCCGTTTGGTATTGAAACAATAATGAAACTCAACAAATATTAAAATAAAACACTAAATTTGTGTGCATGGGTTTTCAAACTGTTATGAACTATAGGAAAAGTGATAGGATATCGGTGTAATAAACTGTTTGTTAACTATGATACTAGGCCCTATAACAAAATTTAATGCAGAATGCTACACATATTAAACACCAGTTTAAAAAGAGACAAAATTTAAAAATTTTTACCTTTATTATAAATAACAATTTTATTACAAAAATGGTTAGTGTAAAGAAATTTTTTTTTAAATATATAAATATCGCCTCATAAAATCAAAATGGACCACACCCACAAAGATGTAGATTGTCTTAATTTTTGTGATTTAGGCCTATTTATTTGAATTTTTTAATGCCATGGAAAATTAAGTTAAAGAGGTTTAGTTCTTTATAAATAATGATGTGGACTCATTCACTTTGACGACTACCTCAAACAGCCGGAGTGAGTGCTGCATAACTCAACAGGGATGAGCTGTAATGAAATGTTGATTTTTATTCTGTTTTCATTTATGTTTTATGTGTGCTGAACTATCTAGATCTAAATTCTGTGAATTTATTGTCAATTTTATAAGAGTGTTTAGACAGAGGCCTAAAGAGATACCGGCATAAGAACAACCACGTAATCTCAACCCTATCACAATGGGAAGTTGGAGAATTAAGTAGTGATGAAGATCGATTGATGAAACACCAATATGGTGTTATCTGATTTTCACTATAAATTAATTTTTATTTCCAAAGTAACTCGGTTTATTACTATCCTGGAGCAAGGTTTAATAAATGCAGCGCATAGCGCTGCACGGGTCCCCTAGTAACCATTTAACACTTAACTCTCGTTTCCTTGGTAACCAGTTTTAACTATTCTAGTTGGCCACAACAAGCCTAAATACCCCCGTCGCAGCAGACCTGCGTAGAGTACTTAGCGAATTTCCAATGGCAAAATTTACTTGAGTGTACCAAATTTCATGATGATCAGACAATTGTTTCCCTGCCGATCTTACTACGATTTTTGCACTAGTTATCGTGTTCACAACCACTAAAAATTGAAAATTCCATTTCCCATATAAGCCCAAGTTAAAGTTTTTAGTAAATCGCCATTTGTGCAGTTTTAAATGTGTTTCCGACTAGTAATCACTACATATCTAGAAAGTACACATAAAAAGCTACAATTTCATATAAAAAATTATATAATCGCAGAGGTGTCCCCTAAATTGTATAAACGGCAGCTCCCATGAAAACGACGGTAATAGCTTATTTCCAAAGGAAATTCTCTAAAAATACAAAGTATACGTTTAAAACATATCTGATCATTTGTTGTTTTAAAGCCAACTTGAATTGATGGTCTTTGAGCAGGTTATTGAGTTTATTTGAGGTTAGTCACCATAGAAACGACGAACATTTATGCGTGTAAAATGGCAGATACCAGATGATAAACTGTAAATAACGGACTGTTAACTAAAAAAACAACGGGAATAGGGGTAACATGAAGAAAATCGGAGGAGGCAAATTTCCTTATCTTTTTGTAGCACTCTATATATAGGTTAACCTCGTTGTTCCAGCTTCCACAAAAACAACAGAAAAACCACGACACTTACGCTACCTTTATTGTAAAGAATTAAACACTTGAACGAGAAGGACAATAAATCATAGAATAATTCACAACACATTACACAAATAGGCATACTGCATAAGGTTATTGACACTGATTATAGTGACAAATACCAACAGGCAGATGAAATGAATACGACCATGGCAGACTCTCGTTTCAACCCCACCCCCTATTCTGCCCTCATCACTGGCCAAGGGCGCCCCGCGCGCTACCGTGTGGACCACGAGTTCCATTTAGTAGTAAAATTCAGTCTTTCACTCAGTATTATTGTCGATTATCCTAGTCTAAGAACAATTCGGATTAAATCATATTAGTATAAATTATTGTTTTGTTTACATAAGACGACGTTTAAAGCTGTTATATGAGTTATCTTTGAAAAATTTTTACTTTTTGTTGTTGGTATTCAGAGTAAAATGAATCAGTTTCGGAACTGGAGGGCGCCAAAAATTCTCTACAAGGAGGGCGCACCGGGATACGTCCCGGTGTCCCGGTGGGCCAGCACGGGCCTGCTTTGGGCACGTGGTGGCGTGATCCAGGCAGCCAATGGGAATTTATTATGCAATAGACTACATCATACGACATGACGTCACAAACATCTGATGTGGCATGGTACATCTGAATTCTACCCTGGAATTATCATAATTATATACCAATTCAATTTCACCTGTTTTTACAATTATATTTATACCGTAAGTAAGATATTGTTAAGTAAATTTGATAAATAGGCCTACACCACAATTCCTCCCTTTTTAATTTTTGTAATTAAATAGAATAAAACTCTCACATTTGATAAACCATTTTAGTACACAAACAAATTGAAAAACAAATCAATAGTCAAATACAATAATAAACATAAAAACTCAATTACAAATTGAGCCGCTCTAACTTTCTGGTTATTTAATCTGCAATAGATATCTACGCGAATCAGCTGTAGATGTTGTAAGAGGGGTGTGATGTTGTACGGGTGATTGTGGTGGGACTGATGTGAAAGGAGGGCCATTGTCACTATGACATACTACTGGCAGTCCAAATCTGGCAAAAATGTCCCTCCGGTATGAAATCGCTTGTTTGGCGGATGTGGAACTTACTTCAAAATCTTCCAGCCACTTAGTGTACAACAATTAAAAACATTTACCTTTGATCGGACCAAAATAGGAGTAGTCTTTCCCAGGGCATAGATGGATAATGCCAACTATGCAAGTAACTCTTAGTAGGGTTAGATCGTTCCATTAGGCAGGAGGAGCAGCTGTTTGCTAGGGCTTTCAATATTTTGGTCTATATTTGGCCTCACAATATAGGACCTTGCAATAGATTTCATTTTCATCTGACTACACAGTGTAATTCTAAGTAATTCTAATTTCGCATTGAACTAGATACTACAACTTTATAACCCCACAGGGTCATTCCACATCAAATCAACACATTTTTAATAATTTTTTTTATATTTTCATATTTTTATGAAAATTGGCACTAAGGTTAAGACTCATATAGACTAAGAAAAATGTCAAATCCTAATTTTTTCTCTCAACCCGTTTTTGAGTTACGGTTATTTAAAGTTTTCTAAAATCGCCCAAAATTGCACTGCGGACATTTACTAAATTTGTCATAGCTCCTCTCCTAATTGAGCTAGAAACTTGGGAGTTGTGTCAGTTTCTTTTATTTTTAATGCCCTCCCTTTTGGTATGCAACATGTGGGGGGTTGTGATAAGAAAAGTTTTCCCAAAATCGGTACGAATTTTTGAAATTTGAATTCCCAAAAAGTCACATAATCCAATAATCTAAAAAAAATCCTAAAAGTATTTTCCCTTAATACTAAGAAGTATGCAAAATTTCAAAGTGGAATGGAAATGGAATCTCAGCTTTAAAAAATTATTAGACGTGAGTCATTCAGCAAATTTAATAATTACGATCTGTCATGTTATTTTCTAATTTAATTAAATTGCAGCTCTCCTAGACAAGATAGAGAGTTGAAGTTGGTGTCATTTGAAAGCTAATTTTAATTCCTGTGATAATATATGCAACTTAATAGGGGTTAAAGTAGTTTTTTTATATATATATATATATATATATATATATATAAATTTGAGTTAGGCTTAAAGTAAAATTTTAATTTCTCAATATGCGCATTTATAAAAAATTTGAAAAATTCTATAGTGTTGAAAATGTAGTTATTAAAGATTGTTAGAAAATTATGATAGGACAGTAATGAGTTTATAATTAATTAAAATGGTATTGAATAATGTGCCCTATTGCAACTGAAAATCACATAGTTTTGGGGTGTACTTTAAGGGTATAGTAACATACAATTGATTAAACTCTAAATCCTAAAATTCACTCTTATCATAATTTTATTCAAAGCCTATTTGAATTTAAGAAATAACACAAGACAGATTAAATTTGCCGATTGAGTGAATAGCATATCTACAATAATACAGGTCAATACTGTCTGGCAGATAGAGCATATGAAAATATAAAGGAAGAGGAGGCCCTTTGTCAGACAGACAGACTATTCATTCAAGTATCTGGCTATTATAAACATCTCTCACTCACTATAAATAAACTCAACAGTCAACATCAAGGAAAGTCACTGTTCAGTGTTCAGTGCCTCCAAACATCTTGCAGTGGACAAAACTCCTTAGTGACCAAGTGTTAGTTTTCATTGATGAATCAATCTTTATTTCTCAAATATCGTTTACAGTTTTAGAATTTAAAAAGTGTTCATAGAGACCAACATTAGTAAGTTACCGTATATAAGTGTGCAGCTAATTCAGTTGAGTGATTTGGCCATGTGAAAAGAAAACTATTTTTTACTAAACCATAGATTTTCTTGTGATTCCTTTATTTGAAGGAAATTTTTTCATTTAATATTATAAAGTAAAATATTTCTTTCTTTCACAATTAAGTTTGGTAATTTTCAATGTAAATGTTCACAATCATTCATAAATGTTTTATCTTGAAAATACTGGTTACATTTATTTACTCCAAAAACATTAGCTAAAGCTTCCTTCTCTACTTGACTATGCTGAATTTCAGTCGGAGATAACGTGAGTGAAGAATACGCCACTAGTTTCTCAACGCCTTCTTTGGTTTTTATACTCAATACGCAGCCCAGCCCTGTTGAGCTTGCGTCTACCGCTAATGTTACAGGCAAACTGAGGTCGTAATGAGCTAGAATAGTAGCATTAGTTAACGACTCCTTTAACTTGTTAAATGACTCCATACATTTGTTATTAAAATCAAAAGGAACATTTTTCTTAAGCAAATTATATACAGGGTGTAGAATATTTGATAAGTTAGGGATAAATTCCCCATAGTAATTCACCAAACCAATAAACGCTTTTACTCCGGTCATGGTTTTAGGCACTGGTGCCTTTACATTTGCTTCGACTTTAGTTTGGGAGGTGTGCAGACCTTCCTTGTCAATGCAAAATCCCAGGTACTCCAATTTATTAGAGAAAAACTTACATTTACTTTTTTCCACAGTAAATCCCTTGTCATTAAGTCTTTTGAGAACTTCCCTTAGTTTACTTAAATGAGCATTTGTATCTTTAGCTGTACTGGTAGTGTAAATGTCATCCAAGAATACTGCCAATCTTTCCAAACCTTGAAGAGTTTGTTCAATGATTTTTTTTAAAATTCCCTGAGCCGACGAAATACTGTAAGGCATCCGTTGGTAAGCAAATAAACCCTTAAGTGTGTTCTTATGGTAGGCCTACATAGTTTTTTCACTTTGTCGTTTAACTTAAGTTGCATATACGCTTGGCTGAGATCGATTTTACTAAAAGTTTCACCACCTTGCAAACTAGCAAATAATTATTCAATTCTAGGCAGAGGATATTTATCTACCTCTAGGTTTGGATTTAATGTGAAATTGAAGTTGCCACAAATTCTTATTTCACCATTCTTTTTTAGAACTGGGACAATAGGCGTTCCCCAATCAGCACTACAGTAGACTCCCTCTTAACCGGCCACCTCGGGACCAGGCCGCGGCCGGATAATGAATTGGCCGGTTAAACCGATGTTCATTAAGAACGCCATCCCACAATTTAATATGACCTAAATATAATTATTACTTGAAAAACAACCTTAAATACATTACTGTATATGATCTATAGCTAATATCCACCACCCATGAAATCCACAACAAACCTACACTAATAATAATTTGTTTCTTTATTGTGGTCTACTGGATAGTAGGTCCAAACGCATTGACTTCCGGTGGCAGTCACTTCCGTCCAGGACGTTATAGTTCAATTGGTTTGAGAACGTCAATATGAAATAAAGTTCAATTGAATGATACATTAGATAAGAAAACTTAGTTTCCGGCGAAACGCGACCGGTTAAAGCGATGTTAAGATAAAAAATGGCCGGTTAAAAAGATGTTATTTTTTGTCAGGGTAGGCCGGTTAAAGCGGAGACCGGTTAAAAGGTGGCCGGTTAAGAGGGAGTCTACTGTATTTACAAATACTAGTTTTTTCATGTTTATTATCCTATCTAATTCCTTTTCAACTTTACCTTTCATTGAAAAGGGGATCGGCCTATGCTTAAAATATTTGGGAGTTACATTTTATTTCAATGTCAGTTGTACTGGTTCCCTTGTGTACTCGCCCAATTTGTTAGTAAAAACATCAGAAAATTCCTTCTCTAAATTAGTTACAATTTGATCAACATTATCTATAGACAATAAGGTCTTAGAGTTTACTTCACACAACAAATTATTCTTAAACGAAATGTCCACTCGCAAGACCTTAAGCCAATTACGTCCCATTAACAGATGTGCACCCATGTTAATTACGTACAGTTCCAACTTTTTGTTAACACTACCATAACAAACATTAACATATATTTTACCCAAAGGAACAATCAGTTCATCGGTATAGTAACTGAGAGATAAGTAATTAGGCAGTAACTTGCAAAATGACAAATTTTTGCTGTAAAAATCGTGACTACAAACACTGACACTAGCCCCGTTATCAACTTCAAAAGTTATATTTTTACCTTCAACAAGAGCTTCAATTTTCATTGGGGCTACTCTTACAGCCTTATTCTCAATAGATTCATTGATTTGAAACAATGCAGCTATTCCCTCTACATATTCATCATAATTATCATTAGAAATATTTTGAAATTCGGACTGATCAGAAACAAAATCATGCATTTTTCTGCTACCCTTAGATTCGTTATGTTTGTAACCCTGGTTTTCACATATATCATTGTTGTCAGTCTTATTATTACTAGAATAATAACCAGTTGACTTACCAAATAGTTTAGATCTACCCACCTTCACAACGTGATTCTCTTTGCCACATAAATTGCAAATCACTCCTAATAAATTGCACTTATTTCTCAAATGACCATAACCACCACAACACAAACACTGCATTTTGTGCTGCTGCCTTTAATAACGTGGACACTGCCTAGCGCCGCTGTAGTTGGTCAAACATCTTTGTTGTCGGGCCGCCGTTGCTGCAATTCGAAGCATCTTGCCGGCACCGCCAACGTTTCAGCTGCCACCGATATCCAGGGCTGCCGCATTCTTCTCCGCTGCTTCCGCTGAAGAAACTATTTTTACTGCTTCACTGAATAAAACTTGTCTCTGTCAAAAGTTTCTGTTTTATTGTGTCACTTCTTATCCCGCTGACTAACCTGTCTCGTAAATAGTCATTTAGCGAAGATCCGAAATCACAGTGTGTGGAGAGTTTCTTCAAATTAGCGATGTACTCGGCTACACCTTCACCTTCTAGTTGATTTCTTTGACTAAATTTATAGCTCTCTACGATGACAGAAGGTTTGGGGTAAGTGGTCTTGAATTATTTTCAATAAATCGTCTTAAACTTTTGGTGTTTGGTTTATCCGTCGTACAGAGATCGCGTAGTAGATTATAAGTCTTTTTACTGATCATTGTGATGAGCGTACTAACCTTTTATGTATCTTCAATATCGTTGCATTCAATAAATAACTCGAATCGTTTAAGGTATGATTTCCAAAATTCTTCACCACTATCAAAGTCGCCGATTCCTCCGATTATTCCGGTCATTGTTACTTTAAAAAATGTTTTTGATAAAATTTCAATTGGGTTGCCGTTTACGGACATACACACTTCCTTCCCTCCAAGACGGAAATATGGTCGATCAGTTACAGCGCACACACGTAGGATTCACTTTACTCGTCGCCAAATGTAGTGTACTTGCTCTGAAGTGTACACAGTATACCGGTAACGGGAAACGGGAGTTAGAAATAACATTGTTAATTGGTAGAGCCCTAGGCTTCACGGACCGGGTAGGAACGGTGGTTGAAGCTGGACTGACTGGAGAGGGGGATGGCTTGGACATCGGGCACATGGTGGCGTGATCCAGGCTGCTAATGGGCATTTATTATGCAATTGACTACATTATACGACATGACGTCACAAACACCCGATGTGGCGTGATACATCTGAGTTCTACACTGGAATTAATCTTACATTAAGTTGTATACCAATTCAATTTCACCTATTTTTACAATTATATTTATACTGTAAGTAAAATATTGTTTAGTAAATTAGATGAATACACCACACTACTGTACTTGAAACATGGAGGTCTTTAATGGAAAAGTACCACCAGCTTTCACAAACATAGCCATTAATGATATGCATACTTGCTCATGTCTTGTGTAACCAATTAACAAAACTGATATACGGCTATGAAACCTTGTTATAAATAAGGTATCTGAAACTTTACTAGTGTTTCTAATTAGCCTACCTTATCTGTCAGTATAACAATCACCATTTGTAGACCTATTGTTGATTGCCAGTAACAAATAATGTAATATTGATTTAACTTAAACTTGAGCTAGGCTACATTAGGTCTGTTGATATCTTGCATAATATATTGTTCTCGATTGTTTAGAGGAAAGTCTCTTGTAACAAACATCTCTAGATAGGCTTAATTTTCATAGCGTATAAAACTGAAGGCTTAATTTTCATAGCGGATGAAACTGAAGATGATCTGAAAAGGTTTGAATTATATGCTACAGTTTAGAATTACCCAAATACCTTAAGGTATCAATGTCAAAATCAAATTAGTGCCTATCAACACAGAGGAGTAATACATATATAGGAGTAATACACTTATTATAAAAGATTTAATTTTGTACCGTAGTGCATTAAATGCCTTTAACATATAAGATAAAGCCCCAGTCACATCTCATAGCATTCGTTGATCATCCATAACAAACTAAACTCTGGCCACTATTAGAATATCGCGCGCCTACATCTGTACCAACATCTACTCCGGGATGTCTGGTTGAGCTCTGGAGCAACAGCGCTGCTGCCATCTAACGGCAATTAGGCAAACTACGTTGGCCATCTTTTCGAGGTCGGGACACCCGGTGTCCCCATCTAAAGCGCAACACTGATCTCCCCTCTGTAATATTACTTCTCTGTGCTATCAGTAAGTAAGATACCGTAATTTAATTTAGGTCTAACTTAATATTTGAGGACTACGTTTAGCTACAAAGTCAGTGGGGGACTATGCTAAAAACAGTAATGTTACCATTCCCAATACATGTCATCCTCTTTCATCTAAATCCTCAGGGCCGGATTTAGGAATATGCCGCCTGTAGGCTATTTATTTTCTGCCGCCCCCCTCCCTCCCCAACTTATAGGGACAGACGCATACACAGTTTTTATTGTCACTTATAGGGGCGTATTAACCTTGAAAAATAAGCACCAGATTAATTTTTTATCTCAATATCAAAGAATCAAAAGTATCAATTGCTTTTATGAAATATAAATTTTTAAAATTACTTTAAACCAGGAATCACAACACAAAGGATCAAAGTAACTTCACAGAAGCAGCTACGACTTATATAAAAACTTGATTCAAAATAAATTAACACCCCCAGATAGTTGCCTACCAAATATTTTCATCCTCCGCCCGTCTTCACTGATCGATTTTTTTATCGAATTAAAAACTAGAGAAGTTTGAAAGGTTTCTTGCGATAGCGTCACAGTCTTAACATTATCATACAGTTGCGACACTCTTAACGTAAAATGTCTGGGGATGACGATGCTAGTGGTCCCTGGTGTGTAGACCCACAACACAATATTACGCAAAGGTCTACTACACATTATGCAAAGAATAAACATATATTTCCATTTCCTCAAACTATAGTACATTTTAAATCAGAATGATGGGCCTAAAGAAGTTTTTGTTATTAAAGTTGTAAAATTATTTTCTATTTTTAGTAAATTGGCCAAGTGCCGCCCCTAAAATTTTGCCGCTATAGGCTCCAGCCTTTTCAGCCTATTTAGAAATACGGCCCTGTAAATCCTACCTCGTCCAGTAGATCTGATAAGTTTTTTTAACGATGAAAAATTTATTTTTGCGCTTCAATTTATTCTATATGTTTGCAGTATACATCATTGACACCTTGTGCATCGTCAGCCGCTTCTTGATACTCTACACTCAACCTGATTATTCGAGCGCCAGTTGCACAAGACTCCAGATTGACCAAGGTATCTTTAAAGATTCATTAGTCTCTATTTTTGGTTTGTGCAAAATAATTAAGTGCTTAATTAATCTGTTGCATTGTATCGCATAGGGGAATTTTTTATAATTCGCTGCTTTTTGTGTCCGTTCTAGTCTACTTGTCGGGATGTGCATGTTTTTGAATCTGCGATTTTTGTTGGATTGATGTGGGGACTGTTCATTCTTAACTACAAGTGGGGTACCTACTAAAATAAATATTTTGTAACTGGCTGTCTAGCCAAGTGGTTGTAGAGCTCGCCTTTGAATCTGAAGGTAGCCGGTTAGATTCTGAGAAAAGTTAGTGCTTTTTTATGGTCCGACACTGGACCCGACCTTCGGTCATTGGGCTATTAATTAATGATCCTGACAATTTATACAGACGTTGTTTGTCAGTAACAAAGCTGCACCAATCTGATCCATCACAATCATCACACTCACCCTTCATTCACACTCACCTTAAAATGTACACATTACAGGGTGTGCCTGTGTTTCAAATAAAGTATCAAAGTATTATATTTATTTTAGTAGCCTGTTATCCCCTTCGATACTGCTTTAAAAATAACGCCATATTTTATCTTGGTCTTTTGGTAATGTAAGCTGGGACTACTTTGCACAACTTTTTAGAATATTTTTTTTTAAATTAGTAATTGAAACTAAAATAATTTTTTTAAAGTATTTCATGATATTAATAATTTTTTACATAATTTAGGATTCAGTTCCACACTTATACATGAGTTACATGAAATAATGATATTTATTCCAAAAATATTTCAGTACAAAATTATTGTTAAATTATAATTTGTATTATACATTTTATATTTTTTTATTCACTTTTTTAATTTGGTGCCAAGAAGTACATACGTAGCGTAGGATTGGGTTACTTTGCATCACTGGAAAAACTGTTTATTATTTTTATGAATACATTGTGTTTTTGTGAAAATTAAACCCTATCAATAAACTCAAGAATAATTCAATAAAATAAAATATCAATGAAATATCAATAAAATCAATAAAACTTTTTAGGAAAAGAATTGAACACGGGACGGCTAGAATAAATTTAAAATGATGTACTAGTTAACCTTTATTTTGTTAGCCTGAAAATTGTCGCATGAAATTTTGTTGCCTGAAAATACATGAAAATTGTTCATGTATTTTTTTACAGAACAATTTTCAGGTTCATAGATAGCAAATCTATAGGAACCTTCAAATACAGTTTTGAGTAGTTGACACGTTGCATTTTATTCTTCGGCCACTACAATTGATATATAATACATAATACATGGTCGTTAAAAAAGTCTTGACGAGAAACAACCAAAATCCTTAGTGTGAGTTTCTAGATACAAACATTAGATTATAGATCAAACAGTAGATTAGTAGAATCAAACATAAGAGGGAGGTGGAGTCAATACCGATTCCGTCTATTCCCTATGTTAAACGAGCAATGTTAAATGAGCAATGTTAAACGGAAACCTAATTACTCCTTTATTTGGAATCAGAAAATTATAGTTTATAACTCTAAATAGAGGGTTCATCAAGATGGATATGGTTTGTGAGAATTATTTTTTATAACAAAGTAAAATATATATATTTTTTGTAAAAAATCCAATTTTTAACAACTTTAAACATTTTTTTTCAGGATTTAACAAAATCTTTAAAAAGAATCAATCTTGCATAAGGAATGATAAATTTAATTGAAATTTAAATACAATTTATTCTAAACCAATCAGAAAAAAAATGACAATAGACAATATTTATTAGTCGTTCAATAATTACACTGTAATTACAATGGACTTCGTCATTAAAACTAAGTTGAATATAATTGGTGCTTCTGGGGGTATAATTGGTGACAAACGAGGGAGACAAAATTAACGTTGCTCTTATGGGAAATAAATCCAACAAGGCAGCAATCCAATGCTTTTTACTCCAATTCTATCTACCACTTGGTTTCTATGAGTAATTAGAATAATGTGTTTATTTTATTTTATATATCATTGAATAATTTTGTTTCACAAGTGTAGCATAGTAATAGTTTTTCAGAATTTGTAAGCTGCTTCATTTTTATTTTTTTGCAATGTTTTCCCGTCAGGCTCCCCCCCCCCACCCCCCCTCTCCACGCGGTACAAATTTTCATGTGGGCTCCCATGGCAGTTAGGTCTGTCATAGACCCACTTGTGACTATCTTGTTGTAATGTAGTATGATGACTTCAAACCCCCCTTTTTTACAGATGCCGAACAAGAAAGAAAAAGAAACCCCAGCTGCTGCCTTGGAGGACACCTCAAGCGATGAATCAGAGGAGGAATACTCTGTTGAGAAGATTGTCGACAAGAGAATTGTTAAGGGCAAAACAGAGTACTTTTTGAAATGGAAAGGTTACCCAGAGAGTGAGAATACTTGGGAACCTGAAGAACATTTGAACTGCCATGATTTGATTGCTGAATTTGAGGAAAAGTTGAAGAAAAAAGAGACCAAACCAGCAGCTAAAAAAAGAGGACGTCCATCAACTTCTTCAACTTCTTCCAACAAAGAAAACAACAAAGAGGATGAAGAAGCATCAAAATCTGGAAAACAAAGAAAACTTGAAAGAGAAAGTGTGACCGATGCCCCTAAAGGCTTTGATAGAAAATTGGAGCCGGAAAAAATTATTGGTGCCACAGATTCGAGTGGTGAACTGATGTTCCTCATGAAATGGAAAGGTAAGAACATCCCTCAATGTTATTGCCGAGGCCGTTTAAGTATTCGCACGGAAATTGGAAGGGGGGGGGCAAAAAAGTTAACATCTGCCTCTTAAACTGTCTGTGCCTGTCTATCTGGCGAGTGCACCTGTGTTGCGTAAAATTTCAATTGTTTGTTGAAATATGAGGGAAAAGTGGTAAAATGTTTGTGTGTCTGTGGAGGATTAATTTAAAACTATTAAAAGAGTCAATGCTGATTAGTTGGCAAAAAAGATTGTTATGGAATATGGATAGTATGAGAATATTTATTTCCTGCATTGATTTTTTATTCCTACAAGTACATTGTTACGATGTTTGAAGTTTCATCATGTTATTTTCAGAAAATCTTCTAAAGTTTTATCTCACCAACAATAGTGAATATAATTATAATTGGTCGCCCTATCGTAACGGCAATGACTCACTATGGACTACGTTTCATAGGAATTTTTGACATCCAAATTGGCCGTCCTCCACATTAGTTCCGATGAACGAGAGTGCACTGTATTACAGCTTTGTTACTTGTTTTGTACATGGCTACATCGAATGTTGAACAAGTCAGGGTTTCCAACTCTTATATTAGGTTGATCTGAACAGTTTCTAAACTGAAGATGTTTATATGTTCTAGTAAATTCCTTTAGTCAACTATTTTCTTTTCTTTTTTTTTAAATCAGTTATTGGTGATTTATTTAAATCGTGCAGTTTCATTGCCTCACTCATGTTTAGTATAAATACAAACTCTTTTCTTATCACAACTAATGTCTCTTTATAAATATGAATACAATTTTTTGTCTTCTATCAGGCTCTTAAGGTAATCCTAAATTTAAAAGAACTTTCAAATTTCTAAAATGTAATGGTAGTTTATTGTGGATTTTTGGACCTGAATATTGAGGGGACAGATGAAATTATTCTAATCTGTGCCTTACTGGTTTAATATTGTTCCTATGTCTTATGTTAGATGGGCTGGTCACAGAGTGAGGATAGATTATCGTTCACCCAACAGCAATTTCAAATATGAAATTGTCATAAATAGTTTGAAAATACGCTTACTAGACGCTTTAGGATGAACTTTGGCAATAACTCCTAGCACTAAAAAATTCAATTCTAAATATTCTTTTGCAATTTAAATATTCTTTTTGAATGTCAGGAGTTACCCTAGACCAAAATTCCATATGTCATTATTCATAAAAAATATCCATGATAAGGTATCAATTGAGTTTTAAATCAGCAACTTGCCTTATTACACAAAAAGAAAAAATGCAGCTATTCAAACATTTAAATAAATTATCTACTTGTGGTTCACAATTTAAATTTTGATTGATTGTTATGCCCAGAAAATTAACATTTTTCTGCAGAGATATTTGAAAATTAGATATTGTAATTTGATCACTATTACTTGTATTATTAGAGCTAAATTTTACTGTCTGAATTTTATCCTCATTCATGACCAATCCGTTTGTCTGGAACCAGTCACCGAACTCTTGCACCTCCCTGCCCTGTGTGGGTTGCTGCGTGTCAATACTGGGCCCTGTACAAAGTATCTTTGTATCATCTGCATACTGAGAGATATCCATATTTGAGATTAGTGAAAAAGTCATTGACATATACTGTAGACTCCCGATTATCCGAGGTCTTCGGGAACTAAGCTACCTCGGATAACAAAAACTTAGGTTGATCTAAGGTTATTTTTATTTTGGATAGTGATAAGAAACCCTATCCTCACGTGAAATTCCTTCTCACTATTAACTGAATCGTTTTCTTCCTCCAGTAACGAGTCACTGCTCTTGAAAGAATTGCTTTCACAACAATTCTATCTATTCTATATCTGTTCTATCTATTCTATATATAGTGTGTCTAATTATTTTTTATAGCACCTTCAATGGGTGCTAAATACATTTTTGCACCCAAATGTAGGATGGATCCAGTTGATTTATTGTTTTCTAGATTAATTTTTTTTATTCAGGCATGTTAAATGTGTCAAACTTTTGTATTTGTAAGTGTTTTTCTTTTGAATATTGTGTCAAATACAAATACTTTGACTTTTTGTATTTGTATTTGTTTTATAACTTGTTTTTATCAGGGCACATCTTTTTTAATTACTATATGAACTTGCTCTATTAACACCCAACATTTTTTGACACTGACGTATAACAAGACAAAAATAAAAACAAGATTTGTAGAAAGGCGATGCTAGCACCTCGGTGGTGGATGATGTTTTACAACTGGGATGAAACCATTTAGGCTTTCTGTAGGTGCAGGCTGCAAGCGACTACAGCGCTGTCGACTAGCACAAGTTTTACGATAAGGCTGATGAGAGTTGCAATAAAAAACAGAATCACTACAAAAACGCTGTTCCTATTACAGACATTTTATGAAAAGTCTACAATAATTGAAACTGATGGACAACGATTAGTACTAAATTAGTTAACCAGGCTCAATAACAATTAGTAAACAAAAGTTGAATGTTGTTTTTTAGGTACAGACGAAGCTGATCTGGTGCCCGCCAAACAGGCCAATGTGAAATGCCCTCAAATCGTCATCCAATTTTATGAAGAAAGGTTGACTTGGCACACATCGCCTACTGAAGAGAACAGTGGATCTGCTTAGATCACCTATTACTTGTTTTTTACGAATCAACTATTTTATACCAGTGACTACTGTGAGTTATCACCTTTTTTTACTTGTAAACTTTTTAGAAGTTAAGATTGTGTGTTGAGATTTATTTTGTTTTAAGAAGGAGATATTGCATAGAACTTTATTTCGAGAAGGAAATATTTTATTTAGTTAGCACTTGCCAAACAGGCTAAAGTTCCGGATGCGCTCAAATCGTCATCCAGTCTTATGAAGAAGGTTGACATGGCACACATCTCCTTCTGAAGAAAACAATGAACCTACTTAGATCATTAACACGTTCGCTACCACAATATTAAAAAAAAATTGTAACCACAGACCGCAGCCGCAGTTTTGCGGCAGGCGAGTTCTACTCCAAGCCCACAGCCGTAGATCTGTGGCGCTGCGGCCGCAATTCTGCAGCAATCGTTCCTTGATACTAAATAAGAAATTGAAATTTCTTTGGAACGGTCTATTTTAAGGGTTAGATAGTTGAGGCACGGTCTACAGGATTGTCCTCCGCATATGTGCGGCGCTTGGTCTGTAGCTAGGACGATCACTGACGTCATTGGACAGTTAGCAACACTTTTGGACAGATTATATTGATTCTATTCTTGGTCTGTGGCATAAGTCACAACCACCAGGACCGATCTACAGGGAAGTCCATGATATTGATGGGATGAGGGAGTGGCCTGACTGCCGCATATATGCGGTGGCTGGTAGCGAACGTGTTAAATTTTAACTATTAATTTTTTATGTATTAACTATTTTATACCATTGACCATTGTGATTTGTCACCTTTATTGCTTGTAAACTTTAGAGCTAGTTAAGATTGTTTATAAAGATTTATTTTGTTTTGAGAATGTAAAATTTTATTTTGATAGTTCCTGCCTAACAGGCCAGAGTGTGATGCTCTCAAATCATTCCATTGTACAATTTTATGAAGAAATGTTAACAGTTATACAGTATATCAAACTAATATCACAGCCCATATAAAATAATTTGTATTTATTAATTACTATATTTATTGATCAAATATAAAATAAAATAAAGTTATAGCAGTCAAGGTGAAATGAAATTTTTGATACAATTTATAAAATGAATAGTAGTTAAATTGACAAACCCAAGTACTCTATGCAGATTAAAGTATATTACTGTATAGTAACATTATTTTATCTAAAACACTTGATTATTCTGTGTAACTTAGTTTTTGAAAGCAACACGTTAAATTTAGTTTTTAATCGAAGGCAGAGGTCATAGTTACAAGATTAATTTTTTGTATAATTGTGAATAATCCAATCCAAACATCACACAGTAGCACCGATCCAGTTGATTTATTGTTTTCTAGATTGATTTTTATATTCAGACAGGGCTACTTTTTAGTGTGTAACTGCACAGATCCAGATGATTTATTGTTTTCTAGATTGATTTTTTATATTCAGACATGTTTATTGTGTCTAATTGCACGGTAGCACGGATCCAGTTGATTTATTGTTTTCTAGGTTAATTTTTTTATTCAGGCATGTTAAATGTGTCTAACTTTTGTATTTGTAAGTGTTTTTCATTTAAATATAAATCTTTTTCCACATTTGTGTAGTTTCAATTGTGTTACCATGAAAAAAATTCGTCTCAGTTTGAATTTGACACTAGTATTTACCATCAATTTTATTTACCACCTGACAGAAGCCTATGAAAACTCACAAGAAACGGGAAAGATTAGTGAAGTACTTCTCAAATTATCCTTTAAAGCACAGGTGCTGTGGCTTCTTAAAGTTCCCCAAGTTTGTACACATAGATGTAGTGTATGTGAGCTGCACTTGTGGTGAAACTTTGAACTTCATATCAAAGTAACAACTTGTGGTATAATTATTGCAAACCTTTTTTAATTGATGTTATTTCATAAAAAATTTAAGAGGTAAACATTTTAGACAGCCTAGCCTTCTTTGAAAATTCTTTGGAAAATTCTTCTATATTATATGAGATATTGCAGCGAATAAATATTTGCTCAGGGCAGTACAATTGTTCTTTCTCTCCAAATTAAGTCATTTAGTGCAATGTCAAATTTTATAACCAAGGCGCTAGCCAAGGTCAGAAAATGATCGAGTTTCATATAAAACGTTAGGCCTGTGTTGTGAATTACTTTTTTTGTTATAATGCTAAATTTATCTAATTAAATGTGTTCAAAAGCAGGGATTTTGCAACTTATTTAAATTACATTGTTCTCAAAGACATCCAATTTTGTTGCTGCTACTGTATTAAAAACAATAAAGTGATTGCTACTGCTACAGTTTAATATAAAAATCTGATGCTCCACACAAGCTAATTCATTTAATCTCCCAGGGCAATAAAGAAGCGCTTTATCCCTGCAACTGTTGCATCGGAAAGAACTGTTTTTAGAGTAGACAAAAATAAGGCTATTAGCAAATTATAATTTGTGTTATTGTTTGAAAAACAAAACTATATTTCTAAGAAATCTGGAAAATCTGTGTTGGAATGCTGCACTCACGTGTTTTTCTATACTGATCAGGACTGACGATGTGTAACATATTTGGACATACACAGTTATATTGTATGCCAAACCATGAGTCTGCCGCCATGATTAAGGCGATTGAGTCATTCAATTTCATCACAGCTCACATTTCCAAGGACGTTTCGCTATAAGTCCTTCTTTTTCTGCGCTTTCATCTCACTCCGGTTTTGGAAGCACAGGATTGTTTTAGTTAACAGTTAAAACAGTTCCTCATAAATGAACTGTGGTTAAAACAGCAAAATGCTCAAATCTGTTGGCCTATTTTGTTTTATTTTCATTATACAGTGAGTCCCAAGTTGATGTTCACCATCACAGGCATAGGTGGGATACCTGCGGCAAGAGCTTTGTTGAAAAGGTGGTATTTGAATACCAAACTCATTTAATTTCAAAACCCAATTCAAAGGGTTCATTTTTAGGCCTATAAGGTAGCCTATATCTTTTATCAAACAATAAGTCTTTTAATAATTTACCGAATTTTACAGCTCACTATAATTTTAAAACAGCGGTTTGGCATATTAGGTAGCGGCCGCAGCTCAGTGGCAGAGCTCTGGGTTATCACCCAGCTCGCCCGGGTTCAACTCCCTGCTGGGGGACAAAAAGATCGTTTGACCACTCCCATGGTTCGAGAGTCATGTTAAGCCAGTGAGTGGTCCACCTGCATGGAAAACAAAAAAGTGCTGGCCTTACAGGCAAGGGAACTGCCAGATAACTGTTGATCTTCCTCCTCTAAAAGCCGTACAGTACAATAAAAAAAATAATAAAAATAAAATCAGCCAAAAAATCTGGGGGTGTGGACACCCCTTTAAATTTGCACATGCACCATCATAATTATCTCTTAAACTACAGTGTGTTTACAAACAACCTAAAAATATTTTGTGTCTTTGTGCCTTAGGTCAGGACAACAAAAAACATGCAAACAGAGGTCTGAAATGCTTTGTCAAGCCGCTAGCCACCATTTTGTTTTTTACTCTTAATATTTTTGTTTCCTTAACTTGAGTTCATATTTGGTATGAAATCTTATCACACCAATGTCCATTTTCAGGGAATAACTAATATTTTTCTTATGGGTATTTTCAAAATGACAGTCATTTTAAATACTTAGACTCAAATTTCTCAAACTCAGTAAATTTTATTTGACAAATAAAATTATCTGTCTAATGGTACCTAGTTTGTAAGGATCTGACAACACATAACGGATTCACGATTCATTGCGATTTTTCTTCTAAAATAACCTAAATTTGCATTAATTACAATGGAAAATCAATGTTTTATGCACAAAATGTCAATATATCTGTCATTTGTTGTCAGATCCTTACAAACTAGGTGGTATTAGTTGGATGAGTTTATTTCTAAACTGTGTTTCTCATGTAAAATTTTGATAAAATTTACCGGTTTTGAGATATTTGAGTTTGAAAATTTAAAATGGCTTCTGCCATTTTTAAAACACACATAAAAAAAAATTTTTTTCCTTGAATTGACATTGGTGTGATAAAGGCTCATACTAATGAACATAGTATAAGTGTAAGAAACAAAATGGTGCCTCGAGGCTTAACAAAGCATTTTAAACCCCTGTTTTTGTAATGTTTTTTTACTGTCTCGACATAAAGAACAAAATGTTTCCAGGTTGTTTGTAAACATTCTATATACAGTAGACTCCCTCTAAACCGGCCACCTCGGGACCAGGCCGCGGCCGGATAATGAATTGGCCGGTTAAACCGATGTTCATTTAAAAACGCCATCCCACAATTTTATATGACCTAAATATAATTATTACTTCAAAAACAACCTTAAATACGTTACTGTATGTGATTTATAGCTAATATCCACCACCCATGAAATCCACAACAAACCTACACTAATAATAATAATTTGTTTCTTTATTGTGGTCTACTGGATAGTAGGTCCAAACGCATTGACTTCCGGTGGCAGTCACCTCCGTCCAGGACGTTATATAGTTTAATTGGTTTGAGAACGTCAATATGAAATAAAGTTGAATTGAGATAAGAAAACTTAGTTTCCGGCGAAATGCGACCGGTTAAAGCAATGTTGAGATAATATGGCAGGTTAAAAAGATGTTATTTTGTGTCAGGGTAGGCCAGTTAAAGCGGAGACCGGTTAAAAGGTGGCCGGTTAAGAGGGAGTCTACTGTATGGGAAACTTGTTGGGGAACTTTACCTTGTTTGTTGAGGTCCTTAAAATATTAATTATGATTTTTTAATTTTGATTGCCATTTTCCTTCATTTTGGCCAGCCTTAAAATTCTGAATGATAATGACTGAATAATTTCAAATTGAACTTAAAAAAATAAAATTAATTTTTTAAATTGCCTTTTTTAGTTAAAGAGAGGTTTTTCTTTAAAAGTTTCTTGTAAATATTGAAGACTGCTTGTTGTAACATAATTTGTACTATTTTATTCAACTCAGTTTTGCATTTATTTAGGAATGAAAATGAATTTAACACATTGTATAAATTTATAGTACAAAATTTGTAGCTGGGTTTGTTTAACGGGCCAATTCATTTTACCTACAAGACCGGTTAAGAGGGAGACATCCCTCCGATAATTGAGATTGATGGGGGGAGGGGGGGGGGATTGCCTGTCTTTCTAGTGAAACATGGTCAACAATAATTTGTACAAAAAGGATACTTAAGAATAAGAATCCTTTATTGTCATTAAACACAGTTGTGTAATAGACATGGTCAATAAAATAAGTCGGACACGATTTACAAACTTTGGTAATAAAACATACAAACAATTCATGAAAGACTAGGCTAAATATTTTAAAAATCAACAAAATCTTACTTAAAATGGGTTTTAACAGCACATTTATTTAAAATCTTTAAAATCATCAATAGTTAGTTCAAAAAATTCCTTTACTGAATATAAAGGATGCTTTAGCAACCCATTGGTTAAAACCAATTTAAAATGAGCCAAGGATTCAATATTTTTCACATTGACAGGAAGCTTGTTGAAAAGTCTCAGACCAATTACCTTTGAACTTTTAGAAACTTTAGTCAATCTACAAAATGGAACTTCAACATTATTTTTAGATCTAGTGTTATGACCATGAACATTTAATCTCTTTACTAAATTAACTGATTCTTTCTTAACATCTAATAGCACATACGAAACATACGAACTAAACACAGTTAAAATATTTTCACATATTAAAGATGGGCCTACAATGATCTCTGTAGTCAGCACCTGCTACAATTCTCACAGCCTTTTTTTGTACTAACAACACATCCTGTGCCCCAGCAGAATTTCCCCAAAGGCAAATACCGTACAATAATATACCTTGAAAGAAGCTATTGTAGGCTAGCCTAAGGTAAGTCTTTGGCACATTCCTGTTTAATGACCTTAATAAATAAACAACTCTTGATAGTTTATTCTACACACATTTAAGAATTTAGTTTACTCACTACATTTAAGTCCCCATACCTCAGGGTCCTGGCTGTGGCAAGCACACCCCTGTGCAATGTGCAAAACATTGCGCTGTTTGTGTCTCGCTAATCACCCTTATGGTCTAGCGATGGAGTCACACCACCTGAAGCTCTCCTGGTTGGGATGGTCGGCCGGGTATGAGCAATGAAACGGTGCCTGGCAATTGCATAAGTAGAGCTAGTTTTAAGTGGAAGATGCAAAGAAAACAATACTCTGCAAATTCTATTTCTTCGGGCATCACTCTTAATCTTTTTACACTGTACTGTAAAATAGTAGCTTTAAGAGTGAAATTCTATAAATGCATATGAGTCTTTTAAACCCGTAGCCAGTTGCAGTTTCCCTTCCCTAGATACTTAGATTGGCATGTTGTGCATGCTCTACAACTGTTCCACATCATCATATAAAAATCTGTTCAATGCTGACCAAAAATGGTTATATACCCCCAAATATGCAAGACTGTACTGACACAGTCATCAAAATCATACCATAAAGCATCACTATGTATTGCAAAGAACAACCACATCCTCCATTCTACAGCACATGAAATTCCTGACATTTCCAGACCAATTTTCTAAAAATTCCCAACCAAAAATCAAAACTCACCACCCATAATTTAGTAAAACTCTCAAAAACAATTGTAAACTTTACAATTAAGTTTTTTTTTGTGTTACAGCCTACTAGGAGTTTTTCCCTACCAAAATAAAAATTCCTGACTTTTTCACAACTTTTCCAGGTAGACAGCTAATAATTGACATCTTTTTTTGAATGCTTTTGAATTCAATTGGATGTGTTTTCCACGCAATTTTGCTAACTTTGATTTTGCACCTAGGGCATAACCAGTTCTAGCACAAAGACAATTCTGCAGTACCATCCTTGACACAAATGTTTGACACCTTATTCGGTATCTTATGATCCTGTATTTTCTGGCATCCAGATATCCAAGATATTTTTTAAATACCGATTGGTAACAGACATTTTGTTATACAACTGTTAAGTTAGTATATTTAGAAGGTTTTGGAAGAAATCCAACGTCATGCAAGTGAATAATACATATTCATATTTAGTTGTTGACACTGTGTTAAATTACAATGGGGTCGAGGACTTCAATTGTGTGTTGTTTAGGCCGGATCACAATTAACACTCTTCCTCCACAGCGAGAGAATACAATCTTACAATCCGTGACGAGTTATACAACTACAATCTTATACAATCCGTGATGTATACATCACGGTGATACATTAAAAAACACATTACATTATACATTAGGAAACTCTGCATTTTTACAGTAATAGACAATAGAGAGTGACAGTTGACCGAGGTTACACTGTATCCTCACTGACTACTAAAACTGAAAATAACACTTTGTAATAATATTTTTAATGCTATAATCAATGCAAGAGGGGTGAAAGTAAAATGAACAAAAAAATTAATAAATTTTGAAGTTTTAAATAAATATTTTTTTCTTGGTTGAAAATTTATTGCTTGGACATGTAACATCAAGTTCTTATGATTTAGAAAATCTAGGGACAGAAAATAAGAAATAGAAATTGTAACTAGAGACACCAAAGATGGCCGAACCATGTTATACCTTCAAAGAAGAAACTTATAGCTGTTAAAAAATCTGCTTGGGCATGATGACACAAACCAGTTTTCAATAATTTGATTTCAGTAACAAAGTGCTATGTAATAAAAATTTGAAATAAATTTTCTCCAAGTTTTATGACTTATTGTTGATTTTGTTCTGTTGTGCAAAGGTTACATTTACTTCAATATGACCCTACTCTAGTCAGCCAAAACTCCGACTGTTAAAGTAATTTTTATTATTTTTCCACAATTTATGATAATTAAGTTATCTTTGCACATTTGTGCTTGAAATATTTAAAATTATTAGCTATTTGTTGATTACTAAGATTCTGATTTTGTTGTATTTATTAACTGAATTATATGCTGCAGTAGAATAATGTATCCTAAGCGAGTTACAGATCTACTTTTTTATTAATTTGACTTATATGTACAGTTTATTATTGTGAAAGCAGACAGAGGCTGGACCTGGACCAGATGTGTGACCTGTGAACAGGGGTTTTGACTTTCGAGGTCCTTAGAGAAAACTTTTGAGGTGTATTGATAAACTTCAGAGGTAAATCGCAAACTTAATTTGACTTTCTGCTGAATTTTGAGTTATAAGGATAAATTTTTTTATCCATTTGACTTACAGAGGTAAATTATGACTGTAAAAATAGTTTGATTTAGTGGCCAGGTTTTTCCAATGGGCTTGAAAATAATTCGAGATAGCCTACAGAGGATTATTTTGAGATTTTGAGTTTCATAACAGGGTACCAGGATTCATCATCTACCACTTGTAATCAAAATATGTGATCTTAGCTCCCACTTAGTAGAGAGCAAAGATAATTTTACTTGTTTTAATATAAGTTCTGGTCTAATATAGTGTTCATCTTGTTTGTCAGCCGGATTCAAATACGACTCTATGAGAAGTCTTTTTACTTCTTACTTTGATGGTAATAGCTATAATCAAATCAACATATAAGTTGACCAGCAAGCACTTCTAGGCATTGTGAAGGTTGTGGATGAATAATCAGCTGTCCATAAGGATGTGATCGGGTCCGGTAAGAACCTCAACCCCCGTGGGCGTGATGAGTATCGTGTGCTCCCATTGGGCCGTCCGCGAACCGTCGACTGTCACCGAAGTCCACTTGTCTTCAAGAATCACCATGCGAGGAGACCCTTGCGACAGTATCGGTTCTATGGTGAATGTCATTCCAGGCAGCATTTGACCCTTCTCATGGTTGGCTGAAAAAAAAGAAATCAGGATAAAACGCGTAAATATTGTTTTGTTTAATTTCTTTCAAAATTGAAAACAAAGATGAATATTTTAACACTTGCCATCACCACTGGTTCAAAAGCAGTTCAGTTAGTTCCAAGGTCATTGCAAAACTGTAAATTTTAGTTCCATCATCTGCCACCACAAGTTTTGCAATGACAGGTGTGGGCATTAAGATGGTAAGTTTGTTCAAGATCGAAGTCTCATTTCACTGTACTTCACTCTTGCTTACCACTACTGGTTATATTGTTTGGATTTTTTTTAAAGACAGCTGCTGTTTTAAAAATATTTACTATTTAGAAAATATTTGAACAATTCACAAAAAATAAAAAAGAGCTCCTTTGTTCCACTTTGTAATGTATACATAAACTGCACTAACCTAATTCTACAGATCACTATTATTTAACCCTATATCAGGCGCAATAATGTTGAAGGGCCAATATTTTAATTTAGAATAGATTGACTTCAAAAATAAAACTTTAAAAATTGCAATAAAATTCAAGTTTTATATTTTAAAAACATATTATTGACATGCCTGATCATGATACAAGGTGTGTCCATGCTGAAGATTATTTTGACTAAAGCCTGGTTTCGACTCTGTCAAAATTTGTCACCAACACTGTTGGCAACAAAGTCGGCGATAAAGTCGGCAACTTTAGCAGAGTGGAAACGCTAAAAAAATGTCGCCAACAATGTCGGCGATAATTTCGTGTCGACAACAATTTTGTGGGGCAACATTGTTGCCGACTGAGTTGCCGACAGCTGTTTTTGGGAGTGGAAACAGCAGAATGTCGGCGACAGTTGGCAACACGACTCCGCGCATTCGCACTCTGAGCAATAAGCCGGTGTACGCCTATTTCTCGTTTTTTCTGCTTTTCCGACTTTTCTGCGGGAAAAATAATAATTTCCAGAGGCAGGACGTTACTTTACACATTTTCTTAACATGTTATTGTTTACATGTTTTTAGCTCTGAACATGAATCTGATATCTAACCTAGACTAGTAGTGTGAAAATCACAAAATAGGCAAATTTACTGGGTTGAGGATTGACCGTGGTTGCTTAGGGTCTATTAATTTTTTTTATTCCCAGAGTAAAAGATTTAAATAATAATTAGAGAAGTCTTCAAAAGGCAAAACCACATAGTGTATTTGGCCATAGTCGTTTGTTCAACCATCCAGACTGTGCCAGACTAAAATCATAGAATGTTGCTTCAAGTGTTGCTGTCAGCAACTGAGTAGAACAGCCAAAAAATTAAAAACAGTGTCGCCAACAAAGTCGCCGACACTTTTTACAGGCCGGTTTTGGACCAGGCATTTTTGTCGGCAACAGTGTTGGCAACAATGTCGCCAACTTAGGCAGAGTCGAAACCAGGCTTAAGGACACGCCGTTAGGCAATGTAAAATGATATGTTACATGACATGTAATATAACCAAATTGTGGTTTTTTGACTCCAGACATTCCGGGGTAGTCAATTTAACTAAAACATATCAAGTTAGACTATATATATATATATATATACTTTAATTGAAGGAATAATCAAATTTAATTGACAATTTTTAAAAGATGAAACGGCAGTCCCTGTAGCGGTGGTCCCCAATAAATTATATTTTCTAATATTCAGGGACTGCTGTTACAAATTATTAAACAAAGATTGTTCACAAAATTGCAGCTTTACTGACAACAGCCATATTCGAACACTAATACTCTGTCTAACTACTTAATCCATTAAATTTGATCTAAATTCCCTTATATCTGCAGAAATCCAATTTATCAATGGGACAGAAGTTACATAACAAAATCATACGCAAGCACTTTTAACGAGATTTTTTTATAATACAAAGAAATCATAGTAATTTTAAATGTTTAACCGCCACAAGCCAACAACTTGACCTCTCAGGTTCACAGCTAACCACTGACTTAAGTACTGTTGCCAATCTCGTAGCAATGATGTGCACTAATTTGGTTGGGGACCGCTATTACTCTAAAACCTGGGGAACAGGCTAAAAAATATCTAACAATGAAATGTGATATTTGTTAAAAAAAAACCCACTGGTCTTTCGTTTTTAATTATTTCTTGAGTGTATTGCCCACTATAAACTTTCATTTTAACAGCCATTTCAACAAAATTTGTAGCTCCAAACATTCTGAGGTATAGTCAGAGACATGGGATCTCCATTACATTTTTTAAGTTACAATTTTTTTTCTTCTTTTGAATGAATTTTTAAGAAAATCCAACTCTTGCTTGAACATTTACCCTAAGCTTTGTTTTTAATATTTTGACTTGATTACATCTTTTACTATGTTTACCTTCTTGTAAAATTTCAGGGACTTGAATTGTCCCAAATTAAAATATTGGCACTAAAACATCATGGGAAAAAATCATCGAAAAAATCATTCTTTTAAAAAAGATTATTTGAACATATTTTAAAATTTAAATACGATTACTTTTCATGTATTTTTATGCTTATAAAAACTACAGTAAGCTATAATATTTTTTTATGGATTATTATTTTTATACAATATATATATGCAATAACAATTAAGACATTTAAGCTCGAGTGATATAGGAAAATTAAAAATGATTTTATTGTAAATTAAATACCTACTTTACTTTAGTAATAATGTTCTGGAGTTGGAAAATCTCACCAGTGACACACTAGTGCATGCAACTGATTGGTTTATTAATAATGGACTAGTTCTGAATGAAGAAAAAACTTAAAACATAACATTTAATCTAAAACATTGTTCACAATCTGATAGTACCATTAGTAACTGCAGTAAATATGTTAAATTTTTGGGTGTAAATATCGATAGTAAATTGACTTGGGGCAATCATGTGGATTATATAAATACAAAACTATCTAGAGTAATCTATCTTTCAAGCCGTTTACACAGTGTTGTTCCAAAAGATTACTTAAAAACAGCATATTTTGCCTATTTTCAATCAATTTTCAGGTATGGTTTAGTTTTATGGGGTAATTGCTCAAAAGTTCAAGAAATATTGATTCTTCAGAAAAAAGCTTTGAGAATCATGTCAGGAATATATACATTGGAACATTGTAGACCACTTTTTATCCAATTAGAAATTCAAACGGTTATCAATTTGTACATTTTTGATATTGTTACTTATATTTTAAAGAACCCCAATCTGATAAAACCAAGTCATGAAATCCACAGTTATCATACAAGAGCAAAAAACCATACTTACATTAAATTTCACAGATTAAGCAAAACTATGAATAGTCATCTGGTCATTGCTCTGAAAATTTACAATTCCTTGGAAGGCTTAATAGATAGGTACTCAGAAAAACAGTTTAAAAATAAACTGTACTCTTGGTTACTGAAAAATCCCTTTTATGATCTTGAAGAATTTTTTAAAATAAAGAACATTGCTTTTTGACATATGTCACATGTTACTATTAAGCATTTAGTATTAAGTATTGACAATTGTTAATGATTGTATAATCCTTACAACAAATAAAGATTTATTTATTTATTTATCTACCACATAATAATCGCGTTAAAGTGTAAATACCGTATCAATCAGAATTATTTGTAACTTGAAATAATCTTTTACAACAGTTATCTACATTTGCAAAGATGGGTATCGTGAACATTCATGGGTATTTTTATGTTTATTGCACCGGTTGTTAAAGTAGGGGGTCACGAAGGTGCAACGCAGAGCTACCTTAGCCCACTGGAAAATCTACCGCTGGACTGTAACCAGGTAAGACGGCAATACACAGGTCCTCTGAAGTTTTATGTAAATTAACTTGAAGGCCAGGCTGCTGAACAGAAGCTTTCTAAATCTTTCACTTATTTTTTTGCAAGTGTTGAGGTAACTTGCGCGTAGTGCCTGATATAAAGTTAATTTAGCTTTATTATCAAGCTTACAAACAATGATCTGGCCATATGTTTTGGAAACCGGTTTGTTAAAATCCAAATAAACAGCACAAACATGAATTTTTTTTAGTCAAACGTGTCAACAATTACTTACCAGATTATTTTACAAAATTGAAAATCAGTAAAGTTTTATAGTATAAGGGAATGGGATAAAACTATGGCTTAAAAATTTATTTTAATATTGAAGATGCTTTGCGTATTCAGTTACAGGTAACACGTATCTTGGTGGCTGTGTGATAACGATAAGATCTTTTATGTTTTATCTTCCATTCATAAGTTAAATCCTTAGTTATGAATTAAAATTAATCAAAATTGTTCATTCTTAAAGTTTTAAGTGGAAAATGGATATACTTACCATAGTGATAAACGTCGGGAGGTCCGTGGAAGTATGAACCTATGCCATGTCCCACATAGTAAGGTACCACATTCATCTTGTTACTTTTAGCATAATGCTCAATTGTGTGTCCTGAAATATAACAACTATAAGAGAAAACACACCAGTGATACTCAAATACCAATTAAATGCTAGAGTAATTGAATCGTATTGAAAGATTGGTCAAAATTCGTCATGTCCTCACAACTTTATTTCTTCCCATATAAAGTTAACTAGTCAATATACATATAGACCCGTGAAAAACCTAAAGTGACTTGACCTAAATTACCAAATCTAACCTAACTAACCTTAAAACCTAATCCAGCCTAAAGAAAGTATCGCTGTCTAATTTAAGTTTACAAACATTGGGTTGATTAAAGTTAGGTTTCAGGTTTTACAATCACCTTTGAAAATTCGGATAGCTTGACATATGATTATCATACTACCCTTGAACCACCCTCTATATAGATGTCCAGAAGGGGACATCATATTTAAATGAATTAAATAAATAAGAATTTTACTGTCGTTAAGCTGACATACAAGCAATGGACCAGGTCAAAAGTGTATACATACAGTAAAAATAAAAACTGAAATAGCAAACCGAACTTTTTCCCTCCAAGATGGCGGGCGGTACTAGAGCTCCGAAATGTAGCTCCTGTTTAAGAAGTGTTTCTAAAAATTGTAAAGCTTTACGTTGCAATATTAAGTGTTTAGAATGGAAGCATAGTGCCTGTGAAGGTATTACTGATGTAGAATTCGAGTTATTTAAAAAACTTGGGAAGAAAGTATTGTACATGTGTAACGCCTGCAAGATGCTTGAGGATGACAAGACTGGAAGTGAAGCAACCTTGGATGCTGATCCCGACTCGGTAAATAATCTTCAGGACTGTTTGGACAAATTTAAAGTTCTCTCTGAGGAATTTTTGGATATTAAGGTAAAATATGAGTCCGTGTGTGCTGATCTCCATGTATTAAAGAGTGAAAACGTTAACCTCAAAGCTGCATTGAATACCCAAGCCGATGCCATCAGTGAACTATAAGCCTATGATGACAGACAATCCTATGCCAGTAAATTAAAAATAACCTTTGATAAAAGTAAAATGAACACTGTTTCTAATGCTCCTGTAAGTTTTGTAAGGAAAAGTCCAAATAAGATAGGCCTAGTATCTCCACCCTCTAAGACTTCAGATTCTCTCAGCCCGGGCAGTGAGAGTAAATCTTTGTCACCTGTTCAATCTAAGGATGTTAATGTTATTGATATAGATAACCCTATCTTGCAAACCGAAGATGAAAACCAACATTTTCAGCAGTTTAAGTCCAAGAAACAATTAAGAAATGAAAAAAGAACTAAAAACCAGAATTCATTTCACAAGGGAAAACAAAGGAACCAATTTATCACTGGTAAATCAAAGGAACAACATAACCTCAACACCACTGACAAGAAGGTCTTCTTGTTTGCTTCCAGATTTAGCCCTGGAACGGAGTGTGACGATTTGAAAAACTTTCTCAATTCTAAAAAGGTAGAAAACTATGTTGTGGACAAGCTAAACTCAAAATTTCCTGATCAGTACTCTTCTTTCAAGATAGGTGTACCAGCTTCTCTCTGGAATGAAATTTACACACCTGATTTTTGGCCTAACAATGGTTTTGTATCAAAATTTGTTTCTAGGAGAAGTTCAGAAACTCGGCCTAGACCTAATTTAAACTTGGAAAGTCAAAACTCAACGAACACATCATGAGGGACAACCTGCCACAAGTTGATAGGCCTAGGCCTATCAAAGTTTTGTCAGCAAATACTCAATCATTGCAAGATAAACAATTGGAAGTGGAAATACTGCTACATCAAGAAAACATATCTGTTTTTTGTGTTTGCGAGCACTGGTACCTTGAGGGAAATAAAGACTTCGCCATAATTGATGGTTATAGTTGTGCCTCTATGTTTTGTCGATCTGATAAAAAGAAGGGTGGCGTGGCCATATACATTAAAGTTGGCCTAAGTTACCATGTCATTGACATTGATCAATTTTGTGTGGAAAATGACCTAGAAGTTGAATGTGTAAAAGTGTGTTTTGATAGGCCTAACCTTGAAGTTATTGTAGTCTCTCTTTATAGAATACCCAGTGGGAATCGTGACATCTTTCTCGAGGGTTTGGACAGACTGGTAATAAAGTTACTCACCTATGGCTTACCCATAATAGTGTGTGGAGATTTTAATATTGACATTAGGCTACAGGAAAGCCTTCCTATTCATTTTCTGGATTTACTCCGTTCCTTAAATTGTCACTGTTTAAATTTAAAGCCTACAAGAGGTGAGGCATGCCTGGATAATGTTTTTACTAATATATCAAGATCAGAAATTGATACCATAGTTCTTACACCTCCACTTTCGGACCATAACGCTCTCATAACTACACTTTCTGTGACCAATTTCTCACCTTCAGATAGGCCTAAACATGATGTTCTCAAGCTGGTGAGGGACTTTAACAAGACTAACCTAGAGAAATTTAGACTGACTTTAGGTGGTTTAAACTGGGATCAAGTTTTATCCGGAGACGGGAGTGTTTTCTCCAAGTTTTTTACAACATTTTTAGAAATCATGAGTGACTGCTTTCCACACAAGGCTATTCGGCCTAAAGGCAGAGCAAGAACCTACAAATCGTCAGCTAATTGGTACAACAAAGAGTTGTCGGATAAACTAATTGAAATGAATAAACTCTACGATTTCTGGCAATGGGCTAAAAGGTACAACTTGTTTGTCGAAACTTATAAGCAAAGATATTATGAAGCTAAGTCGATCTATAAAAAAGCCCTTGCCCAATCTAAGCTCAACTTTAATGCTAACTCAATTGCTGCTGCGCCTAACAAGTGTAAGAAGGCTTGGGAAGTAATCAACAAAACAACCTCAAGTAAACGCTCCCCTCCCGCAGACTCACTTACGCCGCAGATCTTCTGTGACCACTTCGTGTCTTCGGTCGACAACATCTGTAGACAGGTCCCACCATCTACCACTGAGGCTGCTGATCTTGTTGAGAAACTTCCCGTCAACACTCCAGACTTCAAGCTGCTACCTGTGTCTTGTGAGGATGTGTGGAAAATTGTGCATAATATGAAAAGCAGTGTCGTGATATATTTGATATCACCAGTGATCTCATTAAATCAGTGATTTTTGAAATTTTGCATCCCCTCACTTTGTGTCTCAATGAGTCCTTAATTTCAGGTATTTTCCCAGCATTTTTAAAGTTATCCAAAGTGGTGCCTATATTTAAGAAAGGTGATTTTCTGTGTCCGGGGAGTTATCAACCTATCTTTGTCGTACCAATCTTCTCAAAAATCTTGGAAAAAGCTGTGATACACCAGGTAAACTATTTTTTTAATCCAATAGTTTGTTTTCTAAATTCCAATTCGGCTTTAGGGAAGGACTGTCAACTGTGGACGCAGTGGGAAGCCTAACCTCCTTTGTATTAGATGGTTTTGAGAATCATGAAAGCACTCTTGCCACCATGTGTGATCTGTTAAAGGCTTTTGACTGCGTTTCACATGACATCCTCCTAAATAAATTGAAACATTACGGCATGAATGGTGTGGAGCTAAATCTTTTTCGAACCTATTTGGCCAATCGTACACAGCAAGTGTTTTATAATAATAGTTGTTCTGCTGTGGCGGTAATGAAGAGCGGAGTACCCCAGGGATCTGTCCTTGGCCCTTTTCTCTTCCTAGTTACCATAAATGACTTGCCATCAAGTATTTCTGCTCCTAGTAATTCTGTAATTTTTGCTGATGACTCCACGTTTTTCTCTAGTAATATTAACCTTCACAGCCTTTCAATTCAAATGACAAGTTGTCTCTCCGATTGTTCTGATTGGTTTAAAAGTAATGGCTTATTGTTAAATAATGGCAAGACTCAGTCTATTCTGTTCACTCTTGGTAATCATGAACCTAGCATAATCCCTTCCCATTTGAACGATACAGTTAAACTGCTTGGCATTCATCTAGATCCTAAGCTTAACTGGAATGTCCACATTCAGAATGTTTGTAGTAGGCTTTTAAGAGTTATTTATCTTTTATGTAGTTTAAAAAAAATTAGTTCCTAGATCTTACTTGCGAATGGCTTATTTTGCTTTTTTTAACAGTATTATTAGTTATGGTATTTTGCTTAGGGGCTGTGGCCATGAAATGAACAGAGTCCTTTTGTTACAAAAGAAAGCTATTAGAGTAATTTCTTTTTCCAGCTTCAGGGCTCATTGTAAACCCCTCTTCAAACAGGCAAAGATTCTTACTGTTTTTAACTTGTATATTTTTACTTGCTTAGTGTACGTAAAAAATAATCTCAGCTCTGCCACCTTAAGAGGGGAAACTCATTCTCACTTGACAAGATACAGGAATTTGATTGATTTACCTCATGTCAGGCTCACTAAAACACAGAAATCATACTCTTATGTTGGTCTGAGAATGTTTAATAAGTTGCCTCTTAAAGCTCATTTTGTAAGTATTAAGTCTTTTAAATCTAGTCTCTATAATTGGTTAGTTGATAATCCTTGTTATAGCCTAGGAGAATTTTTTAACTATCCTGTTATCAGCATAAATTTTTAAAGATATATGTTATGTATTTTATGTTATATGTTATTTTTATCTTGTTGTATATGTTCTTGGCAATTTTAGACGAGGCCTAACGGTCAACTTATATATTTTATTGAAGATTGATACTTCAATTGCCTAATTTGACGTCAACTATACAAGCTGTGTATATCTTGTTAACTGCTGTAATAAATTCTTGATTCTTGATTCTTGAAATAGCCAGTTTTTTTATCCAACCAAGTGTCCGACTGTCTATCTGTGATTTCCGTGCTCTCGTCGTTGCTGAGCCTGTTTAAATGTGAAACTATTCATTATTTTTTTGAGACAATTACGCATAAATATTGACATTTTTCAGGTATTATAAACATATCTTGATGTTTCAATTAATGTGTTATAGGTACAATAAAATTGTACTACAATACTGTATGGCTGTTTTTCTAAGGAGGAAATGCGTTACATTTGCTCCTCCCGATATCAGATTTTTTGGTTGTTCCGACAGTTCCGACCATGGCCAGGTCCCATCATGGTCAGGTATGGGAGGTTCTACTGCAATACGCTTTTTTAAAACACTTTCTCTTCCTTTGTTTAAAGTTCATTGTTGGTGATGGTGAGTTAATGTTATTGTTTAGTAAATTGTTGCGGACATTTTCAATCACTGATTAGTAAACAAAATTCACGATGTTTCACAGTTTACTGCACACAGTCAGTGACTGCTTTCACAGTTTACTGTTTGAGCTTTTTCAACTTATTAGTGTTTATTTAATTTTTGTGACTGCCTGTTCTGTTTTCAGGTTTGGCTATGGACTTCTCCAGGTTCGCCTGGCATGTTTTTACTAACTTTGTTATGTTCTAGGTACTTCTTCCACCTGAAGACGGGATCAGATTCCAGATCCCGAAGCGTCGTGAATTTTGTTTACTAATCAGTGATGGAAAATCTCCGCAACAATTTACTAAACAATAACTTTCTCTTTTTTCAGAATTTTCTCAAAATATTTACAATCAATTGAATTTTTCAAATTTAGGACCTTGCTTTGACACATTTTTATATCCGACTGTACTATTTCTATCAAATTTTGACAAAGCAGATTGAATATTTGCTGTTTTAATACAAAAAGCTCTACTACTTTCACACATTACACAATAGGTGATAAACAAAGCAAGGAACAAAACCGAAATATGAAAATTTACCTATAACATGCATGGGCTTCCCAGGGCCACATGCTTTGATAGCTTCATTCAGCGATCCAAGAGTCACTCTGACCAGATCTCTGCCTTTCTGGTCGACATTTCCCACGAGGAACATCGCTGAGCAGTCCCCGTGATAACCATTGTAGTATACCTTTAATGTCAAGACAATAAATAAAAATATTTTCAAAATACAATTCCAAACAAATCCTCAATGTCTATCCTATGAAAATATCTGAGATAGCCTCTTTAGATGCTGTTCCAGAATCAAAGACCACATTGGAATTTCATACCCAAAATGTTTAAAGATCCAACAGCTGTAAAATTTTTAACTTAACAACAGTATTTTTATCTCAATATGGCTTGTTGGAATGAGTTAAATAGCTTTAAAATACTTTTAAAATTGAGGACTTTTATAATTTTTAAATTTAAAATAGCACTAAACATTAGACTTTGATAAGAATCCAAATAAGGTACAAAGGTTTATAGGATTTTGTTCATTAACTCAATGACAGGTTAGTTTTGAACAACGCATTAATATAAAGTGAGATTGTACTGTTCATTGAATCTAGTTATGGTATACCTGGTCCCATTAACACTTTGGGTGCGGCTCGGTCACCGGTGACCGGTATCGAAACGCGCGCGAGGGCCTGCCCGGTCACGTGTCGCCGGCCGTGACTCGGCGAAATGAATCAGTCAGTGTGGCCCTGGGTTGCGGAGTAGTTCAGAGTTGTTTATATGTGCGTTACTAGGGCAACCTGCCTTCTTTCGGTTCTGCGTCGCCCGCCTTTCCCGTGGGCCGGCTCCGATCCATTGTGACCTGAACTTTTTTTTAATTACTTTTAACTCTTTTTTAAGTGTTTCTTCCGTGTTTTGATGTGTTTTTGTGAGACAATATTATGTTTAATATTTTTTTATTTTAGTTTTATAGTCTTTTATTTAAAATGAACCCCCAATACCAGAAATGCTTCGACCATTACCTTGACGAAGTTTGAGTAAAAAAAAACAATGGTTGGGAGGGTGGAAGGGGCTGTAAATCGTTGTAAATATTAGTTATAATTCTATTGAACATTATTATAATTATATTGAACATTTGTGATGTAAAAATTCAATATTGTGTTACGAAAAACTATTTATTGTTGTTGCGCGGGCCGGCTCGGTCACCAGAGACCTGCACTTTTGGACGCCATTTTTTGGGTGAAATAATGCAAGAACGCCAGTTTGCCGCCTCGATCTGGACTTCTGGAGACAAAAAGTAAGATTTTATGGAAACAAAATTTTTAGGCCCGCGGGAAAGATTTCCGATATTCATTGCCGCACTCAACGTGTTAATAAGGAGGTAAGGTACCAAACTTGGCCAATGAAGAAACTAGGCTCTGCAGGTACATACCTTAATTTGTTGGTGTATTTGATATGTGACTTTTAATTTATTCTTCAACATTACTAAGCCATTGTTAAATGGAGATACACTAGGCAATCCACTAGAACATTCCCAGCTAATATAATATAGCATGTCCATTTAAAAAATACCGATTCCTTTAAAATCCACTAAAGCCCCAACTCGTTCTAGCCTACGGGCAGATCCATCTTTCTCAACCCTTCCTCAGCATCTTGGTTAAATATGTCAAATTAATCATTTTTTTTAATATGTTCCAAAAATAATTTTACACGTTTTATTCTCTTCGTGTAAACTATACTACGTAAATACCACCTTGCAAAAAAAGTTAAATAAAATTTTTTATTCCTTGAGCAAAAATTAATGGTAGCTATTATAGACATAAATTTGTCAGTTAGAGAAGAGTTAATGAGATTGGGTTGGTACATCACATGGTGGGGTGATAAAAATCTACAAATTTTTTAATGTATGCGCTTTGAGACAAAACTTCATAAAAAAAGTAAATTGTTTAACTGTTATGAAGTAGGCGTAGGGGCATTACTTTGAAAACATTGCCAAGACATTTAAAACTAAATCAAAACGTAAAGTATTACCGTTATGTCGACATTGACGATATCTCCGTCGTGGAGTGGTCTGTTGTCGGGTATCCCGTGGCAGATGACGTTGTTGATCGAGGTGCAGACTGACTTGGGGAACCCCTTGTAGTTGAGGGGCGAGGGGTAGGCTCCCCGGCTGACGGTCAGGTTGTGCACATGGTCATCCAGCTCTTCCGTTGTCATCCCTACCTGAAACATTTCTCCTGCAATTGACTATTTATTGGAATAACATTTATTTTTTAAACCAACCCCGGAAATTTTTTGTGATAACATATAACTCATGGACATAAACACTGTAACCTCCTGTTCTAATGCAGGAAACCCAGAGAATTTGTATCTAACTTGAAAAAAAACAACTTATTTTACGCTAGGCTAATGTAGATGGACAGAAACACTGTAACCTCCTGTTCTAATGCAGGAAACCCAGAGAATTTCTATCTAACTTGAAAAAAAAACTTATTTTACGCTAGGCTAATGTAGATGGACAGAAACACTGTAACCTCCTGTTCTAATGCAGGAAACCCAGAGAATTTGTATCTAACTTGAAAAAAAACTTATTTTACGCTAGGCTAATGTAGATGGTCAGAAACACTGTAACCTCCTGTTCTAATGCAGGAAACCCAGAGAATTTGTATCTAATTTGAAAAAAAACTTATTTTACGCTAGGCTAATGTAGGCTGGTGTAAGACAATCAAGCGAAACCCATTTAAGTAATAATTTATTGAATACAGTAAAGGGGAATGATGTAATAATAGCTGATAGAGAAGAGCTAAAAATGTATAAGCTATGTTGCAGAACAATTGACCTTCAATAGGGCAGTTATTTCCCAGTGAGGAAGAAATATTATTGGGATAACAACCTTTTTTAAAATGTTCCATTTTGTCAGCTTTATGAACTGCTGGCCCTGATTTATTATTATTTCTTGAGTGTTGACTGTACAAATTAACTATCCCTTACATAATTTGTGTTTATGTACTGTATACACCAGCTGACAAAAGATAATGAAATAATGATTTATTCCTTCTAATAAAGTCATAATACAATAGTAACAAAAATAAAACTCAGGAATTATTGTAGGCCAGTTACCAGTATTTGGCGTACAAGAAGTTATCAGAAAGTGCACAGTTCACTACATGTTTAGGTGAGTTCAGCAACAAATTAATTACAAGATAAGAGAGCAGTTCTCTGCAGCGTCTGCACACACTTCTTATCTATTTACATTTGCTGATTCTTGTTCAAACTTACAATCTAACTTAATGTTACGTATTAAGAACAACAAAATAAAAATATCTGTAAAATGTTTTTAAGCTAAACTAAAATGAATTTGTAAAGACTGTTTCTTTTACTTTTGGAATTCTAAATAAATGTTTCTCTACATTTCTAGTTGAGTAATACAGCTCATTCATTCCTTGGTTTCCGCTTCTATTATAAAACTATTTTAATACTTAAAAAACATACGTGTGTTGAATTGGCATTATTTTCAAATCAACAAACAGAGGAAAAGAACTATCCCTTAAATTTTTATTCGTTATTATTCGAATAAAATTAATCTGTGTGACCCTAATTTTACAATGAGGTATATATAAGTATTACCCCATGCAGTCAAACCATATTGTATTCTAGACTAAATCAAAGCAAAGACTTCTGAATAAAGTAGCATCACAGATTTTTTTAGAAAATAAAACTTTCTTATACTACACTTAATTTTATTATTCAATTCGTGTACGTGTTTTTCAAAGTTTAGTTTTTCATCTAATATTACATCTAAATATTTGAAATTATCTGTTTTTTTCTATTTCTTTACAGTCACAATTATATACATTAGAACAATTTGTATCATGAAATATTATGGGCATTAAGTGATCAAAACCTTTTAGATAAAATTAACAAATTTGGTTTTACTTACATTTATTTCCACATAGTTGGCTAGATAAACATTAAAAATGTTCAGTAAAACGAGTCTTTGCTTTTTTATGCTTTGTTTTGTTTTAAATTAGAGACAATAAAGATATTTTACTACAATTTTATCTAATGTGAACCAATAAACTTTTGGTGCTACAAAACATTACTATTTTTTAACAAAAATACCAGGTTTTCTTGATTATTCCTTTTTTAAAGTTAAGGAAAAAATTGGCATTTTTCTGATAAGACGTGTTTGGATTGAGCGGATTTTCAAATTAGCGGGGTTCGGATTAGCAGGACTATATACTGTAAAATATAACATAATTTTCTAGTTTTTATCCCTCACATGACAAATATAAATTTGAATAAGGTTGATATTTCACTCTTACCTATCTTTGGCTAAACAAATTATCACAATTAGATGTTTCCTACTTTACCTTAATCACTGAGTGGACGGAATCGAGGATTTCTCGAGCCAATCGACAACTATGCCTCATGCCATCAATCTGCTCAGAGGTTTTGATCTCTGGCTTTGAAGGTCCAGCCGTTGGTTTGCTAGTTTTATAGTACTTAGGAGCAACTACATTGTTTGGAATATTTTTCAGTTTTGGAGTGTTGAATTTTTTTATCTTGGGAAGTACCAAGTCATACTGTCCAAACCTTCTCCTACACAGTAAAAAATAAAATACACATTATTTTAAAAACATTAAATGATACCAAAGCTACAAAAACAAACAATAATTTTTTAACGTAAGTGTTCCTTGTGATTTGTTTTTATGTTTTGCATTAAATTTAACTATTGTTCGCAATTCTTTTTTGACAATTTTGTTTTCCATCTCTACCTGGTTTACATTTATTGAGTTTTACTGATTTATTTTCTATCTACATTTTAGTACGTGGTCAGAGCTCCTGAAACATTCTGCAAATGGGGCCTACTCTTATTATTCAAGTTTACGTTTATGTATAGTTAAAATACAAAGTCTTAATAAAATGTACATTAATCATTTATACACAATAAATGAGTAGTGATGTGTGTCCAAAACCACAGCTAGATTTGAGTGTCAGATTTGAGTTGATTGTTGAATGTCATCGGCAGAGAACATATTGATTTTTTTAATGAAGAAATTATGCCAGTAATTGTGAATTTTGTCCTCCAAACCGATCTACACTTCTAATAAAACTGAAACCAAAGTAACCTACCTATAGCTGAATTTAGTCTTAAATTAAATTGAAGTTTTAATTATATTTCAAGCTGAATAATTATTATAATTATTCATAAGTTTTCATACATAACCAAAGTGAAATTATTACACATGTACCTTAACTACAAATAGGAGTAGGACCACTCACACATTAATTCCCTCTTTATAACTGAAAGAATTTGCTTCAACTGGTGACATAATATTTAGTACTACAACAGCTATACACACAACATCCCAAAAACATAATTTGTTTTCAGGAACACAAATCATTGGTGGGCCAAACTGAATTAAATAATGAAACAACAATCAGTAAAGATAATCTAAGGAGATTACACAAATAAATATAGCCTGCAAAATGCATGTCAATGGTAGGGTTTCATCAACAAATCTTACCTGTCCTTAACTAGGCTTATGTTGTATTTGTGTTTGAAAATGTCAACATAATTACAGCCAAAATCGTTTTCATAAATGGAATCTAATAATATATTAGAGCTAAAGTAATTTTCACAGAAATTCAAGTAAATATTACCTATGTTAAATTAGAAATGATTTGCAGTAAGTGCAAAATTGATTTAAAGAGGAAATGCAGTTGTAAATTCCAATCTTGACCAGAATGCTTCCTAATATTTAGGGGTTGTTTGTGGCTGGTGTACTGGGTCTATCTTAAGGGTTGTTTAATTTAATAAAAATTGTTTTTATATGGGTTTGAAATAAAGTGACATAATTTCTGAAATTCAAACCCCAAACTTAGGTTGTTAAGAATACTATCTATTTAAATACAATATAAACAATGCCGAAATATTATTTTTTTCAGCTGATTTATCAGTAAATAATAATTTAGAATGTATAAAACAGTTTTATTATCATAAAATTGAGTCCTTTAGGAGAAACATTCTACACAAAATAACTTTTGGATGATTTCATGGGCCGCTTAGTAACCTCGATTGAAGGCATTCTAATTTTCTATGCTAACCTTGTTATCTCTACATTACGAATTTGAAATCATAAATACTTGACGTTATGAATACACAGGGCAGTTTTCGGTTTCCTGCGTTTTCTGGGTTATTAAGTTACTAAATGTAAAAAATATGAAACATATATAATGTCAAAGTTTGTCAAATGATCAATCATAGGCTATTCTAGCTTTGGTTACAAAGATATATAGAAAACCATACTTGTAAGTAACAAACTTCTGAAGTTGATCTCTGTTCAGGGCCGTAGCCAAGGGGGGGGGGGGGTTGACCCTCTACCCCCCCCCCCACTCAAATTTAGAAATAAATATTTTTACCAGTAAAAGCCTACAAATTCAACTTATCAGGACTTAGGCACGGCTGAGTTTGAAACTAGCCTATATTGTCCTTAAATAAGCAAAATGGTGTTTAAAAAAGTAAAAAAACAAAAACACACATGCACACACACACACACACACACACACACACACACACACATATATATATATATATATATATATATATATCCTTATATATATATATATATAGGAATAACTTAATCGTCATAGGCCCATAGAACATGCACTGATGTTCTACAGTTATTTCGCAACTTAGTTTGCTGCAGTTTTCTGCTGAGTACAGAAAAAACTCAGAATGTAGATTTTAGTTTCAGGAGGGTCCCTAACATGGTTTTAAGTAGTGAGCATGTAAAGTTTTTAAATGTGGTCTTGGATCAGAAGCTCTCTTGCGCTTCCCACATCGATCAGATCTGTATTAGTTTATTCTGGGTTGTTTCCTCTTCATTTATTTTTATTTTAATCTACGGTCAACACCATTTACAATCAAAAGAATAACTTAATATTACCAGGGGTGCAGAAAATGTATTGACTCCTAAAATTTCCCCCAATCATACTGTTATGGATAAAAAATTTCCTCCAAAGATGCAAAATATATGACTTTGCCTTAAAACTCAACAGCTTACAATGGGGCACTGAAATGATAAAGTTCACTTAAATTTTGGTTTATTATATTAAAACACAAGTTATTAAAATCAAATCAAAACTACTTATCAGTACCGTACTTCTTAACACTTGGGCTACATCTAAAAAAAATTCCCAACATTTTCCCCGATCCTAGATTGCCTGATTGGATATATTCTGCACACCTGAATATTACTACCTTAACACGATATACAACAAGCAAAAGAGATATCTTTATTCTATTCTTACATGCTTCAAGATGCAACAACAACAAAAAATGGCTAACTAACCAACACAGACAATAATTTGGTAATACAAAATAACCTAACGAGACAACAACAATAATTTAAGCAGATGGCAGAAAATAAATCTTGTGTCAACTATAGGCTAGCTGATAGTTGTAATTAAGTAGGCCCATGTTAAACATTAGGGTTGGCTGACCAAACGTTCGTATCTTGGACGGCAGTTGACAACTGTGCTTGAACTCTAATTTTTACTGGTTCTTTTCCGTTAACAGGACTTTCCTCCTAAAAATTTATTAAGTGCTGGAACAGCGAGCTGTGGTAGTTAATTTAGGTTGTATTACATTATATTATGTTGTATAAATGAACCAGACGTATCATAACCACCGCAAAATGCTCTAGGAAACGGTCATGGTGAGGTAGGTAATGTCCTGTTTCCGTGCATTGTTGCCAATCCTGACCCTGTCTATCATTTTGCTGCACTGTCACTCGTGAATTATATACTTAGTGTATAAAAGAATCATGAGTGATTAAATGTTGATATCAGACACCCCAAACCGAGTAACAAGCTGGATTGATTTTCCAACCGAAAATTTTTTTTTTTTAAGAATGATAAGTACAAAATAGTGGTTAGATAAATCTGTAATATTTTATTTATAAGCATTTTTTTAACCATTCAACCTAGATTGTTTTATTAAATAGACCTAAAATAAATTATTTTACACAATTGAATGTGACTTATGCTACGAAGCACCGATTATATTCAACTTAGTTTTAATGACGAAGTCCATTGTAATTACAGTGTAATTATTGAACGACTAATAAATATTGTCTATTGTCTATTGTCCAACCTATACAACTTAATTGCGCTAAAAAAAAAAAAAAAAAAAAAAAAAAAAAAATGCCGTATAAGACTTAAGTGAGGGTCTGAAGTGAAAGTTTTGTTGTTTTCTATTAGACAATGTTTTGTTTCATCATTTAAAATTGTTTTCTAAATGTATATATTTTAAATTTCTTGAAACATGAAGGTCCCGGTAACGAGAAAGTACCTTTTTACTTCTTAAACATTAAATTTAATTAATTGCCATACCCGTAAACCAATGAATGGGAGTGGTGTTAAAATGTAGGCCTTTATTTACACTAGCTACACATAATAAATTTGAACTAAATTAGGCTTGCATTTTGTATGATTTGGGATATCCTTTTAAAAATACCACTTAAAAGCTTGGTAGTCACTCATTTTCTAATCACTCAAATCAAATTGTCAAAATTGCCATGTGCAAGAGAGGCCAAGCAGTTGCTGGTTAGTGTTAATCACGACAAAGAGCCGCTGAAACGCAATTGCGAGCCGTTTCATTTTTCGTCTATACCTTGCTAAGATTTAATTTGGTATGGTTAGGTTCGATTAAGTTAGTTTGTGATTGTAGGGGTGGATATGATTGTTAGGGTTTTAGAGTTCCACCAACAGTAACATTGAAAAACTGGCCAAAATATTTTCTCTCTTCATTTAACGTAGGACTCTACACTAGTCTGCAACTGCTCAGATACTCCGACTGCACTAGGCATTTTGGACAACTTAATCTGAGTGGTTAAAAACATGATCACCGCCGAGCTTGGATGGTATTTTTGTGATCTTTAAGGACATTTTAACTTATTAAAAATGTAATACTGTATCTCAAATTTGTCATGCGCCTCTATTGTAATAAATATTGACCACATATCTAGGGTTACCGTATCACCGGATTTCCCAGGAGATTACCGAATTTTAAGGGTAAAATTTCAGTACCGGGGAATTTTGACATAGGCCTATAACACGAAATAACCCCCTTTTTAGGCTTTACTATAACTTACTGAAATAAAATAAATACTAAAGTCATCGAAATAAAATTGTTTTCCAGATAAATATTTAAATTTGCAGCTTTATATTTTATAACCACATTGAAACATTGTCCTTTGAAATTATTCTAAATGTGTTTTAGAAATTTCGTCTTAGGCTGTATTCCCTGTAATCGAGCGCTTACAATTACTAAGAATATTTCCAACGATGGCCAAAGAAAACCGAATTAGGCCATGAACCAACAGACCTAAGAAGATGGAAACGACAGGGATCATTTCAGTATGAATGAGTTAAATGTTTTCAGACAGGGTATGAGCGTTTTGTACCACAATTTAGTTTCTTGTATTCTTGTACCATGTAATCAAGTGATATGTCCCCGTACATTTATTTGGCTTCCAGGCGAATATCATTGAAACATTACGTAGCATTACTAATGTGTGCAAAATAATTGGTAACCTAATTTAGATTAATACGTTTATTATTTAAATGTTTAACTTAATATAAAACCGTTTTATGACTGTATCTTATGCAAATTTTGACGGAGATATAATTCTTGTTATTAATTGGTTGCTGTTGTTAGATAACTAAAGCCGCGTTTACACCGGAGTTGGAGACAGGAATTGCAGACTTTTATCGGCAATCTCGATTGCAGACGGTAGTTGCAGACAGAAGTTTGCAACCTGTGCTTGCAACTGTACACAGTTTGCTTCTGCAACCGCAACCTGCAACCGAGCCATCAGTCAGTGTGTATAATGCCGATTGGTGGGAGAGGAAGTGACGTAGCGACGTAGCCGATGGGGCGGGAGGGGTGGCGGGGTTAGTTGCAGACTCAAGTTGCAGATCAAATAGGCGCTGCAACTCGGGTTGCCAACCGGGGTTGGCAACCGCCTTTGATCTTTACCGACTCCGGTCGGAAAACCAAAATTCGGTCTCCGACTCGAAAATTCGGTCTGCAACTCCGGTCGGCAACGCGAGTTGCAGTTGTTTTAGTGCGTCTGCAATCGAGATTGCCGATAAAAGTCTGCAACTCCGGTCTCCAACTCCGGTGTAAACGCGGCTTTAACTTAATAATATTTTTTGGTGATAAATTAACAAATGTTAAGTTTTGATTTTAGTTAGGCCTAATTCAGTTGATGTGTTTAAGTGAAGTACCTTATTAATACTGAGGCTTTAAATAAAATGTTATCATAAAGGTGTGCGTTTACACCCGAGGTTGACAACCAAAGTTGTTGACTTTAGCCGAATAAATATGCCTGTAAAAGTTGACAAATTTTGGTTGTCAATCTCCGGTGTCAACACAAAAATATGATTTTCAATACCTATTAAAAAACTATAAAACCCCCACCCCATCCGGTTAAATCGATTTAACTAAAATCTCTTTTTTCCTGACTACCAAATGGGAATCCTACACATAGGCCTACCTATCTAATTTGTTGTAAAGTAGCATTTTTTAGTTACAATATTGGTTTTTAACAAATGTTTTTTACCTTCTAATATGACGGGAAAGAAAATTTCTCAATTGAAAATAAAATAAGTATTGTTTAAACACCATTCCCGAAGAAGTCCTAGGTCTGGTCACTGTAAAGCCGTTCAATAATAAAAAACCTGACCGTAACATATTAATAAATTACTACAAATATTTTACTAAAACTCATCAAATATATGCAATACTATCATTGTATCGTAATTTTATAGCACTTATTGAAATAATTGAAGGATATTAACATACACAAGGTTTGGACTAAAACCTTTTAAGGTTAAGATTTTTTAGGTTAAGGTTTATTTTTATCGTCTGCTATAAAAGACAACAAAGAAGACTAAAAAAAGCCAAGTCAAAATTCCCTTATTTTTTGTTCAAGCTTAAGCTTGCTTAAGTTTAACAATGGTTTAACATTGCAGTTCTGAAGAGACCGATTAATATTGACTATACACCATATATCTATGCTATACACTCACCAATTATATATACTCTTTTATTCTATAGACAACTTTTACTTACTACCATCATTGACTATGAATGCATAGTCAATGGTACCACTGACTTTATGTAAAGTCAATGGCTATATCTATGATTATACTATTGACTATGGATAGTATCCACAGTCGATGATTGTAATTCAAAAGTATTCATCAATGTCGAGTATGAACCAGATACTTGAAATGGAATATGCAATGAGCAATATCATGGTTATGAGTAAAGTAACATGTTACAGTAAATGTAACAAATAAACCTACAATGATTATTTTTCCTCTCTTTTTAATTACAGCATTTACAAAACAATATAAGACAACTAAGTTAGTCACATCCAGTATACATAATCATAATATACAAGGGGGAATGAATAATATTTATTTTTATGAGTCCTGTACGTACCACCCTTTAAATAACTTGCCATACCTACTTCTGAGAATTGAAATAGAGTACTTCCTTAGTAAATATAATCTTACAAGTTGGGCAAAATTGTGGAAACTTAGCCCCAGCTAAAGCCTGGAACAATATAGCTGACCTCTTCATCAAAATTGAATGAATCTTAGGTGGGTACCATTTAGTATATTCTTACGCAAACATCTTTATATGTATTTGACTGATTTTTCGCAGGCCAAAGGGAGTAAGTTATTCAAAATCTTAATGTAAGAATAGTTTGTTATTTACATAAAATTAAAGGTTCTATTTATAGTACAATGTCACAAACCCGACATCAAAAGGACTGAGCCGGAAATAGCTGGCGATAAATCTTCTAAGCAAACCATTCTGGTATTCAACATTTAGAGGTAACATTCTTGACATATGAATCAGGACCTTATAACTTAAATGATGTATGATCCGACATAAACTTACTTATTCTTCTTCTCCTCCACCTATAGCCTAGGAGGAATCGCTATAGGGTCAACTATTCCTCCGAAATTTGGTGGTGGTGGGGGAATTGGAGGGGACTTGCACTGTTGAGCGCGCAGCACTACTTGCATTGTTGAGTGCGTAGGAATAAACACTACTTAGATCAGGCAGGAAAGGCTTAAATTTAAATAGGCTAGACTTCCCATGTAGGCTGTTTTCACATGCATAATTTTACACTTATTTTACAACAGCTAAAAAATTAATAATTAGTACTTTATCATTTGTTTAATAGTGGAATCATTTTAGTGTTGAACCCCAAAAAAATTGCAACACGAGCGATTTTTTTTTTTAAATGATAGCTAAGAGTGCCCTTATTAACCCCTCAAAAATCGCCATTAATCGCACCTTGGGAACATGCCCAAAAATTCAAAATGGCCGCCAAGATTGCTGCCAAAATATATATTTTAGCTTATACTGTATCTCGAAAACGGTTAGTTTTATCAAAAATCTTTATTTTAGCAAAAATGTAGCTCTTTTAATGCCGATCAGTTTTCATATTTACATTTTGTATGTCAGACGTACGGTATGGCCGCAATTTGCCGAGCCGTAATTCATTAAAATCTGCCTTTTTAGCGAATTTCCCTTTAGTGAAATTAAGCTATTACCGTAGGTCTCATGGTAAGACTCAAGACCGGGACCATCATAACTTTTTATTTTGGGGCCCCCAGAAGCCAAAAACAACATTCTTTTGAAGTTTTAGATATACACATATATATTTATCCATATATATATTTATCTATATATCTATGTATCTGTAAGCACGATAGCAGTCATAAAAATGGTCCGATCATAATGAAATTTGGTATGGAGGTGTAAAGTGGTAATTATTCGGAGTATTTCGAAAATCAGCCCGATCGGATTATTGGAAGGGGGGTAAGGGGGATTTTACCCCTCAAAAATTGATTTTTAGCGAATTTCCCATAGGGAATAAGCTATTACCGTAGGTCTCATGGTAAGACCTAAGCCCGGGACCATGTTACTTTTTCGTTTTAAGGTGCCCAGAGACCAAAAATAATAGTCATTGAAATTTTTATATTTATATATATGTATATTTATATGTATATATTTATATATACATATATGTATGTGTCCCTAGGCACGATAACTCTCGTAAAAACGGTCCGATCGACACCAAATTTGGTAGAGATGTGTAATCCTACGTTTATTCGGATGAGTTCGTAAACCAGACATATTGACCTACCGGAAGGGGTAGTTTTGGGGGGTTTTGTACCCCAAAAATGGGTTTTTTTGCATTTTTCATATGTAATTTTTAAAAATTTTAAATTTTTATTTTGACCATTGGATTTAGCTAAAAAAACACACAATTTAGTATTTTGAAGCTTTGCTCTATCTCCATTGGTTACCGAGATATTAAAAAGTCTAAAGACAGTACATTGTATTTTGAGGCTCCAATGTTAATCTTATGGAGAATTGGGATGTGTTAATATTTCACTTATTAAGCAATATTTTTGGTCGAAACTTGGTATTCATCTTGATTTGGTTGAGGTTAATCCATTTAAGGTAAAAAATCTCGGTTTTTGTACTTATCATGGCAGCAAACCTGCATACTCTTTTCCCATGTTAATCATAAGGAGAATAGGCAAACTCTTTTATTTATGGACAGATATTGATGAAACTTACTATATGGCTTTATATGGTCAAAATAAATTTTTTCTATGCTAAAAACCTACTTTTAGTGTCCCCCATGGCAGCATACCTGCATACTCTTTCCCTACATTTATCATAAGGAGAATAGACATTTATTTCCCTATTTATGAGCACGTGATGAAATTTTGTTTACAAGTTTAGCTGGTCAAAATTAATATTACTAATTTGGAAATTCGCTGAGTACGCAGGTCTGCTGCGACGGGGGGTATTTTTTTTTTTTTTACAGAAAAAAAATTAAAATAATCAAATGTTATTTGACACCATTGAATTCAGCTTGAAAAAAAACAAAGAATTTTGTATCTTGAATCATTGCTCTATGTCCATTGGTTGCCGAGATATTGAAAGCGGTAAACACAGAACATTGTCCAAATGTTAACCTTATGGGAAATATATAAAATGCTATATATATCCATTATTTCTCAACATATCTTAATAAAACTTGGTATGTGGCTTCATCTAGTAGAGATATACTTGATTATGGCCTAAAGTTCCCCATTTTTGACATTTCAGTGGCAGCAAACCTGCATACTCGCATTTTTATTAAGATTATTAATTTTGACCAACTAAACTTGTAAACAAAATTTCATCACGTGCTCATAAATAGGGAAATAAATGTCTATTCTCCTTATGATAAATGTAGGGAAAGAGTATGCAGGTATGCTGCCATGGGGGACACTAAAAGTAGGTTTTTAGCATAGAAAAAATTTATTTTGACCATATAAAGCCATATAGTAAGTTTCATCAATATCTGTCCATAAATAAAAGAGTTTGCCTATTCTCCTTATGATTAACATGGGAAAAGAGTATGCAGGTTTGCTGCCATGATAAGTACAAAAACCGAGATTTTTTACCTTAAATGGATGAATCTCAACCAAATCAAGATGAATACCAAGTTTCGTCCAAAAATATTGCTTAATAAGTGAAGTATTAACACATCCCAATTCTCCATAAGCTTAACATTGGAGCCTCAAAATACTGTCTTTAGACTTTTTAATATCTCGGTAACCAATGGAGATAGAGCAAAGCTTCAAAGTACTAAATTGTGTGTTTTTTTGAGCTAAATCCAATGGTCAAAATAAAAATTTAAAATTTTTAAAAATTACATATGAAAAATGCAAAAAACCCATTTTTGGGGTACAAAACCCCCCAAAACTACCCCTTCCGGTAGGTCAATATGTCTGGTTTACGAACTCATCCGAATAAACGTAGGATTACACATCTCTACCAAATTTGGTGTCGATCGGACCGTTTTTACGAGAGTTATCGTGCCTAGGGACACATACATATATGTATATAAGTAGATAGTATCATGTTACTTCTAGGACACTTTTGGAGACAATCAAAAATCAAACAAATTTCACAGTTTTTTAATACAATTATGCAATATTTTTACCATTTTTTGGCCAATTTTCAGCTTTTGTCAAATTGTCTTAAAAAATATGCAATTTTAATGAAATTTTTAACAAATATGCCTAAATTTTCTACAAAATAAAATTTTTTTAAAAACAAGTAAAATTATCACATTTTATAAGGATTTTTTCAATAAAATCAATAGTTGACTTTTCATAAGGTAATTTAAAATTTTAATAGTATTTTTTCAATAAAATTTGAATTTTTTTAAAACAAGTAAAATTTAGGTTTAGTATCAATAATATTGTAATAATTATTCAAATTTAACTAAAGCAGTTTCTTTATCATCAAAAGTCTTAATATCAGTGACAATTAAATGTAAATCTTTTTTATTTAATTCTTTAATTGATTTATCATTAATTACATTAGTAAATCTTTTTGGTAAATGTACTTTACATTTTTCTAATTCAACAATAATTGTATATCCATATTTATCTTTAATTCTTTCAAATTTTTCAATTTTATATTTTTTATTTAAATTTAAACTTTTTAATGGTTTATATTCTTTAAATCTTAATTCTCCAACATTATTAATTTCTTCTAGCAGATCCATTTATATAGGAAAAAATATCACAAACTTGTTTGTGATAGATATGTTAAAAAGTCATTATCATAATTAGGTTTTATACAAAAATCCATATTTAAGTATTTAAAAATCATAGGTAATAATTTTTTGTATGATATATTACTTTTCTTAAAACATAAATATTTATTAAAAAATAGTGTAATTTTTTCTTTATCTTCATTATTCAATTCAAAATCAATATTGTATATTTTGTTTAAAAATTGATAGTAAAATATCCAATTTGTACAATTCCTTTGTTTTAAAAATAATTTTATATTCTTAGGTGTTATTTCAAAATGATTGGAAATACATAAAATATATAATTCATTAATTAATTGTTGTGTTTTATATGGTTGAAAATGGTTAAATTCTCTTAAAATATGTTTAAGATGTTTATTCTTATTACTTTTTCTCTTAATCTTTTTTTCATAAATAATTCTTTTACATATATTACATCCTACACAATTTCCAATAATAGTAAAATTAGTTTGATTATGACATCTATAACACATATCCATTTATTTAAAAAAAAATTATACATAAATGAATGAACCAATTCATTGTCACAAATGTAAGAAAAAAACTAAAAATATTAATCCACAAATCGTTGAAATGAAAAATGGATTATATAGAATTGCTACTAAATGTTCAATTTGTAAAACAAATAAAAGTAAAATTTTGAAAAAAGAAGTTAAACCTATAATTAAAAAAGAATTAACTAAAAATGAACAAATAATTGAAGCAAATGAAATTCATGCTCCAATTAGAAAGAAATTTCTAAAAAGAAAAATAATTACATTAGGTATTGATGATTTATGGGCAGCAGATTTAATTATAATGAAAAATTATGAAAAAGAAAATGATGGTTATAAATATATGTTAAATGTGATAGATACTTTCTCAAAATATGTTTGGTCAAAACCATTAAAGAAAAAAGATGGAAAAACAGTTTCTAGAGCATTTGAAGAAATAATTAAGGATGCAATTAAAATTAATCATAAATCACCTAATCTTTTACATACAGATAAAGGATTAGAATTTATCAATAAAGAATTTAAAGAAATATTAAATAAATATAATATTAAATTGTATCATACAGAAAATGAAGAAAAATCAAGTATAATAGAAAGGTATAATAGAACACAAAATGAAAAAATGAAAATACAGTTTGAAATTAATAAAAATTATAGATGGATAAATATTTTACCAAAAATTGTTAAAGAATATAATAACTCATATCATTCAACAATTAAAATGAAACCAATTGAAGTAAATAAAAATAATGAAAAGGATTTATTAGATACTGTTTTTAAATATAAACCACCAAAAATAATAACCAAATCAAAATTTAAAATAAATGATAGAGTTAGAATTGGAAATAAAAAATCAACATTTTCTAATAAATATAAAAATAATTGGTCTAGAGAAATATTTATAATTTCTAAAATTAATAATACAAATCCAGTTACTTATAGTATAAAAGATCAAAATAATGAAGATATTATTGGAAATTTTTATGAATATGAATTGAAAAAAACCAATTTGTAAATTTTATTTTATATAAATGGAAAAGATATGTTTAAGGTGTAAATTATATAAAGATATATCTAAATTTTATAAAGACAAAAATACTAAAGATGGGTTATATTATTATTGTAAAGAATGTAAGGATGTGTATTATAAAAAATTATATGATAGTATTAAAGTTATTGAATTAAATGAAAAACAATGTCATAAATGTAAAGAAATTAAAGATATTTCAAATTTTAATAATTATCATTATAGTAAAGATAGAAAAAATACAATTTGTATACAATGTATTAGAGAAATGTTTTTAAAACCACAATTTTGTGAATGTGGAAGAAATATTAAATGGACTAATAATTATTTAAGACATTTAGAAACTAAAATTCATGACAAAAATATAACAAAACTAGAAAATTTAAAAATATGATAAAAAAATAAAGACAAAATTTTACTTGTTTTAAAAAAATTCAAATTTTATTAAAATAATATGATTTAAACTATAAATTACCTAGTAAAAAATGGAAATACTTCTTATATTTTTAAGAGTTTTATTTCTAAGTAAAAATTATTTTTAATAAATAAAGAATTTCACCCCTAATAAATGGAACGAACAAATAAAAATATTAATTGTCCTTATTGTAATAAAAATATATTATATAAAAATTATGATAGACATTATAATTCAACTAAACATTTACTAAATAAACAAAAATATGATAATAAAATATTTGAATTAAAACATTGGTGTAAAAATAATAATATATATAATTATAAAAATAAAACTTTAGATGAATTAACAAATATTAAAGAAACATTTGATCTTACAAATTATTCATTATTTAATATAGTAAAATTAAATGAAATTGCAAAAAAATTATCTGTCAGAAATTATGAAAAATTATCTAGAGATGAACTAATTAAAAGATTAAACAAAATTAAAGAAAATCCAAATAATTTAGAATATAGATCATTTAAATATATTCAAAATTTAGCAATTAAAAATAGTATTAAAATTGTTAATAAAACTAGAAAAGAATTGATTGGATTATTAAATGATTATTTTAAAAATAGACCAATTCCAAAAGAAAATATAATAAATATTCAAGAAGCTTCGTCATTAAAAGGATATTTTCAAGATTATATTTTAACAAATTCAAATGATGATTTAGATATTAATGATTATTTAGAAACTCAAAGAAATGAAATAAAAAAATTGATAGAAAAACAAAAATTTAAAAATATTAAAGGACAGATGGCTTTAGAATGTGAATATGAAAGAAAATTAATAAATGGTGAAATTCAAAATAGTAATATGTATTTTTGCATAAAAAGTTCAGATATTTTAAATATAGATGATTTTATTGATGATCAATTTAAGAAATTAATAGTTAGAGAACAACTAAATCAACCATCAAAAGGCTCTGGTTGGTCATTAAAAAGATGTGTTGAACTAAATCTAAAATTATCTAAAAATAATTCATTAAATGCTGGATCATATATAGAATTACCAAATGAAATTAAGAATAAAAAATGTTGTGTAAATTTTAAAAATAAAGATGAATATTGTTTTATTTATGCAATTAGATGTGCTATTGATAAACCAAATGAACATGCTGAAAGAGTTAAACAATATCAAAAATATATAAATGATGATATTTTTAAAGGTTTTGATTATCCAATATCATTGAAAGATATTAAATTATTTGAAAAAAGATCATTTGATTCTAAATATAACTACCCATCAATGTCAATAAATATTTATAGAATTGATGAAGATGAAAAAATAGTGCCATTACAAATATCTGAACATTATAATTCAAAACTAGAAATTGATTTATTATATTATAAAATTGGTAATAATTCTCATTATATATTGATTACTGATTTAAGTAAGTTAGTATCTAAGCAATTAACACAAAAAAATAAAAATAAAAAATATATTTGTAGAAGATGTTTGACTCATTTCTACAAAAATAAAGACTTGAATAATCATTTAGAGATATGTAAATCATTAGAACCTTGTAGACCTATAATGCCATTTAAAGGTCAAACTGTAAGTTTTAAAAATTATTATAAAAAGTTTGAACATCCATATGTAATTTATATGGATTTTGAAAGTATATTAGAAAAGATTGATAATTGTAAAAATAATCCAAATTGCTCATATACAAATAAAATTCAAAAACATAAACCATATGGATTTACAATCTATTTAGTATCTAGAGTAACTAATAAAATGTATAAACCTATTTGTTATAGAGCAAAAAATGAAGAGGAATTAATAAATGTACCAAATAAATTATTTGAATATTTAGATGAAATTTCAAAATATATAGCTAAAAAATATAATTCAAAAAATAAAAAGCCTATGAATTTAACTAATGAAGAAGAAATTAATTATCAGAAAACAAATATTTGTCATATTTGTGAAAATAGTGGTTTTGATAATGATAAAAGAATAAAAGTAAGAGATCATTGCCATTTAACAGGAAAATTTAGGGGTGCTGCACATTTAAATTGTAATTTAAATCTAAAATTTCTTCAAAATATTCCTATATTCTGTCATAATAGTTCAAATTATGATACACATTTGTTTATAAAAGAATTAGCTAAAAAATATGGTAAAATTGATTTGTTAGCTAATACAGATGAAAAATATATAAACTATTCAGTAAATTCTGGTTATGGTTATGAATTTGAAGGTGATAAACCTAGAAAATTTATAAAATTCTCATTTGTAGATACATTTAGATTTATGGCTACATCAATTGAAAAAATTAGCTAAAAATCTTAAAGAATTTAAGCATATAAATAAATTTATAAAAGAAAATAATATAATTGAATATGATAATGAAACTTTAAAAATATTAACTTCTAAAGGTGTATTTCCATATGAATTTATTGATAATGTCGAAAAATTAAACTATGATAAAATATTAGAAAAAGATCAATTTTATAGTTGTTTAACTAATGAAAATATAAGTGATGATGATTATAAACATTATATAAAAGTTTGGAATAAATTAAAAATAAAAACATTAGGTAACTATTCAGATTTGTATAATATTCAGGATGTATTATTATTAGCTGATATATTTGAAAATTTTAGATCTGTTTGTTTAAAAAATTATCAATTAGATCCAGCACATTATCTAACATCACCATCACTAGCTTGGGATTCTATGTTAAAATTAACAAAAATTAAACTAGAATTAATAAGTGATTATAATATGTATTTAATGATTGAAAAAGGTATTAGAGGTGGTATTTCACAATGTATAACTAGATATTGTAAAGCAAACAATAAATATACAAAAAATTATGATAAAACAAAACCTGAAAATTATATGTTATATATAGATGCAAATAATCTATATGGATGGGCTTTAAGTCAAAAATTACCTTATAAAGATATAACATGGATGAATCCTAATACATATACATTAAATGAATGGGTAGAAACAATATTAGAATTAGATGAAAATGCTGAATATGGATATATATTAGATGTTGATTTAGAATATCCTATTGAATTACATGATAATCATAAAGATTTACCATTAGCACCTGAACATTATAATAATAAGCTTTGTACAATATTATTTGATAAGAAAGATTATGTTATTCATTCAAGAAACTTAAAATATTATCTACAAAAAGGATTAAAACTAAAGAAAGTTAATAGAGTTATAGCATTTGATCAAGATGATTATATGAAAAAATATATTGAATTAAATACCAAATTAAGATCCAAATCAACATCAGATTTTGAAAAAGACTTTTTTAAATTGATGAATAATAGTGTTTTTGGAAAAACTATGGAAAATGTTAGAAATAGATGTGATATTAAATTAGGTGACGAAAAGTTTTCATTAAAACAAGCAAAAAAACCTAATTTTAAAACATTTAGTATATTTGATAAAGACTGTATTGCTTCACATATGATAAAAGAAAAGGTTAAGTTTGATAAACCAATCTATATAGGATTTTCAGTACTTGATTTATCAAAATTACATATGTATCAATTTTACTATGAAAAATTAAAGAAGTTTGATCCAAATATAAGGTTATTATATATGGATACAGACAGTTATTTTATAGAATTTAAAAAGGATCCATATAAAATTATTAAAGAAAATATTAATGAATTTGATACAAGTGATTATAAGAAAGAACATGAATGCTATAGTGAAAAGAATAAAAAAATAATTGGTAAATTTAAAGATGAGTTAAATGGTGAAATATTAGAAGAATATTGTGGTTTAAGATCAAAATTATATAGTTATGAATTTAATAATAAAAATCCTGTAAAATGTAAAGGTATTAAGAAAAGTGTTGTTGATAAAACATTACATATGGATGATTTTAAGAAATGTTTATTTGATGATCAAGAACAATATAGAGAAATGACTTGTATTAGAAGTTTTAAACATGAACTATATACAATTACAATAAATAAATTAGCTTTAAGTAATAGAGATGACAAAAGATTTATTTGTGAAAATAAAATTGATACATTACCTTGGGGGTATAAAAATAATTATAAATAAATGGAAATTTTAATTGTTCCAAAAGAATTAATAAATAATGATTTTGATATAAAATTATATTTATTTAAAACTAAAATATCAAATAAATTTTTAATATATCTTTTTAAATATAAAAATTATTTTGTATATCATTATAAGTTTAATTTTATAATAGAACCATTTATAAATATAATAAAAAATTATGTTAAAGAAAGTTTTAAAGAAAATGATCAAAATTATATTAATAATTTATAACCATATGATATTGAATTTATACTATAATTTTATGTATATTTTTAAATATTTTCTTTAATAAATTTAAATATATTCAATAATTTATTGAATATCTAACATAAAAATATCTATAAATTTTACTTTATTATCATTATAAGTAAGACCCGTCTTTAAGACGGGTCTCAAATTTGTATATAATTTATTATATTTATGAATATTTTTGAATGTTTAAGAAGGGTAACATTTTGTTACCCTTAAGTTTTTATTGTATAATAAGGTTACCTCCTTTAAAAATTTTTAAAATAAATATTCTAATTAATATGGGACCCATTTTGGGTCCTACCTAATTTTAATAAGTTTTGTATGTTTTTCATTATATGATAGGGGGGACAAATTGTCCCCTCTAAAAATATCTATAAATTTTAATCTATCCTTATTGTTTTCTACTTTTTTTATTTTAAAATTAATAAATATAAACCAGATTCATTAATAAACATTGTTTTATTATCTATTTTATTGACGCCCTGTTTTAGGGCATCTGAAAAACATGTTTGTACATCAATTTCTAGGGTGTCATAATTTGTGACACCTATAATTTTTATGTAAATTAATTTATCATTATTATGTAAATGTAACTGTTGGTTACACTTGATATATTTTAAGTTTTATATATTTTTCTTTTACATTATCAATTAAAACTTTTCTAGAATTTTTATATTTTAAAATATAACAAATATCTTTTCTTTTAAACCAAGGTTTATTTTGTTTATTAAATACAATTAATTTATTATTAAATATAAAATTATTGTTAATTAAATAAATTATTGTTTTTATTATTTATGTAGATAAATTTTATATTACAAATTTTGTTTTAATCTTAAATATACAATACTTTTAATATTTTCATTATTTATTTGATTTCCATCACTATCTTGAATAGATATTACAATATTTTGAATTTTATTTATATTTTTTAAAGGAATATAATCAATTTCATTTGGTTTTTCACTAATTTTTGATCCATATTCAACATTTGGATAAAATGAATATAGAATTTCTGATTCTTTATGTAAATGTGAATGATCTTTATGATTTTCAAAACTAGGATCAACTAAATTACAATGTATTTCAATAACATCAAAAGGTCTAATTTTTGGTAGTTTTATTCCTTTTGTTAATACATTTGGTTCAATCATTTTATCATCTAATCCTAATAAATCAATTATAATTGTTGTTACTATAATTTTAACAGGAGATTATATTATAATATATGGTCCATCATTTTTCAGTATAAAATCATTTTCATCAAATTTATTAATTTTCTTTTTAAATTCTTTTAAACTATTAATAAAAATATTTTTTATTTCTTCAATTGTATAATTTCCTTTATTTATATCAAAATATTGATCTATAATTTTATCATCTTCATCTTTAATAGAATATCCATAACAGTTTTTATAATCATTTGGTATATTTGATATAAAATTATCTAAATAAAATCCACTTAAACCAATACTATATTTTCCATCTAAATGTATTGGATGTTCTAATCTTAATTCTAGTTTGGATGAATGACCAATTATTTTAAATAATTTCATCTTATTTAAATGGAGAAATTTTTAGAAAACAAAGATAATATAAAATTAGAATCATATGATAAAAATAATAAAAATGATCAACCTATTAGATTATTAATTATAGGAACAAGTGGATCTGGTAAAACTACATTATTATTAAATTTTATTTACAAAAGATTAATTCCATATTCAAATTTATATATTTTTAGTAAATCATTAGAACAACCATCTTATAAATTATTACAAAAAAGATTTAAAAATATAGAATCAAATATTAATAAAAAAATTTCTTATTTTTCATGTGATGATATGATTCCACTAAATAAATGTAAACCAAATTCATTAGTAGTTTTTGATGATTGTATTTTAGAAAAACAAGAAAAAATCAAAGAATATTTTATAATGGGTAGACATAAAAATATATCATGTATTTATTTATCACAATGTTATTCAAAAGTTGATATGCAATTAATTAGAAACAATTTAAATATGTTATGCATCTTTAAACAAAATGAACATTATATGAAAAAAATATATAATAATTTTGTTGGATCAGATATGAAATTTGATAAATTTAAAACTATTTGTAATGATTGTTGGAAAGAAGACTATGGATTTTTAACTATTAATTTATTGAAAAAATCAAATGATGGAAAATATATGAAAAATTTTTCTGATATTAAATAATGATAATGGCTTGTTGTATGTTTGATTCAATAATTGATAGAATATTTATTTTATTAGTATTATTTATTTCATTAGTATTTATATATTTAATGAAAATTACAGAAATAAAGTAAAATAAATTGTGTTTAACATAATTAGTGTTTATGTTAACATGATTTGTGTTTGTGTTAACATGATTTGTGTTTTGTGTTAACATGATTTGTGTTTTGTGTTAACATGATTTGTTTTTATGTTAACATAATTTGTGTTTGTGTTAACATAATTTGTGTTTTGTGTTAATATGATTTGTGTTTATGTTAACATGATTTGTGTTTATGTTAACATGATTTGTTTTGAACTTAAATTTTTCTTTGTAATAAATGGATAAAATATCTGTTAATGAAGCAAAAAAATTAGATGATATTGAGAAAAAATTAATAAAAGAATTTAAAAATCAAATTAAAATTGAAGATAATTATGAAAAAATTAAACAAAAAGCATATGAACCTATAACATCAGCAATTGGTAAAGTTGAAAATAAAATTGGTGAAGTCTTAAATGAAAATAAAAACCTAATGGAATTGGTACCTATTGTTAATAATTTTGCCAATATATCAATACCAGAAACTGAAGAACTAAATTTACCTTCAAGTACTCCATTTAGACCAATCAGACAACCAATAATTCAAGAAGAATCGACATTTATTGACCCAAATTTAATTTCACCTCAAACATTAGATAAAATTATTGGTCCATTAGCACAAAAATATTTACCGAGAACAAAAGATGATAAATTTGGTTTATATTGGAATAAACATAAAAAATCATTTATGATTGGTGATAAAATAACTGTAATTGATAATGATGATTTAATAATTGATGATAAAAAATATAATGGAACACATGGATTATGGAGATTGTTAACTTATGAAAAGAAACCAGATAATAATTTATATACACAAGATGATTTAAATAATTATTCAAAAATTTTATGGGAAACTAATTCAATTTATAAAAATAATGATCCAAATAATAAGAAACCAAAATCTAGTAAAGGTGATAAATATATTAATTTAATTAAACATATTTGGGAATTAAAAGGTGAAATTGAAGGTTCAGGAATCAGACAATATACAGAAAATAAAATTGAATATAGATTTATAGATGATTTAAATAAATTAGATAATATTATTAATTATATATATGCACAAGAAAAAGCTGGCAATAATAATTTTTTAAATGAAAAGAAAGCAATTAAAGACTTTATATCAAATAAATTAGATGAATTAATTGAAAAACCTGAAGGAATTAAGTATTTAAAAAGAATTTTGGCAAATATTTCATCACCATTATTAAAAGATGGATCAGGTATTTTAAATAATGTTATAAATAATTTACCTTTTGAATTACATGTACCTGGTTATCAATATCTAGGGCCTGGAACTAAATTAAATAAAAGATTAAAAAGAGGTGATCCTGGAATAAATGATTTAGATAAAGCTGCTAAAGAACATGATTTATTTTATAGAGATCATAAAGATACAAAATCTAGAAATGAAATAGCTGATAAAATTTTACAAGATAAAGCATGGGATATAGTAACATCAAATGATCATAGAATTGGTGAAAGATTAATTGCATTACCAACATCAGGTGCTATGTGGATAAAAAGAAAATTTGGTATGGGTTTAGAAGTAGGATTAAAATTTTAATAAAATTAATTATATTAATCTATATTATAAAAAACTATAAATTTTTTTCTTAATAAATGGAAAAAACAAATATAAACTTGACAGATAATAAAAAATCAAAAATAAAATTAGCATTTAAAAATAAAAAATCAGTTATAATTCAATTTAATATTGATCAATTTAATGAAAATGGAAAAGATATTATATTATTATCTAAAAGACAAATTAATAAACTAAATAAACATAAAAAATTAAATAAAGGATTAAGATTTGAATTTTCACATAATCAATTAAAAGAAATAAAAAATGGTGGATTACTAAAAGAAATTTTAGATTTTGCTGATAATATACCTATAGTTAAAAATTATACACCAAATGTTAGAAAGGGAGCAAAAGTAGTAAAAGAATCTATAATTCCTAAATTTAGAAATTTTGTTGATTGGTTAGATCATGAATTAAAAAATGTAGAAGGATCTGGTTTAGATAAAAAAACATTAAAATATATGAAACAAAATTATAAAAAAATTTTGAACCACTAACATTAGGTGAATTAGAAAAATTGTGTAAAAATATAAAATATTTTAGAGGTGTATTTATGAGAGATATATTACCTAATAAAGTTAATAAATTTGAATGTGGAATTATAAATTTAGATTCATTTGATGGAAATGGAACTCATTGGGTTTGTTATTATAAAAAAGATAAAATTAAATATTATTTTGATTCATATGGAAATATAGTTAATAAACCACCAATAGAATTAGTTAAATATTTAGGAAAAGATAATATATTTTATAATGATAATCAAATTCAAAATTATAATGATCCACCAATTTGTGGTCATTTATCTATTTTTATATTAAATGAATTAAATAATAATAAAAATTTTTATAATATAATAAATAAATTAATCCTTAATAAATATGGATTCACAAAATATATTTGATCTGTTTGGAAGACAGAAAAAACATCCAATTAATATTAAAGAAGATTATATAAATTCTAAATTAAATATATTTTTTAATAATTTTAGTAAAAGTTTTAAAAGTCATGTAAAAAGACTGAAAATCTAGTAAATGCTATTGGTTTATCAAAAAATTATATAAGTATTAATGGTAAAAGAATTGTTAATGTTAAACCAAGTATAAATAAATATGATGTTGTAATAAAATCAGAATTAGATGAAGTTTTAGATTCAATTATTAAAATTGGTAATGATCATTCAGAAACTAAAAAGGATTTAAATAAAATTACAGACTTTTTAATTAATATTGGAAAATATGTTGAAAATTTAGAAGAAAAATTAGAAAAAGAACTAAAATTTCTATTTGATGGAGTCAATGAATCCATAAAAGAATTAAATGCTGAAATAATACTAATTAAAGATGATATAGATAAATTACAATAATTATTTTATATAAATGGAGTTGATTTATTGTCTTAAATGTAAACAAAAAACTAATTCTAAAGATATTCAGATAATAAAATTGAAAAATATAAATGTAATTAAATCAAAATGTTGTATTTGTAATTCAAAGAAAAGTTGTTTTACAAAATTTTCTCCCTAATAAATGGCTCTATACAGTTCATTTGATTTATTCATTATCAGAAACCAAAATCAATTAAACAAAGATGATTGGGATGATATTTCTGAAAAATATGAGTTGAGTATTAATATGATGAGATTGTTTCAAAATAAATTAAATTGGCAAAAAATTGCTCAACATCAAAATTTAACTATAGATTTTATTACTGAATTCATAAATTATCAATTAAAAGATTATATTGATTTGATTTGTAAATATCAAGATTTAACTGAATATTTCATTCGTGATTATGCATTTACATTAAATTGGGAATTAATTTTAGAACATCAAAAAATATCAGCAAAATTTATACTTGATCATGCTACTGAAATTGAATATTTTAAAAGTAAAAATGAAATTGATACATAAAAATTATAAAATTTGACATCATAAAATTATAAAAATTTTACTTGTTTTAAAAAAGCTTTTGATTTAAAAAATTTATCCTTAATAAATGGCTGATTACAAAAAATATGTAAATGATATTGAAAGAGCTGAATACAAAAATTTCTATCCATTATCTAAATTACATTTAAATGAACCTAATAAAAAAACTGAATTTAATATAGATTTTGGAGATGGATTTTGTACTTCTAAATTTCAATTTTACATATCTGGTAAATTGACTAAATCTGATGGAAATGCATATAATAATGGTGCTAATATAAAATTAATTGATAATTTTGTTCCATTTTTATTTTCAAAAATTGAAGTTAGAAAACATAATAAATTGATTGATGAAATTGAATATCCTGGTCTATTAAGTACAATTAAAGGTACTATAACTTATTCAAAATCAGAAATAAATCAGATAAATAATGGTTTTGAATCAAATTTTAAAAATAAATTTGAAGCAATTGGTAATTTATCTCATTTTGGATTAGGATTTTTTGAAAATGTAAATATTCCAATATACAAAGGAGGTTTTAATATAACATTTATTAGATCAGAAGATAATGATGCAATTTTTAGATGGAAAACTAAAAAGGCTGATGGATCTTATGATAATGCTACATTACCAACTGAAGGTAAAATAACAATTGATGAATTTTTTATTAGAGTTCCTATAATTGAATACAAAACAACAAGTAAAATTCAATTAATTAATGAACTAAGCAAATTTGAAAAAGTAAATTTTCATTTTAATCATTGGCAATGCATTGAACAAAAAAAATATTACAGGAAAGAATTTAAGTTTTGATATAACAAATATCTATAGAAATATTTATAATCCAAAATTTATTATAATTGGATTTCAAAAATCAAGAACAAATGATCAGTTATTTGATACTTCTAAATTTGATAGTATGTATGTAAAAAATATAAGAGTAAAACTAAATGGTCATTATTACCCTGATGAATTGGAAAATTTTGATATAAACAATGAAAAATTTAGAATTATGTATGAAATGTATCGAGATTACAAAAAAGTTTATTATATTAGTAGTAAAATGTATTATAGTCCAACAGAATTTCTAGAAAATAGACCAATTTATGTAATTGATACTACAAAAAATCCAACAAATATTTCAAGTTCAAAAAATGATATTATTATTAATGCAGATTTTGATTATGATATAGTAGCTACTAGTAAAACAAATTGTTATATTATTATTGTATCTGAAAAATTACTTGAATATAATATAATCAAAAATGATATTACTGAAATTAATTAGAATATATTATTACTATTTTAGTCAAATTTATTGAAAAAATACTATTAAAATTTTAAATTACCTTATGAAAAGTCAACTATTGATTTTATTGAAAAAATCCTTATAAAATGTGATAATTTTACTTGTTTTTAAAAAAATTTTATTTTGTAGAAAATTTAGGCATATTTGTTAAAAATTTCATTAAAATTGCATATTTTTTAAGACAATTTGACAAAAGCTGAAAATTGGCCAAAAAATGGTAAAAATATTGCATAATTGTATTAAAAAACTGTGAAATTTGTTTGATTTTTGATTGTCTCCAAAAGTGTCCTAAAAGTAACATGATACTATCTACTTATATATAAATATATACATATAAATATACATATATATAAATATAAAAATTTCAATGACTATTATTTTTGGTCTCTGGGCACCTTAAAACGAAAAAGTAACATGGTCCCGGGCTTAGGTCTTACGATGAGACCTACGGTAATAGCTTATTCCCTATGGGAAATTCGCTAAAAATCAATTTTTGAGGGGTAAAATCCCCCTTACCCCCCTTCCAATAATCCGATCGGGCTGATTTTCGAAATACTCCGAATAATTACCACTTTACACCTCCATACCAAATTTCATTATGATCGGACCATTTTTATGACTGCTATCGTGCTTACAGATACATAGATATATAGATAAATATATATATGGATAAATATATATGTGTATATCTAAAACTTCAAAAGAATGTTGTTTTTGGCTTCTGGGGGCCCCACAATAAAAAGTTATGATGGTCCCGGTCTTGAGTCTTACCATGAGACCTACGGTAATAGCTTAATTTCACTAAAGGGAAATTCGCTAAAAAGGCAGATTTTAATGAATTACGGCTCGGCAAATTGCGGCCATACCGTACGTCTGACATACAAAATGTAAATATGAAAACTGATCGGCATTAAAATAGCTACATTTTTGCTAAAATAAAGATTTTTGATAAAACTAACCGTTTTCGAGATATAAGCTAAAATATATATTTTGGCAGCAATCTTGGCGGCCATTTTGAATTTTTGGGCATGTTCCCAAGGTGCGATTAATGGCGATTTTTGAGGGGTTAATAAGGGCACTCTTAGCTATCATTTAAAAAAAAAATCGCTCGTGTTGCAATTTTTTGGGGGTTAGGCCATATTTTCTCATAAAATGATTCCACTATAAAGGTCATTCATTGTTGGTGAGGTTGAGTTGTTTTTGTTTAGCAAATTATTGTTGACTTAAAATATCCAATAAATTAAGAATTTTATTTGGTTTTAATCAATAAATAAAATTCTTAATTAATGTATTGGATACTTGAAGACTTTCATTTTAAAATTAGTAACCTCATTATTTGTTTAAGGGTAATTCTTGTATTGTTGACATTTTTCATACCACTGATTAGTAAGACAAATTCATAACGTTTTTTCGGGATCTGAAGTCTGATCCCGTCTGACGTTGCAACGTTTTATTATATATATTATAATGATGCAGTGTCTTTAGATAAAGTGAAGGTGGATGAAATACCTAGAAATAATTAAGGTGGATGAAATACCTAGACATAATTTTGTTTTATCAGTGATGAATATGTCCCTCAGTAATTTACTAAACAATAGTAGGCCTACTTTATTTTGTAAAATTATGCATGTGAAAACGGCCTACATGGGAAGTCTAGCCTAGAAGTTAAGCCTTTCCTGCCTGATCTAGTGTGTATTCCTACGCACTCAACAGTCAACAATGCAAGTAGTGCTGCGCGCTCAACAGTGCACTCCCCTCCAATTCCCCCACCACCACCGAATTTCGGAGGAATAGTTGACCCTGTAGCGATTCCTATAGCCTAGGCCAATGTCTCCCAAGACCTCCCCAAACAAAGTCTCGGCCATCTCATGTCATAATTTATAGTCCAGTCAACCTGTACTCAACAATAGCTGATAAAGAGGAAAAAATTTGTGAAGGTTTGATTTTGCCTACCATTAATTAATAACATCAAGACAAGTCTACAGCCAAAAAAGTTCCCATCCCTAACCCCCTTGGCCCCTCCTTAAAGTATGAAGTTAGATTTTAATCCAAAGTTTTAGCAAATCTATTTTGGTAGGTACCACAGTCTCAAAACCATATTATGAGATAACTCTTTATACTTAAATTTTTTCAGGTTCCCCGACAAATTTGCTACAATAAATGTATTTAGCATCCATGTAATGTATTTTTACGGAAAACGTGATTTTTCAATCAATTGTAAAAATAAATTGGTCTAAACAAAATAAAATCAAATCAAATCAAAAGAAAGGCTTAAAAAGGCCATTAAATAAATTTTCAAGTGAATGATAACGATTAAGATATTTGCGCTCTAAAAACACATAAAAGTAACATATTATATTACTGTACCTAACATTATTCTATCATGGTTCCTCAGGGTAAGAAGCTTTTATGCAATTAGAAAGTTTCATTCTATGATGCAACTTTATGAAGGCTAATGTTATGTGAACACTTCGCTTAAAATTATTTATGCTCCAGAAGAATTAGAGGAAATGATGTACAAATACATATACATTATTAAAGCTTAAAATTTAAAAATGCATTTTAAATCACTTTAAATGATGTTTCTTGTATTTTTATAACATTTCTCAGATTAATGTATGTTTTTTTAACACTTTTTTTACAAAACTTTTATATAAAATGGAAAATTATATAAAAGTATTCAAGATATTAAATATTCGGATGTTACCTCTGTTTAAAGGGACTTTTAAAGATTCCAAAAATTATTTATATAATCATTTATCTTATTTGGTTTATAATACAATTTTTTTTTAAATTCAATCACTGCAAATAAAATTATACACAATAAGGGGGGAGTTGAGGTAAGAAGATAGAGAATTAGGGATCTGAAATTTCAGCTGTAGTTGCCTATTTATTAGTAACTTATTTGATAGAAAAATAATCATAATTTTACATTGATTGTCTCAAGGCAAGCAATATAAGACTTCCACACAATCATGTTACCCTAGCATCAAAAGCGTTGTGCGGACAAATAACTTCATAAAAGATGGTAAAATTATATATTATTTTAAAGCTTAAAAATATACTAAGAGATTGGTAATGCCAAATTTACCCTATTTTTTATTTTGTATTTTGGGGTCCTTATAACAAGTTCCAAAATTTGTATGTTAAAAAATTCAACTTTTTTGGAAAACAGCTGAAAAAGCATATTTACTTTGAGATAGCTTAACTTATAAACAATAATAAACTTTGTTTTATCACACTGTTCAAGGAATCAAAAATACTAAATATGTAAGTTTTATCTTATTTGGTTTTGGAAGTATATTACATTTACCGGAACTCTGGATTGAAAGCAGCTTCAAAATTTAAGGGGGAAGTGGGGAAAAATGAGAGGGGGTAGGGGAGACTTTTGGCTTTAGACTGGTCTCGATTGGTAGTAATCGACTGGGGACAAAACCAAACTATTTTACCAATATTTTCCCTTAAAAAACACAGATTGACTGGACTACATTTTATGGGTTTTCTAATTAATTCTAGCGATATTCCAAAAATCCTATATCAAAAGGTCGAATATGATGGAAGATATTGCAATATATTTTGGTTATAAAGAAATGTTTGACCAAGTGCCATTGCCAGCTCAGCTATCCTTTTGTTCAGGTTTGCAAAACTTTACTCCAAGGGGGAGTAACTTTACCTTTAATTAGAGGTTATCGTTAATCTATACTTACATTTAATATTATTTTGAAGAATTCCTGAGTAAATCATACCAAAGTAATGCAAAAAATCAGCAAAATACATCTAGATAACGGTAAAATATAAACATTAGCTTCCAAGTTTTATATTAACACATTGAACCCTGGGCGCTTAACATTGCTTATATGCTATAATACTGGAGGTTTTGCATCAATAAAAAAAAAATATTACTTCTTTATTTTTAAACAAAACACCACAAAATGTATAATTTTTTTAAATAAAAAGCAACATATAAACTTATGCAAAAATAGCTACATATGTAAAAGTTCATATAAAATTAACCATTTTTTATTATTTATTTTTTTCCTATATACTAATAGTAAAACATTAATGAATAGAAAGTAGTATATATTACGTAATGTATATACTATGTATATACTTAATGTAGTTATACACATTTATTATATAAGAAATCACTGGAATACATAAAATTGGATTTTTATTGAATTTGTTGCTTAGCAACAAGTAAATAAATTAATAAGAAAATATATAGGCATAATATAAGTATGTATTTTACATGTACATTTACATACAAATGTGCATAAACATGTACATATATCATATGTTATGTATATGTCATGTGTTATACATATATATGCCATATATATAAATATGTTTATGTACATATATGTAGACCTATGTATATTTATATATGTGAATGTACATAAACATACATTTACAAACATATATTTATATATAACAGCATGTAATAAAAGAAGAAAATTTTTTAAATTGTTTTTGAACTTTTTTTAAATGTTGTCCCTGCTTAAACCTATACTCGGGCTTAGTTACCCCAAGCGGGCATTCATGGTACCCCAAGCTAAACTTGGGCATAGGGTTCAATGTGTTAAACTATAGAAAGGAAGTCAGGTTAGCTGTTAGCTATATTACATAGACTTTTCCCAACCCTTAATCTGCGCTCACAAGGGGTAAATTTTCTCCATGCCCATTTTTAAAACAATGGACGATAAGTAAAGAGCTTCTCCTGAGCTTTCCTCACTCCTATACCTCCAAGTCTATTTATCCACTGCCTGACCTTGAGGTTTTGGGAAACACATTAGCAATAGTGCGTCCTTCATGGCCGAGGAAAGCATGATTGAAGTTCAAGTTTAAATCTTAGTGTGCTATTTGTGTGTATTACACAGGGGTATATTTTAGTCAAATAATAACACTACCAAGGGACTTGGATCCGGATAATACAGGGTTGCCACAGAATTTTGGAGGCAATTTTTCCTGACTTTTCCTGACTTTTACTGACCAATCTGAGAGATTTTTCCTGACTTTTTGAAACCGCGGGGTTTTACAAATAAAGACTCGTTTTTTGTTTTTAGTGAATTTTTGAATATTTTATTAATGCAATCTCCTCCATTCCCTAAGTTGCCCATCGCTAAAATTTTTATTGAAATACCCCCATCACAGCGAAATACTCAGTGAATTTCCAATGGTTTAGTTATTTAACTAAAAAAAAAAAATTATTTACATATACCAGTAACTAAGCCTTTTGAGATTTTTATTGGGAAATTTTAAAAAAATAATCAATATAAAAGGTTTTATTGGTTTTCCATAAAAATTAAATGGAAAACTTGTTTTTTTTTTTAATTTTCTCCTAACCAGTGAAGCTAAGTAAATGATTCAAAATACAAAATTATTTTTTTAAGTTCTTTTGAATGGTTTCTTTGAAAATTGATGATTTAAAATTTTTAGGGTGAAAAATACCAAAAACCCCTAATTTGACCTTTTTGAAACCCCATAAAACCCTGTTCCGAATGTCCTATCAACCTGGTTTTCGAACTTAACCTGAAGAACGCTGTCTTACACCTTACCAATTTTCATCGAAGTAAAAGGTGTCTTTCAAAATTTATTGTGTAAACGGACACATATATATGAATTTGAACAAACGGTGTTTTTGGCTCCTATGAACCTCAAAACAAAAAGTAATATGGTCCCGGCCTTAGATCTTATCATGAGTATTATCGTAATAGCGTATTCCCTAGAGGGAAATTCGCTAATATTCCCTGTAGAGAAATTGGCTAACAATGAAAAACTCAATAGAAATATACATTATTAATAGGTAATTAATGTATAAAATTAATACATTTTACCCACTACTTAGTAATTCTGATTTATGAGAGGGGTCAAAAATCGAGATGGTCGGATTGTGCCACTGCAAATTTTCCTGACTTTTGGCACTTTTCCCCTATTTTTTCCTGACTTTCGGCATTTTTTCAAACTTTTTCCTGACTTTTCCTGACCAAAACCCAAAAATCCTGACTATTCCTGACTTTTAATGTCTGTGGCAACCCTGTAATACTAACTTTAGGATTTCCACAACAAGAGGCTGTTCAAAATGTAGGACGTAAAAACACAAGATTTGAATTTTGTCCAAGAAATATGAATAGAAAGACAACCAGGATGTTATTGCAGCAATAGTATTTGCAAGGACCATCTGGCTGAAACTTGTAGTGATTGTTTTGATGCATAAATAACTAGAGTTTTAGCAACGTAGAAATGTAAAAATGTTAATTTTTATTATCTGAGACCTTAATTACAACAAAGTAATATACATTTTAATCAAGTAATATGTCGTAGCATCATTAAAAACAAAAAATCATAATGGAGTAAAAATTTACACTGCACGTGCTCTCGTGTTTTAACTGAAGGAGCGGCTCTCTAGGGTTAATGTCCGCGTTCTCATTAAAATTGAAATGCTTAAAATATACTAAATCAAACCATTCATCACTTGAAGCCACTTGTCATTACCGTAGCATGGCTAAAGGAACATATCGTCTCTCTGTGATTCCCACGCTATTGTCGCTGTTGGGCCTGTGGAACCGTGAAATACTTATTCTACGCACTAAGATTTTATTACACTTATGTATAAATATTGTAATTTTTCTGTTATTATACATATATTGATACTTCAATTAATGTGTTGTGTACAATTGGGTTGTATTGTATTATATTGCATAGCTATTTTTCTACCAAGGAAATGCGTTTTATTTGCTCCTCCCGATATCCAACTTTTTGGCTGTTCTGACCATGGCCCGGTCCCGTCATGGTTGGATATGGAAGGTTCTACTGTATCACCAAACATGAATAAGACTCCAAAAATAGTTAATTATATTAATTTTCTATAAATTTTGTTATATTAATTTTTAAACCAAAAACATATTTGGTTCAAGTTGTTATGGTTATTGGTTATGGTTGTTATGGTCAGTTATGGTTCAAGTTCAAGATTAAGTTAGCCAAAATTATTGTAATATAGTAGCTTTGTGTATATAGTATACAAGAAGTTGAAATGAATTGAACACAAGATAAAGAAAATAAGAAACAATAGTTACATGTTGGCGGTGGTGATTTGGGGAACGGCTGAGGGAGTAGATAGCTTAGACGTGTCCACGGTATCCCCATTAGATTTCGATTCAGTCCAGGCAGTTTGTGAGTTTTACGTAGAAACTAAAAAAATTCCAAGTTTTCCATCGGAGTTCTATTTGAACACCCATTTTATACATTGATATAATTTTCTTTTGTTTCGCAAAGCGTTTGCCACACATACAAAATGTTAACATTATACCTTGTGGAACAGCTAGGCCAATACGAGTAGTGTAGTTGTCGTTCTAGTTGTATTCTACTCTGTACTAACATTGCACTGCATACCTACTTAAATGTAATCTAAATTCTAAAATTCAAAGTTGATTAGATTCACTATACAAATTAATTAAAAAGGCTTAATGTGTTAGTCAATGGTATCACTCATTAAAATAATCTATTCACCTGCATTGGGGGCTGCAGATCTGATAGTTGATGGGTGACATTCACATTTTGATCTAGGCCAAAGATCATAATTAACCCCCCCCCCCCCCACACAAAAAAAAGAAAAAAAAACACAAGCCGATTTATGGGCTTATTTAAATTTGAATTACGTTGGCTGTTGTATAAGATCACAGAACTAGCATTTTTGCCACTTTTAATCCGTGGATGTAATCCTTTTACATCAGTTAATGTACCATTTTATCATCATATTAATTTTAGATCTGAAATCAAATATTATATAATCCTAATACAGAAATAAATTTAAACCCAGGGCAAAGGAACAAGATAAAGGCAAAGGGGCTCTGTTTACCGTAAATTAGGGGAATGTTTACCGCTAGTCAGGTACACTCTTTACCGCTGATCACAGTCGCTATTTACGCATATGGGGGCGCTCGTTACAGTCGATCTGGGGCTCGTTACAGTCGATGTGGGGCGCTCTTTTCTGCCAGTTGAAGGCTATGTTCACCACCGGTCGGGGGCGCGATTTAACTCTGATCAAGGGTGCTATTTACCGTCGATTAGAGGGCGATGTTTACTGCCAGTCGGGTGTGATGCTCTTGAAAGCTAATCAGGGACACTCTTTATGGCAGATCAGGGGTGCTCATTCCTGCCGCAAAGGATCCCTCGAGTCCCGGCATCTTAGGGAGTCACCTAGTTCGACTGAATAGATCGTCCTTCTTTCTCTTTTGCTGAATATTCTATTTACTCTTGTTATTAAAGAATTTAATAAAAAGTTGTAAACAAAACCAGAATTAAATTACATTAAAATATTTTTTATTTGAAACATAGTATAAAAAAACTTGTATGACACCCCCCCCCCTCCCCGGGCTGACGCCCTAGGCCATGGCCTAGTGGATAATCCGGGCCTAGTGACATTGGGGCATTAAGGATTTAAGCAAAGGTCTATTTGAAATGTGTTACATAGCCTATAACACACTTTTAAAATATAAAACATGGATTTTATTTTCATTAAATCTACCACCGATCGCTGATCCTAAAATAAATAGAAATTTGTTCTGTTTAAATCAAATTGATTAGAAAAAACCTGCTCATTCCAAAAATCTGTTGCCTATATACATGAAGCTGTAAGTTCACACATGTGACTATGTCTTAGGGTGTTGGTGTTTTATTCTCAAAAATTAAATGGGGAATTTTCATTTGTAATATAGTTTTCCTGTACCCGACCTGCAACCTGTGCTGCAGCAGACATCATTAGTAAATACCGTATTTAACTAATATGCCTGTATTATCAGCTGTTACTTTACAGTAGTTGATATTTTACACCAATATTACTAATATCATATAATCACTCCATTCCAGCTCTCTCTTTATTTATACATATAGTTGAAAATCAAACCACCACTGTATTAAAAAAATGTAGATAGACAAGTTTCAATTCTTGGGCTAAGGTATAACTGAATTACCTTTGCATATAAAACTTTCTTCTCAGGGCATGATTGTGAAAGGTGCTCAATGTTTGATGAAGTATGTTTATACATATTTATATAAGACTTGACAACACATACTTGCAGGGCTTCGCCAGTTTACTCCTGATATTACAGTGCATTTTGCTTTCAGTAAATGAAAACAGCTAAGAATAAAAGGAAACACACATAGCAAATAACCACATACACTATGCACTATGTATTTGATTTGTTCATACTGATTTTTTTTATAAAATATTTATATATGATAGCTGTATAAATCATGATTATAACCATCTTATCAGAGCATAGTGAATTCTATATCTCGTTCTCAGTAAGATAGTGATTTATTATTTCAGTTATTTGAATCTCAGACCATTTGAAAGTCACATAGTTAGGCATGGACGGCGTGAAAATTGAAAGGAAGACATTTTAATACTTTGCATCTCAAATTTATAAGAACATTTCATTAATTTAAAAACCTTTAAATATACTTTTTGGAATTGTAATGAATGAGACATACAGCTTTTAATAGCATTAGTCCCAACCGTGGACGATTGAATGTGTTAAAACAAAAATAGTGCAATTTTTTTTTTTTAAGTAGGGGTATATAGGGTTGAGATATCATGTTTTGGAATTCTGCGTGTCAAGCAGCCAATCTAGCATTTATATGTGGCATATAGAAGTGAATTTAGTTGCAAAATCAATATAAGAACCTGACACAATTCACTATTTTGCACACGACAAATTAAAAGTAAAAACCCTTTTTTTTGATTTTTATTTTGTTTGCAAGAATAAACAAAAAATAAAAATTGGTACTCATAATATGAATTTACAGGATGATTGTGAAGTGACTGAATATACATTTTGTTACTTTATGGAAAGTTAAGGGTTCTTAAAATAAGACTGAGATGAGAGGTAAGTTGATACCGTTATTAATGGTTTGTTTTGGTCTATAGGTCAGCCCACATCATTGTTGATCAATTAATTGAGTAAGTAATAGTCTATTGGTTGGAAAATTAAGTAACTAACATCAACCAAAAGAATCATTTTCATAATATTAGCCTTCATGATTCCTGCTGTAGGTCCCTCATGATAGCCTTGTTGTTTATAAAAATTAAAATGTTTTATTTGTCTTAACCATAAGTGTGGTCAAATTGACACCATGCATAGGGGCCAAGATTGCAATTCAGGACAAATTAACTTTAAAAAACAATTATAAAATATATTAGCTGCAAAATTTAAGTTAAAAAAATTGTTTAATACATTTCAGGCGGGAAACAGCAGTTCAGCACATAAGGTATTCTTGTGGCAAAAAAAGGTTGTAAGAATCATCAAAGGTGTTCCCAGTGACATGTCCTGTTCACCTTTTTTTTTAAAGAATTGAGTATCATGACTGTTCCATCTTTGTATATTTATTATTGTTTGTTAGATGTTAAAGAAAATCTTGCTAATTACCAGTCACAAAGAGATTTTCATGATCATGATACCAGGAATAAGAACAAGCTATTGTAAGTGTTAGTAGGGGGACTTGGGGCTGCATACGGCTGCTGTGGGATATGTGGGATGAAAAAGTAGTGTGCTTTGGAGACATATAGGCCAAAAATTTTTTTTTACCAAAATATATTTTTTTTAACTTAGCCTAAATTTTTTTACCGAAATTTTTTTCCGAAAAATTTTTTTACCGATATTTTTTTACCTAAACTTTTTTTTACCAAATTTTTTTCCCAAAATTTTTTTCCCAAAATTTTTTAACGAAATTTTTCCTACCAAATTTTTTTTTTACAAAAAATTTTTTTTTCTGAATTTTTTTTTTACCTAAAATTTTTTTTACAACTTTTTTTTTTACTACTTACGCCTGTCCCGACCACCAACTTTGGAGACAATGAACTCTTTACACATGCGATGGTGGGGAAAGAATAGTTTACTTAGGATACATATAGATCAAGAACTGCAATGAATCTCTTTTAAAAATTCGGTGGCGGGGACGATGTTGGGCCAACGGTAGAGAAAAAGTAGCATGCTTTGGAGACATATGGCTCATGAAGTGTAATGTAACTCTTTAACCATTTATAGGGACAAAGCATCCTCTGCTTGCTCTACCGCGGTGACGAGAGAGCATCAATTCCACGACTGCGAATGACCGGAGCGATAGAAGGAAATGTGGAGTTGGATATTACGCAACACCTATCGTTCCATCCTTTGTCTACAGGTGCAAACCGGTATGAACCCCCAGCCACCCACATCCGACCACCTGCACTGAACACCTGCACAAACAAACAAAAAAGAAGATTTATGATGTCTAGACATTGTGGAATGCGGCCAACACCGAACACCTGCGCTCATAAAAATTCCATTATGGCCGCCACCCTTCTCGACCACCTGCACAAACAAAAGAAGCGGGACGACCCTTCTCAGAATTCATCGACCACCTGCACAAACAAAAGAAGCGGAACGACCATTCTCAGATTTCATCGACCACCTGCATCCGGCCACCTGCGGGATGACTCTTCTCAGGTTTCATCGACCACCTGCACATTCCACAGAGAGGGGAGCGAGACAATGAACATCCGTCTGACCTCACCCCTGCATGGGATCGTCTACTAACCATCTGACGAGTTACATAACAACGCGTTTCCTATTTCCCACCAAACCCACGCCACGGAGCTGTGCGTCCCTTTCACGACCATCAGATTACATAACAGAGGTTGCGTAACCAAGCCGAGCGCGCGTCATCCATTTACTCCCCCCTCCAGCCTCTGTCTCCGCCTAACCATCGTAGTGAACAGACGTCCCCGCGCTTCGCTCCGCTTCGCTGCTGCTGCTTTGTGCCTGTACCAGTGATTGTACATTCTTTGCATATTCATCACTTCCATTGTAAGTATTATTCCCATTTACAATTAACTAGTTGTATTTAAATATAAATTTTGTGATAGGTCTTAGTGGTTTTACCTTTGTCAAGTTACTGAAAGAGTAGGAAGCACATAGTTTTCACAACCTCTTGCACAATAACGTTAAAATATTAGTGTATGTGAACTAAATATTTTTCAAATTAAAAAAGTAGTCAGGTGTAGCTTCGCGTGGACTATGAACTATTGCGGAAATATTTGAAATATATATTGATGTGTTTTTTCACATTGAACGAAAATCCTAACTATAATATTGAGTTCCTGTAATGATTGTTTCCACTAGTGATGTAATTTTGAGACTTTATATTGGAGTAAAACCATTATTCACTAGTAGAGCAGTTTTGAAGACTTTATTTTGAACTTAAACATTTATTGTTATTTCATGTGTAACACTAGTAGTATAGAGGTGCAAATGAATTTTGGAAGCCCCCATTCTTTTTAACTCTGAGAAGAGAAGACTTCCAAATTAATTTCAATATGCAGCATTGTTTGTTTATAGATCATCATGAATGCCGTGGAACGTTGCTTCTCCTGTGCGACTTGTCGCAAAGCCTTCAAGACCAAGTACCATCTCACCCGGCACACGCGTTCTGTCCACGAAGGATCCATCTTCCCGTGCCCGGTGTGCGACAAGTCGTTCGCGAGGGAGGACGGCATGCGCCGCCACGTCACCGCTGTACATCTCCCTCAACCAGCGATAAACCTAGCATTTAGACCGGGTCAGTATCTTAAACATTATATATGTTCACTAAACAGTCAGATGTCTAAACTTAAAAAATTCTACTCTCATTCGTACTATGCATAAGGATGAGAAAGAAATCCAATTTAGCTTCCACACCACTGTAACTTGACTCACTTATTTTGCTTCCAATTTAGTTAAACAGCACAATCATATCCATCGTAAAACATCATTCCCATTTTAAAATTCTGTAACATTTACACTAGTGATGCACTTGCGATAAAAAGATTTTCACCTTTCACTACGTTTATAAATCTAATATAAAATATACTAATCATGTCTATGCTTTTCTTATAGGCTTCGTGCCCACACCGAGTCCGGCGGAACCACGACCCGGCCCCTCTTCCGTTCCTGACTTTGAGCCGAGGCCCGACCCCTCTTCCGATCCTGAAGTCGAGCCGAGACCGGGCCCGTCCCACGTCCCCGAGCCATCACAAGCCCCAGAACCTACTGGAGTTCCCACAACAGGTATGCACTAAACTATTAATTCACAAACTTGTAACAAATGTAAATATTCATTCAGATATTTCATGCACACTAAAGTGATCATACTGTCAAAGGATTCTATTGTAAAGACTAACCAATCTTAATGTTAAATAAATCTTAGTCACAATGTTCGTTCAGACGTTCGTTCAATGACGTTCAGAAAATATTTGTTCTTTCTTCATTTCTATAATTGAATGAATCAAAAGTGACTATATTAAATATTCAGATTTTCACGCTGGTTTGGAAACTGATTCTTTTTTTTAGGTTTATCATTATAATTATAAATGCGACTACAACATTTTGTACTATTTCAGGCCATGTATGTGACGGGTGTGGAAAAACCTTAACGAGGAAGGATAATATGCAGATCCATGCCCGCAAACACTGCAAAGCCCTACGTGAGGAACGACAGTCCGAACAACCAGTCAGAGTCCAACAGCAATCACATGCCCCATCGACAGTCAATTCATTCATCCCTCTCCATAAAAGCTCTTTCATCCTCCTTCCTCGAGACATCGCCATGAAACGTGCCGTGGTAAATGTGTATAACAATGCGGATGAACGCTGCTTTGAATATGCCATGCTAACCAAATTTATTAAAAATGCTCGTTATGATCGGCTTACTGCAAATCATTTTACAGCAGAGGTTAGGGCACGATCTAATTTGAATTTCGAGGGATTGGAGTTTCCTGTCAGACCAGACAAAATCCACACGTTCGAGCGTAATAACCCCGGCGTAAGTATAAATGTGTATGGTCTGGACAAAAAGAAAAAGAAGAAGTATAGCAAGTATCAAGAAGAGCACTATGTGTATCCACTACGAGTTACAGACAAGGAGAAAGAGATGCATTTTGACCTTCTTTTCCTATCTAATGAAAAGACTTCACATTATGCTTACATTAGTAATTTCAGCAGGTTGGTGGCTACTCAGTTAACTCGTGGTCATCGGCGACTATTTGTTTGCAAGACATGTTTTGCATACTATAACAGTAGGCCGAATAAATTGGGCATCAGAGGCGCAGAACGACTGGAGGAGCACAAGCGTTATTGTTCATTGCGCAATCCTATTCACAACAAAGGCCGGAGGAAGGGATTAGCGCATTTCTTCGGGTCACCTCCTTCTGCGAGTCTACCTGCTCAGATGTTTCAACCAAGTCCTGAGCGACCACAGCAGCTAGCAATATAACAGCAGATTCGGAGATCGCCTTCGTTTGGTGAAGCGCAGCTCACTTCAAGTTAGATAATTCACTCCATTGGAATTTTGTAAAACAAGAAAAAGAAGACTCAAGATGTAAATAACCTTTATAAATTTGATAGTTTTCGTAAGCAATAAAAATCCATGTACGTACAGCATAAACTACTGTCTTTTATTTTAAGATGAAACCCCAATACCTTTACTTTAAGAAAAATGCATATATCATTATAGTTGTAATGTCAGTAGCCTGACGATGGTGGGGCAACGGTGGGGAAAAAGTAGAGTGCTTTAGAAACATTTATATCATGAAGTGTAGTGAAACTCTTTAAACATTCGCTGCATGTACTCTCTACTTTTCTTTTTTCTTTTCTATACTTACAAGAATAACTTAAACTAAGGTCCAAAGTTTAACAGTAATCTTCTACCGCCTCTGGGACTTCCACTTGTAAGACAACTGACTTTGAGCAGCTCTTCGAAAACTCTTCCACTGCTCACATCGATGCGATGATTAGAAGGATATTCACTAAAGAGTATTAACACTACTATTGTTTGCTTCTGCATTTATTGTATGTATTGCAAATTTTTCTCATATTTTTTCTTTATATGAATTGTAATGCACACACTTTTTGGTTTTTCATTTTTTTTTTTTTTGGTTTTTTCACTTTTTGGTACATTATGTATTATAATGTAGAGTTTTTCTTGTAATAAAAATGAGTACTCAAAAAACTCCAATCTTTTGGTTTACTCTTTGTGCAGACTCGACATTACATTTACTTTCAAAGACAAAAGAGTCTAGAAACTTAGTATTTTACTTTCAAAGTCAAAAGAGTCTTATAGTTTAGTTAGTATTTTTACATCTTTGTGCAGACTTAGCATTTATAATTTACTTTCACAGTCAAAGAGTGTAGTAAATTAGTTTTTCACTTTCAAAGTCAAAAGAGTCTATTAGTTTAGTTAGTATTTGTACATATTTTTGCAGACTCAACATTTAAAATTTACTTTAATAGTCAAGAGAGTCTAATAACTTAGTAACCGTACACTTTTAACGGACCCACCATTACACTTATAGTTTTCTTTCAAAGTAAAAGACTCAAAAGTAAATGAACTTACAACTATGTTGGGGAATATCAAATGAAAACAAAAATTTCAATACACATTACTAGATTTATTGAAAAATCTAACATCGGATGTTTTATCTAAATAAATTTTATAAAAGTCAAATAAAATATTTACTTATCACAGCACCGAATTGCCGCCCACCTAATTACACTCATGTGACTTATACTATACATCTTCAGCTTCTTCCACTTCCATCAGAGCTGGTAACTGCAGTGGTCCCGGTGGCGGTGATAGTACCGGTGCTCTTGGTGGTTTAGCATAATGTCCCCACAGAAGAGTGTTTATTCCGTCCTCCAGCATCACGTATCGTTTGTCATCAAATGAAGCCAGAGATCTCTTTCTCACTGCCACTGAATAAGTCATATGGTATTGACTCTTTGTCGTCCTATTATGAAGACATTCTATGTAATCTTGTACGGTTAGACCACCCAGAGCGACAACACTATTAACACCCTTCTCACGTTTGATGGTGGAGGCGCAATGCAATCATCGTTCTTATCCCCTCCTCTGTTACTACAATGTACACATGCCTGACATACTGTATAGCTTCGTTATTAATCCGATGAACATTTCGAGGATCACTCCTCCGGCTTCGTCCTTAAACTTCAATAAAACCCTGGCGTTGCGTAGAACATTTGGTTCTGTTTTTTTTTTTTTCATACTGCTGACAAAACTAATAAATCGTTTTGAAAATAAACATTCTACTTTACATTCAGTAATGTTTTATCGATGCTTAAGAACTTATGCGTTAAAGTTTATCAACATTCTTCTCTGTTAAACTACGCAACGTAGGTAAATTTAAAGACAAGAGAGTATGAAATAGTAAGTTTGATTTTCTATTACAATATGTTTACATACCAAAAAGTAAAAAATTAAAATCACATTCTGTACGATGCAATAGTACGTGATAGAATGAAGGAAAACATTTGTTTTCTTTTAGTATGTAAGTTTAATTTTTCAACAGACTCAATATTTCAAAGTCAAAAGTGCATCTTTAAGATTTTTCAAAGTCTATTGGTTTAACCTTTGTGCAGACTCAACAATACAATTATTTTCAAAGACAAAAGATTATATTGACTTAATATTCTTCAAAGTGCAAAGAGTCTGTTGGTTTAATTTATGCAGACTCGACATTACATTTAAATTCAAAGACAAGAGAGTCTAGTAACTTAGCATTTTAGTTTCAAAGTCAAAAGAGTTTGATAGTTTAGTAAAGCGAGTGTTTAAATTGTACGAAGTCACACATTAGATTTAGTTCAACATAGAGAAAGAGGTTCGTTGGTTTAATCTTTGTGCAAACTCGACATGACATTGACTTTCAAAGACAAAAGAGTATTTTACTTTCACATTCAAAAGAGTCTGATAGTTTAGTTAGTATTTGTACATATTTGTGCAGACTCGGCATTTATAATTTAATTTAAAAGTCAAAGAGTCTAGTAGCTTAGTATTTTACTTTCAAAGTAAAAAGAGGCTGTTAGTTTAGTTAGTTTGTGTGCGGAAAACATTACTCATAGTTCGATATAAAGAGAAATAACCTACAGCATTACGCGTTTGGAAATACGAAGTCTCAAGTCCCGTGCACATCACTTCCTAGGAGTAAACCCACCAACACCACATCAAATTAGTTTGATCACATTCCCTTGTTTCCTCAAGCACACACTAAACACATGCGCTCACAAAAAAAAAAAAATCAAGATGGCGCCGTAAGGATATCATCTAGACACTGTGGAATTCGGATTCACCGAACACCTGCGCAAACCAAAATCAAGCTGGTGGCGTAGGAATACCGGTTGTACACCTTGTGCAGAGTCGACATTGCATTCCCTTTCAAAGACAAAAGATTCTAATATCTTAGTATTTTACTTTCAAAGTCAAAAGAGTCTGATAGTTTAGCTAATATTTGTGCGGACTCAACATGTATAATTTACTTTAAAAGTCAAAGAGTCCAGTAGCTTAATATTTTACTTTCAAAATCAAAGTGTCTGTTAGTATTTGCACATATTTTGCAGCTCAACATTTAAAATTTACTTCCATAGTCAAAAAATCTAATAACTGAGTAACTATACATTTTTAGCAGACTATAACTTGACCATTCTAATAACTTGATATTTTTCAAAGAGCAAATATTCTGTTTGTTTAAATTTGTGCAGACTCGACATTGTATTTCCTTTCAAAGACAAAAGAGTCTAATATCTTAGTATGTTGATTTCAAAGTCAAAAGAGTCTGTTAGTTTGATAAAGCTAGTGTTTTAAATTGGACCAAGTCACACATTAAATTTAGTTCAATATAGAGAAAGAGGTAGGAGAACTCTTCACGCAAGGTAAACTTAAAAAAAAGCCAAGACAAAAAGAAAAAAAGAAAAAATTAAAAAAAGAAAAAACAAAAGAAAAAATTGAAAAAACAAAAGAAAAATGGAAAAATACTGAAAAAGTAAATTTTGCGCGCAAAATTTACTTTTTCAGTATTTTTCCATTTTTCTTTTGTTTTTTCAATTTTTTCTTTTGTTTTTTCTTTTTTTAATTTTTTCTTTTTTTCTTTTTGTCTTGGCTTTTTTTTAAGTTTACCTTGCGTGAAGAGTTCTCCTACCTCTTTCTCTATATTGAACTAAATTTAATGTGTGACTTGGTCCAATTTAAAACACTAGCTTTATCAAACTAACAGACTCTTTTGACTTTGAAATCAACATACTAAGATATTAGACTCTTTTGTCTTTGAAAGGAAATACAATGTCGAGTCTGCACAAATTTAAACAAACAGAATATTTGCTCTTTGAAAAATATCAAGTTATTAGAATGGTCAAGTTATAGTCTGCTAAAAATGTATAGTTACTCAGTTATTAGATTTTTTGACTATGGAAGTAAATTTTAAATGTTGAGCTGCAAAATATGTGCAAATACTAACAGACACTTTGATTTTGAAAGTAAAATATTAAGCTACTGGACTCTTTGACTTTTAAAGTAAATTATACATGTTGAGTCCGCACAAATATTAGCTAAACTATCAGACTCTTTTGACTTTGAAAGTAAAATACTAAGATATTAGAATCTTTTGTCTTTGAAAGGGAATGCAATGTCGACTCTGCACAAGGTGTACAACCGGTATTCCTACGCCACCAGCTTGATTTTGGTTTGCGCAGGTGTTCGGTGAATCCGAATTCCACAGTGTCTAGATGATATCCTTACGGCGCCATCTTGATTTTTTTTTTTTGTGAGCGCATGTGTTTAGTGTGTGCTTGAGGAAACAAGGGAATGTGATCAAACTAATTTGATGTGGTGTTGGTGGGTTTACTCCTAGGAAGTGATGTGCACGGGACTTGAGACTTCGTATTTCCAAACGCGTAATGCTGTAGGTTATTTCTCTTTATATCGAACTATGAGTAATGTTTTCCGCACACAAACTAACTAAACTAACAGCCTCTTTTTACTTTGAAAGTAAAATACTAAGCTACTAGACTCTTTGACTTTTAAATTAAATTATAAATGCCGAGTCTGCACAAATATGTACAAATACTAACTAAACTATCAGACTCTTTTGAATGTGAAAGTAAAATACTCTTTTGTCTTTGAAAGTCAATGTCATGTCGAGTTTGCACAAAGATTAAACCAACGAACCTCTTTCTCTATGTTGAACTAAATCTAATGTGTGACTTCGTACAATTTAAACACTCGCTTTACTAAACTATCAAACTCTTTTGACTTTGAAACTAAAATGCTAAGTTACTAGACTCTCTTGTCTTTGAATTTAAATGTAATGTCGAGTCTGCATAAATTAAACCAACAGACTCTTTGCACTTTGAAGAATATTAAGTCAATATAATCTTTTGTCTTTGAAAATAATTGTATTGTTGAGTCTGCACAAAGGTTAAACCAATAGACTTTGAAAAATCTTAAAGATGCACTTTTGACTTTGAAATATTGAGTCTGTTGAAAAATTAAACTTACATACTAAAAGAAAACAAATGTTTTCCTTCATTCTATCACGTACTATTGCATCGTACAGAATGTGATTTTAATTTTTTACTTTTTGGTATGTAAACATATTGTAATAGAAAATCAAACTTACTATTTCATACTCTCTTGTCTTTAAATTTACCTACGTTGCGTAGTTTAACAGAGAAGAATGTTGATAAACTTTAACGCATAAGTTCTTAAGCATCGATAAAACATTACTGAATGTAAAGTAGAATGTTTATTTTCAAAACGATTTATTAGTTTTGTCAGCAGTATGAAAAAAAAAAAAACAGAACCAAATGTTCTACGCAACGCCAGGGTTTTATTGAAGTTTAAGGACGAAGCCGGAGGAGTGATCCTCGAAATGTTCATCGGATTAATAACGAAGCTATACAGTATGTCAGGCATGTGTACATTGTAGTAACAGAGGAGGGGATAAGAACGATGATTGCATTGCGCCTCCACCATCAAACGTGAGAAGGGTGTTAATAGTGTTGTCGCTCTGGGTGGTCTAACCGTACAAGATTACATAGAATGTCTTCATAATAGGACGACAAAGAGTCAATACCATATGACTTATTCAGTGGCAGTGAGAAAGAGATCTCTGGCTTCATTTGATGACAAACGATACGTGATGCTGGAGGACGGAATAAACACTCTTCTGTGGGGACATTATGCTAAACCACCAAGAGCACCGGTACTATCACCGCCACCGGGACCACTGCAGTTACCAGCTCTGATGGAAGTGGAAGAAGCTGAAGATGTATAGTATAAGTCACATGAGTGTAATTAGGTGGGCGGCAATTCGGTGCTGTGATAAGTAAATATTTTATTTGACTTTTATAAAATTTATTTAGATAAAACATCCGATGTTAGATTTTTCAATAAATCTAGTAATGTGTATTGAAATTTTTGTTTTCATTTGATATTCCCCAACATAGTTGTAAGTTCATTTACTTTTGAGTCTTTTACTTTGAAAGAAAACTATAAGTGTAATGGTGGGTCCGTTAAAAGTGTACGGTTACTAAGTTATTAGACTCTCTTGACTATTAAAGTAAATTTTAAATGTTGAGTCTGCAAAAATATGTACAAATACTAACTAAACTAATAGACTCTTTTGACTTTGAAAGTGAAAAACTAATTTACTACACTCTTTGACTGTGAAAGTAAATTATAAATGCTAAGTCTGCACAAAGATGTAAAAATACTAACTAAACTATAAGACTCTTTTGACTTTGAAAGTAAAATACTAAGTTTCTAGACTCTTTTGTCTTTGAAAGTAAATGTAATGTCGAGTCTGCACAAAGAGTAAACCAAAAGATTGGAGTTTTTTGAGTACTCATTTTTATTACAAGAAAAACTCTACATTATAATACATAATGTACCAAAAAGTGAAAAAACCAAAAAAAAAAAAAATGAAAAACCAAAAAGTGTGTGCATTACAATTCATATAAAGAAAAAATATGAGAAAAATTTGCAATACATACAATAAATGCAGAAGCAAACAATAGTAGTGTTAATACTCTTTAGTGAATATCCTTCTAATCATCGCATCGATGTGAGCAGTGGAAGAGTTTTCGAAGAGCTGCTCAAAGTCAGTTGTCTTACAAGTGGAAGTCCCAGAGGCGGTAGAAGATTACTGTTAAACTTTGGACCTTAGTTTAAGTTATTCTTGTAAGTATAGAAAAGAAAAAAGAAAAGTAGAGAGTACATGCAGCGAATGTTTAAAGAGTTTCACTACACTTCATGATATAAATGTTTCTAAAGCACTCTACTTTTTCCCCACCGTTGCCCCACCATCGTCAGGCTACTGACATTACAACTATAATGATATATGCATTTTTCTTAAAGTAAAGGTATTGGGGTTTCATCTTAAAATAAAAGACAGTAGTTTATGCTGTACGTACATGGATTTTTATTGCTTACGAAAACTATCAAATTTATAAAGGTTATTTACATCTTGAGTCTTCTTTTTCTTGTTTTACAAAATTCCAATGGAGTGAATTATCTAACTTGAAGTGAGCTGCGCTTCACCAAACGAAGGCGATCTCCGAATCTGCTGTTATATTGCTAGCTGCTGTGGTCGCTCAGGACTTGGTTGAAACATCTGAGCAGGTAGACTCGCAGAAGGAGGTGACCCGAAGAAATGCGCTAATCCCTTCCTCCGGCCTTTGTTGTGAATAGGATTGCGCAATGAACAATAACGCTTGTGCTCCTCCAGTCGTTCTGCGCCTCTGATGCCCAATTTATTCGGCCTACTGTTATAGTATGCAAAACATGTCTTGCAAACAAATAGTCGCCGATGACCACGAGTTAACTGAGTAGCCACCAACCTGCTGAAATTACTAATGTAAGCATAATGTGAAGTCTTTTCATTAGATAGGAAAAGAAGGTCAAAATGCATCTCTTTCTCCTTGTCTGTAACTCGTAGTGGATACACATAGTGCTCTTCTTGATACTTGCTATACTTCTTCTTTTTCTTTTTGTCCAGACCATACACATTTATACTTACGCCGGGGTTATTACGCTCGAACGTGTGGATTTTGTCTGGTCTGACAGGAAACTCCAATCCCTCGAAATTCAAATTAGATCGTGCCCTAACCTCTGCTGTAAAATGATTTGCAGTAAGCCGATCATAACGAGCATTTTTAATAAATTTGGTTAGCATGGCATATTCAAAGCAGCGTTCATCCGCATTGTTATACACATTTACCACGGCACGTTTCATGGCGATGTCTCGAGGAAGGAGGATGAAAGAGCTTTTATGGAGAGGGATGAATGAATTGACTGTCGATGGGGCATGTGATTGCTGTTGGACTCTGACTGGTTGTTCGGACTGTCGTTCCTCACGTAGGGCTTTGCAGTGTTTGCGGGCATGGATCTGCATATTATCCTTCCTCGTTAAGGTTTTTCCACACCCGTCACATACATGGCCTGAAATAGTACAAAATGTTGTAGTCGCATTTATAATTATAATGATAAACCTAAAAAAAAGAATCAGTTTCCAAACCAGCGTGAAAATCTGAATATTTAATATAGTCACTTTTGATTCATTCAATTATAGAAATGAAGAAAGAACAAATATTTTCTGAACGTCATTGAACGAACGTCTGAACGAACATTGTGACTAAGATTTATTTAACATTAAGATTGGTTAGTCTTTACAATAGAATCCTTTGACAGTATGATCACTTTAGTGTGCATGAAATATCTGAATGAATATTTACATTTGTTACAAGTTTGTGAATTAATAGTTTAGTGCATACCTGTTGTGGGAACTCCAGTAGGTTCTGGGGCTTGTGATGGCTCGGGGACGTGGGACGGGCCCGGTCTCGGCTCGACTTCAGGATCGGAAGAGGGGTCGGGCCTCGGCTCAAAGTCAGGAACGGAAGAGGGGCCGGGTCGTGGTTCCGCCGGACTCGGTGTGGGCACGAAGCCTATAAGAAAAGCATAGACATGATTAGTATATTTTATATTAGATTTATAAACGTAGTGAAAGGTGAAAATCTTTTTATCGCAAGTGCATCACTAGTGTAAATGTTACAGAATTTTAAAATGGGAATGATGTTTTACGATGGATATGATTGTGCTGTTTAACTAAATTGGAAGCAAAATAAGTGAGTCAAGTTACAGTGGTGTGGAAGCTAAATTGGATTTCTTTCTCATCCTTATGCATAGTACGAATGAGAGTAGAATTTTTTAAGTTTAGACATCTGACTGTTTAGTGAACATATATAATGTTTAAGATACTGACCCGGTCTAAATGCTAGGTTTATCGCTGGTTGAGGGAGATGTACAGCGGTGACGTGGCGGCGCATGCCGTCCTCCCTCGCGAACGACTTGTCGCACACCGGGCACGGGAAGATGGATCCTTCGTGGACAGAACGCGTGTGCCGGGTGAGATGGTACTTGGTCTTGAAGGCTTTGCGACAAGTCGCACAGGAGAAGCAACGTTCCACGGCATTCATGATGATCTATAAACAAACAATGCTGCATATTGAAATTAATTTGGAAGTCTTCTCTTCTCAGAGTTAAAAAGAATGGGGGCTTCCAAAATTCATTTGCACCTCTATACTACTAGTGTTACACATGAAATAACAATAAATGTTTAAGTTCAAAATAAAGTCTTCAAAACTGCTCTACTAGTGAATAATGGTTTTACTCCAATATAAAGTCTCAAAATTACATCACTAGTGGAAACAATCATTACAGGAACTCAATATTATAGTTAGGATTTTCGTTCAATGTGAAAAAACACATCAATATATATTTCAAATATTTCCGCAATAGTTCATAGTCCACGCGAAGCTACACCTGACTACTTTTTTAATTTGAAAAATATTTAGTTCACATACACTAATATTTTAACGTTATTGTGCAAGAGGTTGTGAAAACTATGTGCTTCCTACTCTTTCAGTAACTTGACAAAGGTAAAACCACTAAGACCTATCACAAAATTTATATTTAAATACAACTAGTTAATTGTAAATGGGAATAATACTTACAATGGAAGTGATGAATATGCAAAGAATGTACAATCACTGGTACAGGCACAAAGCAGCAGCAGCGAAGCGGAGCGAAGCGCGGGGACGTCTGTTCACTACGATGGTTAGGCGGAGACAGAGGCTGGAGGGGGGAGTAAATGGATGACGCGCGCTCGGCTTGGTTACGCAACCTCTGTTATGTAATCTGATGGTCGTGAAAGGGACGCACAGCTCCGTGGCGTGGGTTTGGTGGGAAATAGGAAACGCGTTGTTATGTAACTCGTCAGATGGTTAGTAGACGATCCCATGCAGGGGTGAGGTCAGACGGATGTTCATTGTCTCGCTCCCCTCTCTGTGGAATGTGCAGGTGGTCGATGAAACCTGAGAAGAGTCATCCCGCAGGTGGCCGGATGCAGGTGGTCGATGAAATCTGAGAATGGTCGTTCCGCTTCTTTTGTTTGTGCAGGTGGTCGATGAATTCTGAGAAGGGTCGTCCCGCTTCTTTTGTTTGTGCAGGTGGTCGAGAAGGGTGGCGGCCATAATGGAATTTTTATGAGCGCAGGTGTTCGGTGTTGGCCGCATTCCACAATGTCTAGACATCATAAATCTTCTTTTTTGTTTGTTTGTGCAGGTGTTCAGTGCAGGTGGTCGGATGTGGGTGGCTGGGGGTTCATACCGGTTTGCACCTGTAGACAAAGGATGGAACGATAGGTGTTGCGTAATATCCAACTCCACATTTCCTTCTATCGCTCCGGTCATTCGCAGTCGTGGAATTGATGCTCTCTCGTCACCGCGGTAGAGCAAGCAGAGGATGCTTTGTCCCTATAAATGGTTAAAGAGTTACATTACACTTCATGAGCCATATGTCTCCAAAGCATGCTACTTTTTCTCTACCGTTGGCCCAACATCGTCCCCGCCACCGAATTTTTAAAAGAGATTCATTGCAGTTCTTGATCTATATGTATCCTAAGTAAACTATTCTTTCCCCACCATCGCATGTGTAAAGAGTTCATTGTCTCCAAAGTTGGTGGTCGGGACAGGCGTAAGTAGTAAAAAAAAAAGTTGTAAAAAAAATTTTAGGTAAAAAAAAAATTCAGAAAAAAAAATTTTTTGTAAAAAAAAAATTTGGTAGGAAAAATTTCGTTAAAAAATTTTGGGAAAAAAATTTTGGGAAAAAAATTTGGTAAAAAAAAGTTTAGGTAAAAAAATATCGGTAAAAAAATTTTTCGGAAAAAAATTTCGGTAAAAAAATTTAGGCTAAGTTAAAAAAAAAATATTTTGGTAAAAAAAAATTTTTGGCCTATATGTCTCCAAAGCACACTACTTTTTCATCCCACATATCCCACAGCAGCCGTATGCAGCCCCAAGTCCCCCTACTAGTGTTAGGTTGGAAAAAACTAAAAGAAGCCATGTCTTTATGAAAATCAAGCTATTTAATAAGTTACCAATCAAAGCATGGACTGTAGAAATCAACAAATTTAAAGTCATTGTAAGTAGCTCGTTAAAAAAGAAATCTTTTTACGCCATTGACCATTTTCTGACTTGTGATATTAGTGATTTAGTATTTTAGATTGTTTTGCTGTTATTGTTTGTTATTGAAGTATTCTAGATTATAAATCATTGTTATTTAAAAATATATATATTACAAGTTATCTTATTTATTTGCAAATGGTCATTGTTTTAACAATTACATTAGGCTATGTTAAAATATTGTTACAGTATTAATAAGTTTTGACGATGTCGATTGCATATATTGTATGTTTAAAGACAAATAAAGATCTTGAATCTTCATCAACATGCCTAATCATAATACTGCAGAATCCTGCAAACCTCAACTAACGTGGAGTGGACCAGTGTCTGGGTTTGTGCACATTCCAAGTTATTGAGAAACCAGTACTAAACATCAAAGAAAACTACAAATACTTTCAATTATTCCTGTAAAAACATTTATTCCTTGCATAACGTACAAATAAAAAAAAAAACCTAAGAACTTAGACCTCCTCTGTTAAAACAAACTTGAAGGAAAACCAAAACTGTTTTGTAGATTCTGACCGATGCCATATGGCACTTAGCATCTCAGAACTCAGTAAACATTACTGTTTTGCCAGACTTTCAAGTTATCCAGAATTCCACGTGATCAAAGTCCGGGTTTGCAGGACTCTACTGTACATATGTGTCCCGCTACTATATTTGCAGAAAATTTTTTTTACTATGGGACATGCATAATTTTGGATTATACATCATTTTTTGACCCAAGATATTCAGGGGTTGTAAATATAACAAAACATATCAAGTTAGACTGAATTATATACTTCAATGAAAGAATAATAAAACTTAAATCACAATTTTTAATAAATTATGTTTTCCAAGATTCGGAGACCGCCATTACAAATTGTTAAATCAAGAATTTTGCAAAATTATGGCTTTACTCACTGCTTTACTCACTGGCTTTACTCATATTACGATGAAATGGCTGGTTATTTAAAACTATTGCTATTGGCACAACAAAGAAAGTGGCCATTGAATTGATTACACATGAGTTCAGGATCATGAATTGTTACACCATGAACTTCAAGGTAAATTGGAGGATATTTAACAAGTGTTGTCAGAATTACTGATTTCATTTTAAAAGTGTGAAGATTTGGCGCTTCTAATCTTTTTCCTGTATTCTTTTTTCCAAACGATATAGACCTGTTTTTTAATATCACATCTTGTCAATGTTTGAGAAGTTTTAATCCTCCAGAAGAAGATTTTGAGAGCAATGAATAGGTCAAATCCAAGAGAGCATTGCAACTATAATTTTTTGAATTCGCATGTCCAAAAAGTTATAAATTTGTTGATTTACGATATTGCAATGTAGGCTATATTTAAAAAAAATCCCAATCTATTAAAATTTTATCATCCTAGCCACAAAATGAAATTTAAAAAAGTATACTACTCTAATAGAATAACGTCTCAGTATAACAGTTAATGGCCAAATTATTATTATTATTTTTTTTTTAATGTAGTGTTAAAAAAGCTCAATTGGTGCATATTTTCAGAACATTTAAAAATCGATTGTCACCAGACTAGGCCTACTAGACAACTTTTTTCTGGCTATTTTTTTATAGTCTCAACGATTTCATTAACTTATAGAACGTTATATTTCTTAACTGTAACCAATGCCATAAAAAATGTGTATATCTTCTTAGTTGTTGTTTAAGGTAAATTAAATTTGACTATTCTCAAAAAATCTGTAATTAACTTTATTATTTTCTTTTTTATTTAAATTTAATGAGTTTAAATTACAAATAAAGATACATTATTCTTACCAAATCACATAAGATTACGTAGGTTACATGATTCACAATCATTACAGATTGCATAACTAAATATTATCATAACCTCTTAACATCATCGTAAAACCACTAACATCTCAACGGAATTACATTACATTTTCTTCTGTAATTTTTCCATTGTTGCTCTTTTCACCATTATTTTTTGGGGTTTTATTCTTCTTAATCCCGTTTTTTTCTTTCTTTTTCTTCCCGTCAAATTTTTTATTTAATTTAGATTTATCCTGTCTAGCAACCCAATCATCGTAGTCATCACTGTCACTCATTCCACCATAAGTGTTTTCCTTGCAATTGTTGGCAATGCGACGACTAGCAATGCGTGAACTGTTACGACCCATCCCAAGACACTTCTCAAGATGAGGAGCAAATCTGGATGCAGAAAGGGGACGGTTACAAGATGGGCAACAGCATTCTTGAGCTTTCTTCACAAAGGGTTGTCCAAAAATGTCGGTATCAATATTTTCCACTATCTTAAAAGCATTCTTGTCCTCTTCATTCATTGTAGGTGGTATTCCATCCAACTTAGTTTCACGGTGCACCTCAAATGCAATTCCCAACACTGCGTCTTCCACCAACTCGTCAAAAATATGGTTGGCCGCTGCGTCTAAGTTCCCAGGAACGCTTAAAAACTGCTTCATGCGATGTTTCAACTCTTCTACTGAAGAGCACGGATCTTCAGGTATATCCATAGCTGCCATGGCTAAAACAGAAAAAAATTTACAAAATTAAATCAAATAAACTCTACTTTCTGATATTTTATGTACATACCGAGTGTCACAAAATACAGTGAGACCTTGTTATATCACAAACCTGAATATATAAAACTCCTCGATATTCTCAATTTTAATTTTTTTAGTGATTAAATATTCAAATGAGCCTTGATATACATTACTACAGGGTAATGTGAAGTACATTTTAGAGCAAATTTCAAATCCACCCCTCCCCCCAAATAGGGATTGCTACGGATATCTTTATTTTTCCTAATTTTTTTTCCTATTTTTTTCTTTATTTTTTAAAAAGCTTTTAAAGAGAAAACTAATGCCAAAAACTGAACTTCACGCGATGGGCAAGACAGGTTCACTGAACTGCATTTATTGCCCAGGCATTCCCGACGATGCAGAGCACCCCTTCTTCCCCTGCCCATGTTGGGAAGGGCCCTGCCTGGAGCCCATACAAACTTTTGGTGCATTTTCAGTATACTCGGTCTACCAAAAGAGCTTTGAGGATGAGGGCTGTTGGGATTGTTTGTCAAAGTGCATCCGGGAATTCCTCCTTAGAAAAAAGAATGATCTGGACCGCTAAGCAGCTCAGACCCTATGACCATGCGGCTGTCAAGGAGTGAGCCCAATGGGCTTAGGCTAATTTAGGCCTAGCCTGATGTAATGTGACAAACGATTCCAGGCTAGATTCCTAAGAGTAGAGGAAGTTTTTTAGTGGGTATACCCGTTTTTTAGGGGAGGCCAGGGCAGGGCCGCCGAGAGAATTTTAATGGCCTGGGGCAGAGTTCCAGTGTGAGGCCCCCCCGCTCGGTGCATCCCTTCCCGTTGCCGTCTGTGTTCGAATCAGATGCAATATAGGCTACACATTTTTATTTTGATTTCTTTGGATATTTATTTTGTATCTATGCACACACTTTGCTTTATCTGAAGTTTCTGTTGAGATTTTTGGGCGTCACTCACCTTCATGAATTGTGGAGACGGTAGTCCTTGTCAAAATTTTGATAACACATAAACACACGAAAAAACACACACAAATTACATAGACTGCCCGTTTCCCGGATTCGGGAAACGGGCAGTCTATGTAATTTGTGTGTGTTTTTTCGTGTGTTTATGTGTTATCAAAATTTTGACAAGGACTACCGTCTCCACAATTCATGAAGGGGAGTGATGCCCAAAACTCTCAAACAGAAACTTCAGATAATAATCAATCCCCTCACCCAAGAAAATATGTCTTTCAAGAATACAATTTGCTTTCTTTCCATAAATATTTAAATTGTATTATTTTAAGATATAGATAGGACAAATGTACTTAGGTTTACAGTAGGCCTACATGAAATAATTTAATCAAACTTGCACTTTGGCTGGGTTTGAGAGTGCTTGTTGGAGAGCTACCAAGTGGTTTTAGGCCTCACTTAAGTATTTTGAAATGGCTAGGCTTACAGGAACAATTATGAAAATGCATTTTATTTTAAAATTGTTAATTAACTACATTTTTGTTTACTAAACGCATTTTGAACTTATAATTAGTTGATTTTGCTTTATAATTAATTTATAAAATTGAAAGAATTACGCAAGGTCCTATTTACCCGAAACTAACCCTCAACTTCACTAAATAAGCCATTAGATAATTCAGTGTTGGTTCTTAAGCAAAACTAAGTACCGTTCACAAAAACTAACCAACTCGCAAACGTTTCTTTCTTGCCTTCAATATGGCAAATTCATTTATGATATTAGTAAAAGACACTTTCATCTTATATACTTGGACCAACAAACGCAGACACGACAATATGAGTCAAAGCCGTGATGGATCTGTTGCAAAATATAATATTTTTACTATGGTATAGCTGTTAAATACCGGCACAGCACCACACGAGGCGGCGGGCGTTGCGCCGCGGCGTCTGTTCACCTACACAGAGCTTAAAACCACGGAGACTCATAATACAGGCTGATAGGCCTGTATATAAGGTCATAGGCTATACTTTGTTACGGTTTGAAGATTTTTATAGGTCTTCTAAAATGCATGGTGTTACTACATAGCCTATGCAGAAATTAAATTTTGCTACCATATATAGAAAAAAAAAAAAAAAAAAAAAAAAAAAAAAAAAAAACTCCTGAAGATGAGGCCCCCTGTCTCTTGAGGCCCGGGGCAAACTGCCCCCCCTCCTCTCGGCGGCCCTGGTACAGGGGAGTTGGGGGATGCGGTACTTAATAGGTGTTGAGGTTTGACAAAAATAAAGTTACCCCAAGCAACTTCTATTTGGGGTTGAGGGGTGAATTTCAAAATTAAACCAAAAATAACTTCGCATTTCCTAGTAAAGGTGTGTTGATGCAAAAGGAAACTACAATAATCCCTAATCAGACTTCTTGTCCGTGATGAGTCTGTTATCGGTCACTTTACTGAGAGTTCCATTGTGTAAGATATTTACCTTAAATTACCTGCGGTGGAATGTAAATAGGAAAGAGAACATCCAACTCAAGAGCCTTACGCAATTTTATGGTAAATATCTCACAATGTAGTTCTTGAAACTGGACACATGTACAATTGTTAGTTCCACTTAAAATAAAAAATAACATGATTACTAATGTAAAACTATACCTTATGACGATAAAAATTAATTGATAAAAAACTAATTTTTACTTCCTACTATGAGATTTTTTTTTTTTTAAGAGGTTGGCGGACCTCTTTCTGCCTTACTTTGCCCCGTCCACATAGACTATTGATCTGTGCGTGGATCGTATTAGACAAAGTAAGGGGGTGAGCCGCTACAGTACAAGGTGAAAGGTACTGATAAAAGTCACTGGAAGAACGCGGATTCGAACCCACGACATCGCTGCCATGGTCCCGAAGTCCGGCGCGCTAACCACTACGCCACCGACTCACCCAAGATGTCATGTCAATACAAGATGCTGATTTTTTTTTATTGAACCATTTTTTAAATTGTAACTAATCTAAAATGTCTCTACTTATGAAAATCTGTTTGCTGCTAAACTGTACAAAATTGAAATAGAGCCATTTAACTTTAGCCATTCATCTTTTTTTATATGGTGCTATGTGAGGTGGGGTTACCATTAAATATTTTGACCCCTAGAATATTATATTTTGGGAGGGGCTGAAAATGTTGATACTTAAAATTTTTTTTCCTTCTGTCTCCAATAACAATAAGTATTCTAAGAATATTCTCTCGTTAACTGTAGCTGTACATAGAATGGCACTTAACTTTATTATTTTTCTGTAGCCCTATTTTCGCTATCTGCGACACTTGACGTGTGTTGTTGTTCTATGGAGGTTGATGCATCTTTTTAAAATTTTCACAAATAAATTAAAATATAAGGAGTAGCTGAGATTTAGCGCATAGGCAAAAATTTAATTTTTTACAATTTTATAAGAAATAATTAAGTATTTTTATACAAGGTCAAAAATTTGGCTAAACATTGATTGTAATACGTTTCCTATGTAACTAGGCCTATATTTTAATGTTATCAACTGTTATTGAATAACTATGTTTCTGATAGGCCTGTTTTGATCAAATATTTGTAATTTAAATTTAAATTTGTAATTTAACCTATATTAAAAGGGAATCGTACTTTTTAATCAGCTCAACCACAACTCAATTTTAATTCGATATTTCGGGATACGCAGTCATAACAACTAAATAAGTTAAGAGCAATATTTTTATCTACTGTTGTCAACTGTCTAATAGCAATAGAACTCCCCTTCCCCCCAAACCTACACAAGGCCAACGCCACACACGGTCAACACGGTCACTCACTGACTGACCACTGTCCTATGCGTTGCGTCGTCATTTGCATACGTGTAATTAGGTTAGGTTAGGTTATCACTAATTTCAAATTAATAACTTCAAATAATCCAATAAAATTTATTTAATTTTTATATAAAAATTAATAATCACGAATAGTAATTATCTGGATGCACATGAAAGTTTAGAAATGAAGAAAGAAAATTATTTAGTTAATAACGAACCTGGAATCTTACAAAATTCAACCTTGTTGACCTATTTAAATTTATAATTTGTTCTCAAAATTTATTATAGTACAATTCATATTTTGATGTTTTCTGAATTAAAAGTTTGTTTAAAATTCAAATAACACATGTAAATTTAATCATATGTTATATTTATATATAATTGTAATTCTGTTCAGTTGTGTTGGTCTGATGATCTTATCTTTAATAACGAAAGGCCTCATCAAAAATTAAATAAATTTTATTGGATTATTTGAAGTTATTAATTAGAAATTAGTGATATTGAATTCCAATAAGAAGAGCTTTGTAAAATGAATAGGTTAGGTTAACTGACCTACCCAAAGGAAGTCTAAGAGGAAACTTTACTGACCTACATCATAGAATACCGGGTGTCCCAGACCACCCGTACACCCTTTTTAATGTACACAATGAATTTTTTACACAAACAAATTGTGCAATTATAGGTAAACCAGTTGCTCTCTATCCATTGGTGATAATTTCAATATACGTACCAGACGTACCATTACGTACCAGAAGTAATGTCTCCAGACCAGAAGTCTTTAATTTTAAATACGAACCCCACTTTTAATGGTATTTTTGAATCTACAAAAATGTTAAGACAATTTTATAATTTAATGTGTGCCCTTAATCCTAACAGTTTGGGAGATAATGGCGGTGGAAGTTTTGTTTTTTCCCATAAGAATAACATGGATCAAATTTTCATATCCATTACAACTGAAACTTTTACCTTTAACATAACTGTCCAAGCATAAAAATACCTTAGTATCTCATTTTAAATAATATTTCATCGCAAAATACCATTTATCGCATAATTAATTTTGGTTTTCCTCACATTTACAACTACACCATATTGAAAAAATGAAATAGTTTGTGACAAAACTAATAATTTATGATTCTAAAGTGTTTAAAAGAAGAATATAAGGCATTTTTATGCAAGGCCATTCCAGTTTAACATTAAATTTACAGAGATAATGGATGTGATATTTAGCTCCATTTTATTCTTATGGGAAAAAATCAAACTTCTACCGCCATTAGGATTAGATATCCTAAACCGTTAGGATTAGGGGTACACATTAGATTATAAAGTTCTCTTAGAAATATGTGTAGAATCCAAAAATAGCATAAAAAAATGGGGGTTCGTATTTAAAATTAATGACTTTTGGTCTGGATAGGTTACTTCTGGTAGGCCTACACCCTGTAGGCTACATTGAAAAAATCACCAATAGATAGAGCCCAAAAGGTTTACTTATAATGGCACAATTTGTTTTTGTGAAAAATTAATTGTGTAGATGGGTGTACGGGTGGTCTGGGACACCTGGTATATCATTTTAAAGATCCATGAATTTACAGCAATTATGCCAAAAAACCCAACCTTAAAAGGTAGTAAATGTCAGAAGATAATTTTTTTTTATTTTGGTTAACTTACCAATTTTTTAATCTAAATTTTTATCGCCTGCAATTTTTTACTAGGTCATCCTTTCAAGGTCAGGTTTTTAGCATTATACTCTACTAAGTGAGGCTATTTCCATATCAACCTATGTTTAAATTTCAGTTTTCAATACCTCCTTACTGGTCTGTCCCCTTAAAGAGTAAAATGACATACATCCTTAAAAATTGCTTTATCCCTAATACCTCTATTACTTGAAATTCAGTGGACGAGTTGACTTTAAATTAGAACCTTTGCCTCTATAAAACAAATTTTACCTCCTTTTAAAAGACGGGGTATTTTCAAGCCAATAGTAAAAGTAGTGGGAAATATCAGGCATCTAGGTTGGCATCACTGGATACTAGAAGGCTTTTTTCAACTCATCAGGTGCTCAGATTGTGCTCGTTCACATCATCCACCGCAAATTAGTTTATTCTAATTACATGACAAATCCCATAAATAACAAGTCTGGAATTTGTAACGTGATAGAAAAAAAAGTTTGTGGTGGATGATGAGAACAAACACATTGTTCAATTCTAAAAAAAACATAATTTTTTTAGGGAATTCCTTTTATGTATTCTTTAGGAAAGCCAAAACCTTCAGATAACTAATTGTAATGGTGTACTAGTTTTTATATAGATTAAAGTTTAATTTGATATAGATATTGAAATGAATATTATTTTATTTGTTTGTTTAGTTCATAGAAATGATGTTATTTTGAAAGGACACCATTTTTCAACATATCATAAGGGTCATAAAAGGTTCACAAAACAAATAGTTATTTTTATAAATAAATAAAGAGGCTTTATTTATTTATTATACAAGATTTGTTGGAATACAGGGTGTCTACTGATATCTCATTTTAGAATTCCAGTATATTTCCAGTATTTCCAGTATATTTTTTTTCAAAAATTCCAGTATCACTCGCGAACTATTAATTCAAACATGGAGTAACAATAATGACAATTTATTCATATAATCAATATTGAAATAGGTTTTTGTATAGAGATACAACCCTTATTATTATGATTAATAAGCACTTTCCAACAATAACATTTGTATAATATTTTTTGAGAATTTTTTTGTGAAGGCCTTTAACTCACTCTATAGCCCTCTGTTCTTCCCACTTTGTTTTGCGTTTATATAATATGAAAAATAATCATTAATACCATTTAACTACAAAAAATAATGAAATAGGTTAATATGTGAAAAAAAAATTTATAGGTTAAAAGTAAAAAAAGAAGAATTTAATAAAAAATTTAAGAAAGAAAAATAAATTTTTAGTATAAAATCATACATTTTCTAGGCTCCATCATTACACAAATGTTTACATTTCTTGATTAACTATTTGAAGAGAACTACAAGTTTTCTGATTTTGGTTTGCAAACATACTTAAACAGCAAAAATGTCTTGTAAAATATTTTTACATTATTATTTACGGATCAAGTGACAAAATCTACATATTATGCATTTTTTTAAATACGCATTTTAATAAAATTCAAAAATTCCAGTATCTATTTTGAAATTCCAGTATAATTCCAGTATTTCCAGTATGGAAATGAAATTCCAGTATAATTCCAGTATTTCAAGTATTTCCAGTATCAGTAGACACCCTGGAATAGGTACTTATATACGAAATGTCTTGTTGCAACAGGTATTCACAACTTGAAAATAACAATAACTATATGACATGTAATGATTTTTCAGTTAAATGGAAGAATCACAAAGAATATTTGATGAATTGGATGTTAGTGATGTGGACGGAAAGTTCAAAGGTGGAGATGAGCCCAGACCCTCTTGAGTTAAAAACAAAGCAACTGTTTTTTAACATCGATCTCCATTCGGATGATAGATACCGATGAAGAGTCTAAGTACAACCCCACAACAGACCTTTCATTTGGGTATATAATGTATTTGGCAGATAACGGTGATAGAAATAGGCTACCTACTAGAAAGAAAAAGGTAACAAATGTGATAAAAAAAATATTAGTTGATAAAGTCTCTTGAACAATTGAAATAGTTATAATTACGCTAAATAAATAACTTCAGAGATCAGTAATTTATTTGTCATTGACATAGTTATATATGTAGCCTATTAGAAATTGTCAAGCTTTATATTAATAGCAGTGACGCTAGGGTCAGGTCAAACTTTGAATTCTGGGCTACATTAGTTGAGGTTCTAGGTTACCAAGAATCATATTCAGCTTAATGTAAACAATTATTTCATTAAGAAAAAAAGTACAAAACACAACTGGGTGATATAAATATTTAAATAAACAATAAAGATAAAAATAGATGTTAGTCTAGCAAAATTAGCTCAAAAAATAACTGAACTCGGAAGTAATGGAAAACTAATATATTTTGACCGATTCTTATATAAAATTACCTGGGAATAACGATGGTGAAGTCTACCACTTTCTGTAGTTTTATAATTTGCACATCTTATTATATAATATGTATTGGTTGTTATATTTAATAAAAGTGATATTGCTCTTTAAAGCTACTTTCAATTGTGGGCTTTTAGGTGAATTTCTTTTATTGGGAAAACCATATTACAGTGGTGCCAAAGGTTAGATATAAGCCTTTAACCGCGTTACCTTATTACTACAGGGTCCCCAGATACCAAAAGCACCATTCATTAAAATTTTCATATCATATAATAATAATAATAATAATCTTTATATCTTTAATATACTTATTAAGATACATATAGTATAAATATGTACTTAAATTCCATGAAGCCGGTAAACCTGTTAAGAGTCTTCATCACCCCTGCAAAAAGTGTCGAAAACATGCGTTCGTAGTCCCCTGTTTCGGACGACATTTTTTAACCGATTTAATTGAAAGTGGTCTTAAACTGTTCAGGAAGAGTGCCCGCGTGTTTCTATTACCTCATAATAATAAAAAACGTACATTGAAGTACCTAAAAATACAATTAAAAAAGGAAGAAATTACTTGATATTCAACAATTTTTTAAAATAGTTTTAAGAAACTATATTGAAATAACGAGGTACAAGAGACACGCAGGCACTCTTCCTGAACAGTTTAAGACCACTTTCAATCAAATCGGTTAAAAAATGTCGTCCGAAACAGGGGACTACGAACGCATGTTTTGAGCAAAAACGGGGTCTGCGAGTTTGCCTGTTCGAGGCGCTACTAGCCTTTTCGCAAACGTCGTCGTTCTCACTAACACAAGCACACACAGACAAACATTATCGCATTTTAAATCACTCAGTGATGTTGGAGGACACATTCCTCGTATTTATTTGAATACTTCTTTATTATCCATCTAAATGACAATTCAACTTTAGAACACCTGTGTCCATACAGTACTATGGTTCACTGACGATAGTTTTTTATGTAGGGAAAGACGATCAGAACATTGCGCAATACTGGTTTTTAAAGTACATAATATACCGAAAACTAGTAATGTATTTTGAACCCCTCACAGATGAGATTCAAATTTTAATCTTACAAACAAATAGCGTACACCATTCTTCAATTTTTCTAATAGCAGTGGTTACAAATAGACTTATTACCAATTTTTTAGACACCGGAAGTGCGCGAAATACGGTTCCGCTTGATACCACCTCACTGAAGTGAAGGAAATTCCTTTTATAAGACACACTACCGGACCGAGCATCGTACCGAGCATTACCGTTACCGTGCAGGGACGTAAACTTAATCCGAACATTTCGCCGAGCAAGACTGTGGACCGAGCGTTGTACCGGACAAATCCACCGAGCGAGGTGAAGGAAATATTAAGAGAGGGATAGCGTGAGTGAGGGCGCCAGATGATGGGGCGGAGAGGGGGGGGGGCTTTCCATACCGAGCGTTCGGGGCGACGCTCGGTACGGCGTTTGGAGCAAAATTGGCCCTATATATATATACCCTGGCACACTTCCATACATCGGACCGTACACCGGGAACAATCTTTTATTTGATGTTTCGCCAGAAAACCGCCTCTAAAACGCTCATTACGATGCTCGGTCCGATGTACGGACCCCTGACACACTACCGGACTTGCTGTTTTTTGACGGTACGATGCTCGGCCCGGTGGAAAGTCAGGTAGTGTGTCTTCACTTTAAAAGGCAAATTCCTCACTCGTTCATCACTAATCCTCCAATTTTCCGTTACACAAGAGAGTTCAAATTTGGCACACTGATTTGTTCAGTCCCAAGAAGGACAACCTAATAATGAAGCAATTAAAACGCAAATAAATCTTTAGTTCTGTTGATAATTTTAGGAGGTAAAAAATATCTCATCTGAGCTGATTTCATCATCCACCGAAATATTTTGTTATAGTGGTTCTAATCAAAATACCGAAATTTGCGTTTGAATTTTCAAAATTATTATGATCAACTGATTATATTTAATTAGACTCTGGGCCACTAAATCACTATTTTGAGACAGAGTCTCATTGACTACTATTTGATTAGAGCCTTCCATGGTCTGAGAGAAAAGCGGTAAGGTCGCACATGTCATTCAAATTACAATTATTTTACACTGCTTTAGTCTATGACATAAAAAAACTTAAAAATAAAAGTGAAGCAATTAAGCTGTATAAATTTAATGAACTGTTGTAAAAGAGCGGCACCGAAAAACACACTGATGTTTCGAATTTCAAACACTGAGGCTAGAAACGTAAATTAAAACAACTTCATGGTTCTAATCAATTAGTAAACAAAATTGTAATTTTAATTAGGCTATTTAATTAAATATATTACAAGTTTTAAGTATATAAGTATAACTAGTATAACTCTTTCATAATTCGGTTAATTCGATTAAAATCATCAATATAGGCCCTACATTCAATTTAGCAAACATCATAACAAGAGGGTTATTATATGTCCTTTGTTAGTGGGTGTCAACGAATTGTTTTTGGTGTGCGGGGGTTGCCTCCATACGTTGCGCCCGATTGTTCTAAAGAAAATAATTACTTTAGTCATATAATTTCAAAATTACTTATTTTGTTTCTGTATCGTCTGATCATTCTGGTTCGCGAACTCATTTAGGAAGATGCTGCCTTACACACCTGAACCAAATTTAATCAAAATCGGAGGTTCCGTTCAAACGCTATCTTGTTCACAGACACATGATACATTAAAAATGTCACAATTTCGGGGGCTAAATAAAGTATTCGTCATTCGTCAATTTGAACAAAAAATGTCCTCTTGACAGATGTCGAAAAATCCATCGTTTAGCCACTAGAAGCCATTTTGCTTTGTACACTAAATCTATATGTGTGTATCTTAAAAATGGCGGCCATTTAAAATTTTTAAACTCAGATATCTCAAAAATATAAGTAATATTTTTTATTATTCTTATTTCACATCAGCTTAATTCTTCAAATCCTAATTGCTTATCAATTTTGTATTAAATTATTACCTAGATAAAATGTTACATCAACGTGTATTTTTATATACGTAAATACTATAAAATCAATCCTATTTTAAAATGTGTTTATGTAGGCCTATATGACATTTTTCAAAAGAATGATTGTTTTTTACTATTGCAAAGGCAATTTCCACTTGCACCTGATATATCGCCCGATGGAGAGTTTATTTAAAACAACCATAAACAAATAAATACTTTATTGCTGTAGGACAATACATGCACTGTATTGCATAGCATACTCAGAATAGTGTGATTTGCGCAGAATGTTAAGTTTGAAACAAAAAATTATATTGCATATTAGTACCAGCCAGTGTTAATACTACATTCACTCAGAGAGGACTCAAGCCTATGTCTCCCCTGAGTTGTGATTCTTGCACACGTCCACCGAGTAAAACACGTTTGACACTAAAAAGCGTAGATTAACCAATGTAATATAGGCTAATAATTAAAGACCATTAATTAATTTTAATCGCTGATAAATTTTAATCGGCTGTAATGAATAGGAAGAGTTCGAGCCTAATTCAAAATACTCTTCAAATGTAGACAGGAAAACGCTGCAACCGTACCGGACTGGCCGAACTCCCATTGTAGCGAGTCTGCGCGTGCGTGTGTTGGACGTCGCAGTCGGATGTTTTTAGAAATGTGACCCCGCCTCACCCCTCGCCCTAGTTGGGCGCACCTGACTGTACTAGGACAGTTGTAATGGGAATCAGAGTGTACGATGGATGTTTTGCCAAAGGTGATGAAGCCTCTTAAGGAAATATCCGAAAATCGGCCCAAAATCGGGGTTTAAACTTATTTTAGACAAATTTGAACCTATATATCACCCTTTTCCCATAGTTTGATAATCCCAATCGACATAACTAATTGACATAGACCTAGTCCCACACCTTCATGTCAAGTTTGATAAAAATCGGATGTTTCGTTAACAGGTTTACACTATATTTTCTATTCACTATATTTAAAAAGTTGTATTTTGTAAACTGTTTTATGTTTTTGGAAATAAACATCATTCATTCATTCATTCATTCATTCATTCATTCAATACACCAGTGTTTACATAATTTATGTAATGTATGTTAGAAAAAATATGGTTTTTACTTTTATCAAAGATTTTAGTTTGGCTTACTTAGTGGAAGAAAAAAAACGTGGTTGAACATTTGTCAACAATCTGTCTTTCAAAATTAAAATCATTTCAATTTAAGTTTTAATTTATGTGTTTATTGTTTATAAAAATAAAATTTTTGGCAAGTCTAATGAACTACACAAGTTTATTTTATCGGTGATGAGAAATGTACGGTAAGAAGTCTATCGATCCGATTAAGTTCCTCTGAGTCCATGATTTCATCAATAAAAATATTTGTACAGGGAAAATGTTTTAGATTACAAACACGTTATCCATTAAAACTGTCCCAACTTTACTACATGAAAAATAACACACGGTCAAATGCACTGTTTATTCCGTAACCCCGGAGCTGATTCACGGTCGAACGCACCAGTCTTGTATGGAATCGTCCAGTGCACTGGTTGTACGAGTTGGACAATAACGGGAAATAAGTCATTTTGTTGCTGGAAAGAGACACGTGAGGTACAGTGACGGTGAATACTGCCGACATCCGGGAAATATTGTTTTTATAAAAAAAAACTTCCAACCCGGTCCTTTCGACCGGTATGTCAGTTCTCCCGGTTAATGGAAATGATGAATGGTGAAGACCTAAATACCGACCCTTGCAGGACGCCAAATTTAACAATCGTCTCACTTGACCACTTTCCCTCAACGCATACAGTTAGTGTAGGATTGTTGAGGTAGGCCTAAAAAATAAAGGACTGCACCCCTTAACATAATGCTCTAACTTGGTTGTAAGGTCATGGTGATCTTAAAGCAATGTCTTAGATATTTTTTCTTCATCAATTTTTACTTCAAATGAAGGATGAGACTAAATTCAGTTACCCTATACAAAATTGTTACCGTATACGTCTACGAAAGAGAAGAGAATTACACTTTTCCTAGTGTACGGTGCCAGTTATTTACAGCTACTCATTGGCGTGTACTGTAATGCTATGTATTAGTGACTTACATAACAAAGTCCTGTACCAAAACTAGGTAATGTGACATTATACATAGTATCTGTTATTGGTAAGAATTTAAAAACATCCATTGTGCATCTTTACTTATTCTTGCCATAGACCTTACCAAAGTGAAACCATATTTTATGCAACAAAGTTATCATAAGCCTCATTAGTTTATCTGAGCTACATATATTCCTGTATAAAAGATTCACAGCACCCAACCTAGTGGAATAAACATAACAAATATATTTTAGTGCCCTAAAAGATAGAACTATTAGAACTATAGAACTAAGCAGATAGGTCTCTGTAAATATTTTTTCTTTGTTTCAGGGTAAGAAAGTAAAAAAAAAAAAAAAAAAAAAAACTGATAAACCTAACCATAACCAACCCATTTCTGGTGAGCCAAGAGCTAAGAAACATAAAAAAGTATCATTACCGCCATGGACATCAAAAGAGTTCAACCAACCCTCTTCCCGTAAATCTTCTGGAGCCCTCTTATCAAATGATCACTAAAGGATAGACACCATTGATGTATGTATACCAATATTTAGATGACGAATGGTTCATAGTCAAACCAGAGCTACATATTTGTGACTCAAAAATTGCTAAATCTATCCTTGTGAGAACTTAAGATTTGGTTGGGCTGTCATTTTGTCATGGCATCAATACCGTACGTCCAAATACGTATGGGTTGGCAGAAAAAATGGAGGGTAATGGGTGGTAATAGTTATAGCAGATGCTATGTCCATAGATCGCTTCTTCTTGATCAGGAAATTGGTGTTTGATAGTGAAGTAAGCCCAGAAGAGACTCCCAAAGATCGGCTTTAGAAAATTAGACCACTTACCTATTGAAAAAGTTTTGAACGGTTATCACAAACAACCAAGAAGCTAAATTAGCATTGATGAGATGATGATTCCTTTCAGTGAATCATGTAAGTTTCACCAATTTGTGTATAGAAAACCAAATCCTGTGGGTTTAAAAGCTTTTGCTTTTAGCTAGGCTAATCCTAATGGAAAGTGATTTAATTATTTATCAAGGTTCAACCACATTCCCTGATGAGTTGAAATCATAACATAGAAAGTATGTATGTGAAGTTCTTTTTCTTTCCTGAACATAAATTCCTTGTTACATAATTTATGTAGACCGCTTCTACACTACCGGTACTATAAGACTGCCAGACTATTTATTTACTATAAAAAATCGGGTTTAAACCTTGCAATGACAACAATAGATTGAATCAAATTAAGCCATGGATTTCTACCGGACTTATTAGATGCATTAGAAAAAGGGACAAACTACGTAGAATGTTAATCAAACAACCCTTTAATTTTGAGCTAACAAATTACTTCAAGACATATAAGAACGGACTACTTTTTTTTATTAAAACTGAGAAAAAAATTACCATAGGAAAAAGAATCACGAGTGTCATGATATTCCACGGAAGTTTTGGGGGGCTTTAAACGAGATTGCTGGACGGAATCGAACAAAAGGCAAATTTCTGATGGAGATAAAAACATTGTTAACTCATTTAACTTAAAATAGGCCTATTTTATTTTAACGTGGAAAATTTTAAATGTTTAAATACTGATCAATAAGACTAACTTAACTTAGGCCTAATTAGTTCTATAAAACTAAAAAACTCTATGAAATCAGCTGTACATTTTTTGTTTGCTTATTAATCTAACAAATAGGCTACTCAAAAGATAAGGCCTATATTCATGGATCAAAATATTTAATTTGTCTATTTCTTCCACTTCACAAACAAGTGCACCACCCTTGCCCAGCCAACCTTTATTTTCTAGCTTACGTATACCGGTACGTCAAATTTCACCTCGACTTTATATTTTATCGCCATCTGAAAATTTAATCTTCATGCTAATTTTTCCTAATGTTGTTTATCGTTATAATCTTTAAAAAATATGTATTTAAAGACGTAAAACAAAACAAATTCTTGAATTTGTTATTAATATTCACAACTTTTTTATTTTTATAAAAAAACCGGGACACATTTCAAGCTTATTTATTTATGCCTTACGGCTAAACTCAACTGTTTCTTGAACTTTCACTCATAGAATAAGTTATAGGTACACCTTCTTACAGTATACAAGATAAGAACGGTACACTAATATTTTAAGTCGGATACTTTGACTTTGTTAACTTTTTAATTACCGGTAATTATACTTTTTTAGACCTACCTAAGTTTATCACAAATCACATATTTGTTTTAACCCTCCGAGCGTTCAATATAGCACTCCTGGAGCGTTACACATTTTTTATGGGTTTGCATACTTTCAAATAAAAATTAATAAAAAATACATTTTATGACCATAAATTTATGAAAGAAGATAAAATGGACTATCTAAAAATACAAAAATGATTACCCTTACTAATTTTTACCAAAATTAGGCTATAGGTTAAAAATTAAAAAAATATATATAAGTTATATTTTATGTAACTTTGCTCTCCTCAAAAATAATTTTAGAAACACATAGGCCTAATCAAAACTCCAAGATATACATTTTGTTTAGAATTTCATGCAGTTTAAGAAAATGTATAATTAATATAGGCTAGAAGCATTTGAAAAAAATGTATATTGAATAAGACCAAATACCTATGTCCTATAGTACTTACCCTAATCCCATAAGAACACATGTAAAATCAAGCATGGAATATTATACTAATTCCTACTCATATTTATTTTTATAAACTTAATAAAACATATTAATTTATTCCAATAATGTAAATTAACAGTATTAGTAACACTTTTAATCATTTCTAACCTTAAAACAATTGGTAAAATACGTATTTCAATGTTTACAAAGTTAGCTGTTTTTTTCCAGATGTTTCATTGCATATCACAAACAACCAACCACCATCCGCCATTTGAATTGGGTGTTTTTGGATAGCTTAGAACCTCCCGGTAACAGCGGTAGCGTTCACGGGTCCATTTCTGTCATTCACTATCAAGTTAGTCAGCTTTTCAAACCGTCGAAAAATCGACTCTAACGCTCGCAGGCCGAAAAGCTGGGCCGAAAAATCGATGAATAACGCTCGGAGGGTTAATGACCTTTACGTTTGTTGACCCAATAACCAAAAAAAGGCATAGGTAAAATTTATGAGTTTCATGTAGGCCAAGGTAAAAAAAAAACTTTGAAGTACGGTAGGCCTATATTTTTGATAACCTGTACCAGTTATTAGTTTTTAGTACCAGTAAGAGTAGGGTTAATGTATATTTTTTTCTGTCAGGTCTCAACAATAGGCCTACCGGTATTGCCTTTCAAAAGGACATTGGGTACCTAATTAGGCCTAGTTAAAACCTTTAACGACGTTTGGGTCTTCGACAGTTTACAATTGGTCATTAGGACATAAGGTCGGTATTAAATTTAGATAGCCTACCTACCTATACAGTTCTGTCATTGAGTAGCCTAGTGTAAATGTGGCAACATTAGCCTATTTCAAAACGTCAAAACTTGTAGAGTGGACAAGCCATGTTAAAGTGTAGGGAACGCTAAATGACAAGAACATCCGCTAGCCTATAACTGGCTTGCAACCGATATGGGCCTAATCTAAAATTTTCAACAATCTACAGCTTTATTCGATTCAATTCCTCCATAGTTTTCAAGAATGAAAATAACTATAGTTTCGATGCAATAGTTGATTTAGCCTAATAAACCAAAAGCACACAGCTGTTTCAACAATTGATAGTTGTCTTGAGACAGCTGAGACCTGTAGCTGGCATTCCTTTCTTCGCTATCTCCCATCCAATTGATAAATTATAAAAATATAAGGTTGCCATATTTACTCAACTGTTGTTTTGACTCAGGAGGTTAAACGTACCATGTGCAACAATGGTAGGCCTAACACTCGCCGATCTAATTTTAAGGTTAAAATAATGGTAAGAAAAGTTAGATTGGTTATCGCCATGAGATCAGTGGTTACCTTAGTTATTACTTACAAAATTGCCTTTAGTACAGTAACCAAGTGCGTGAGTTAAATACCTAAAGGCAATTACAAACGAAGGCTAACAACTTTAATACAAATGTACTGTTGTTAGAATTTGATAATCAGAAGTTTAAATTTCAAGCAACAGCATGATGGGTTTTTGTACTTTGTATCTCAATGAAATAAGTAAAATAATATGCTTTTAAACGCTTACCTTCTTCAAACTGCAACATTGTACAATCAATCAACAAAGCCGCTAGCCGCAACGCCGCAATACTTGAGTTACAAAAACATAAACAAACAAGTATTTTTTTAGGTTTCAGTAGAAGTAGTAACAGTAACAAAGTCTAAATTTTTCACTGCCTTGCTTCACCATTGAGCAAATATGGCGACGTTATTTCATAACATTCAGTGGTCTAGAGATGGGGAATTATGAAACGCTTGCCACAGGTCTCAGACCTGTCCCCAGCAGTGTTGCCAACAGAAAACTGTTAAATTACCAGTCAATAGGGATGAAAATCCCCGCTAATCCATGCAAGTACAAGCCAAAATCGCCACCAATTACTGGGCACAACCACATTAACATTTAATAATAAATTTTTGTGGAAATCAAGTGTGTGGAACCAACCCCGCTCCCCCTTCTATACTTAAAACAGCAAACTCATAGGAATATTGTCCACTTGCGCATTAAAAAAATTACAATTAATATTACCGTAAGCAGGGGTAAGCTAAAAAAATGTTGAAATGGGATGAGTAAACGTGGATTTAATAGCACCACGAAAAGGTGTAAAAAACCTGCGCTACAAGGGCAGGCCACCACGTTTTCCCAATACAAAGTACATGAAAGAAACGAGTCACAAGCGGCGCGAAGAGACGTCTGGCGAAATACTGCCCCCGCCACTAAAGCATATCGCGGCTGCCCAACCTACTAATAAAATTTTTATTTATTTATTTATTTATTTATTTATTCATTTATTAGAAACACCCATAGCTGTTTAGATAGGAGGGTTTTTGTAAGTGTTAAATGGATCAATCCAACTTTATTTTTATTTACTTTTTTGGTGGGGGGAGCCAAATTGAGTTTTTGCCCCGGGCGCCGAAATCCCTCGTTATGTCCTTGACCCTGCACTGAGCTGAGGGAAGTGGTGAGAGAGTTATCTGGGGAAAATGACAAGAGAAAGAGGGTTAAGACTGTGGAGGGGATAAAACTCCATTTACTTGAGGCCACTGAAAAACCAACCTGGTGCGGACTTTCATTGTGGCATTAATAACAGTAGTGTGGTTTGGTTACACCTAGACCGGAAGTAGCAGCTGCCCGGGAGCAGTTGCCCGGGCAGCTGGCGCCAGCTGCCATGCCATATAGCTTCCGGTGGGGGTTAGAGGGTATATATGAGATGCTGTAGTTATATGTTATGCCATATAGGTTGGGGTGGAGATGGCGATAGTGTTGGCGTTAGGGTGAAGTGAATTTGCGCATAAAGTGGGGTTGAACTAAAAGTGAGCATAAATTAAAACTTAGTTTAAAATTGAAATTTGTCGGTGTTAACGAAACTCTAACAGTTGAACAAAAATTAAGAGTTAGTTGAAAATTGAAATTCAAACTTATAACTGGGATGTGGAAAAATATGTCAAGGTCATCCAGAGTAAGTTTTTAAAAATTCTATCCAACTATCACCAGAAATAGTTTTAAGTTGAAGTAGTTGGTGATAGCGGGATAATTGATTCGTGCCATGGGAGAGGTGTTTATCGTTTGAAAGTTGGCGATCGAATGAGAAGCGCCGCCTAGGGAGAGGGCTTATAAAACGGCAACCTTCCCCCACCACCCCTTCCCCCACTCCTTTAGACCAATAACCGGTCGCCGACTCTATGTGTTGAAACTGAACTAGACATGGCGGCCGCCATGGATAATTCTAACCTCAAACCTTAGTTTTGCATTGGTGAGCATGCGCCACCCCCACTCCTTTACCTTTCTTTTATATTTTTAAAACCGAACAGATGTCCAGGCAGCTGCCCCTACGGGCAGATGTTCGGGCAGGTGTTGGGGGCAGAGATGTTGAAATATTGGGGTGGAGATGGCGATAGCGTTGGCGGTTGGTTGAACTGAATTTGCGAATAAAGTAACTAGAGTTGAACTAAAAGTGCACATAAATTAAAAGTTAGTTGAAAAGTGAAATTTGACGGTGTTTAATAGTTGAACAAAATTAAAAGTTAGTTTAAAACTGAAATTGAAATTTATAAATGGGATCTGGAAAGTATGTCAAGGTCATCCAGAGTAAGTTTTAAAAAAGCCTACCCAACTACCACCAGAAATAGTTCTAAGTTGAACTAGTTGGTGATAGTAGGATAGGTTGAAGTAATTTTTGAATTTTATTAGTGAACATACAATTAATGTGCAACAGCAGAGTTTAAACAAGTTGAACTTTTGTGATGAATTACAGAATTGTAAATGCAAACACCGACGACGATGAGAAGGTAAATGCAGAGTCCCCAGATGATGTATTTGAAAAGCTTGAACAAATGTAACATTTCGAGTTGGTTTTCCTGTTCCATTTCCAATCGTTTAATTTCTAATTTCAATTTATCCTCTTCCATTCTAGTTACGAAGGGAACTTCATCCATCATATCCATCATGATTGTGTTAGTGTTTGAAATTTTAAAACAAGTGATGTTGATAGTTCAGAAGTCGAAGACGGAATGAGAAGTAAAAGGGAGAAATGTTAGTTAAATAAAGAAGTGGTGGGGGAAGGATGAATTACAAAGAAGTGGTGGGGGAAAGACGTTGCTCTTCATTATTACCATCAGTAGTGTCAGATGGTGCAGGAGTTAGATTTAGTAAACTGTCTTCGTCTAAACTTTCAACCTTATCACAAATAGGACAATCGTATGTTATTTCCAAATTCATTTTGATGGTTGTAAAATTATCTACAAGTTCTTGTAAAATATTAAAAATGTCTTGTAACTCTTCTTTAGAGTTTATTTCAAAACTAGAATTCATTCGGGCCAATGGAGAGTTGTTCATTGTTGGAGAGTCGGTGATGGAATGAGGATCGGCGCATAGGGAGGGGGCTTATATAATGGTGACCTTGAGCAGGCGTCTAGGGAGGGGGCTTTTATATGGGGAACCTTGAGCTTATGATTGAATAAAATGTTTAGTTCTTCTTCTTCGTCTTTTAATTCAATTATTTGAACCGAAGTAGTTGTTTCATCTTCTTCACTTGATGAAGAAAACAATTCACCAGGATTTAAATATTGAACTACAATTCTGAACCATCTTATAGGATATTCGTCAATGATAGAAAGTAAGTTTTGAAACAATTCTTCCATCTCCTCCCTGTCAGTTATTATATGTTCAAACTTGATAAATTTGTTTTCCATGTTGTTAGTTAGAGTGTTGGAAGTGGAATGATTTAATATTATATAAAAATTAGAACTAGTGGTGGGGGAAATCTCAAGGTCATCCAAATGAAGTTTTAAAAAAGAGTGTAAAACTGAAATTACACATTTGATGGTTCTACAGGATCGGAATACCAATCTGATCTGTATTTACATCTTTTTATCATATGTGTACAAAAATCATCTTGATGAGACTTGGTGCGTTGACAATGAGCAAGATCTAGAGGGTGAAATTTGAAACATCTTTGAGGACAACATGTATGAAAATATCTTGATTTGTAAAATTTGAAAGTTCGCGATTCCGGTGGCGGTAGTTGTTTTGTTTTGCATTTGCAATAACAAGATCCGAAGAATTCACATTTAGTACAAGCTAACCCATCCACCATCATTGGTCCTAAATCTGTACATTGTTGTTCACAACAGTAACGAGGTTTGTACTTGTATTTTTGCTCTTCCATGTTGATGCTGCGGAGTCCAGTGAAAGAATAAGAGTGTATAGTGTTGAATAGCGAGTTTTATGTTCTGTGAAAAGTGGTGGGGGTAATTTCAAGGTCATCCAAATGGAGTTTTAAAAAATTATACCTTACTAATGTAAGGAATGTTGATACTTAAGAAGTTTGTTTCTCTTTGTTTTCTTCAGACTTTTTATCTTTCTCAGCTTTAGCCATAGCAACTAGTTCTTCTATTGATAGCGGATGTACTTCAGGAAATTTCAAAATTAATTTAGCTTGGTATCCTTCTTTAGCTAATACATCTATATCTTTAGTCATTTGTTCAACAGTGTTGTAATCTTTTCCATAGATTTTTCCATCAAGTTGAATCATCATTCTGTACAACATTTTCTTAAATAGGTCTTGTCGTGGTGAGAGCTGAGAAGCAAATGATTATTTATTCAAGTATCACATCCTTTTTATTAACTCACATTCAACACGTGATTCTTTAGTTGTAGTTTTGTTTGTCAAAAGTTATTCAACATTGGTAATATTTTTGGAACTTGATGTTATGTTGACCAGTAGGCGATGAAGAAGTTGTAGGTTGTGTAGAAATAAATATTTCATCATCGCAATATTTTGTTTTAGTGAACATCCTTGTATTAGTAGCACTAACATCAACAGTTAAGTGATAACCACCGGTAAGTAAAACTCGCATTTCGTTGGTTAAATCTTCGAGTTGTTCAAAAGTTGTAATGGTGTTGGTATCGTAAGATGCACACTTGACTTTGAGAGACATATTTAGTTTTTTATATTAAGCAATAGAGTGAGCGAGATGTGTACGGTACGAAAGGTAGTCGTAGACTGATGAACTTCACAAGTAGATTTCTGCTTTTATCATCACACAAAATTGGGTCAAGATCATTCCGTGGAATTTTTAAAAAAGCAACATATTGTAATGTACAAAGACATTACAATATGTTGCTTTTTATTTTTTTGTTTTATATCATATTTATTGAGAAACAATTACAAACAAATATTTACAATGTTATGTACAAACTAATCAATAGTAGGTGTTACATGAATTGTAAGTTCAGTAGAGTTATTTCCACTTGGTCCGTGCGAAACCAAATAGAGTGCGCCGGGTTGAACTACACGAAGATCTTCATTTTGAAGAAGTTGTACAAAACGTGTAGGTAGGAAGATTTGAAACTTCGGTTCGTCACCAACTGTATACGGTGCCTCGCTCAATGTGCAATTAATAGCATCACCTACTGAAGTTTCCATTTTCTTGGTCGTATGAATGATGTAATGTTTTTCTTCTTTTAGTTCAGAACATTTCTTTGTAGGTAGAATTGATGATTTAGAATGAGCGTTGAACTGATCGACCAAATTTTGAAGTAAGTTCTGCGATGCCATCTTGATGTTATTGTTAATTTTCTTGTAAATAAGAATGTCCGTTGGAGATGTTGTCTCTTCGGAGGTTCGAGTAATACTCATGCTGCGTCATGGTAGCGCTCTCACTTTTATAATCGACACTACCCCCACCACTTTTTTGAAGGAAACTATTCAAGCGGTAGGCATTCTTTAAAGCGCACTGCGACCTTCGATGTTTAAAACTTTTTGATGAAATACAAAGTTCGTTGAAGTAGCATTGGAAATCTTTATCAATTATTGCATTAATCACTTCGTTGCTTGTAAATGATTGTATCCAATTTGCTTTTTCCAATCCTCTTGTGTAGATAATTTTAAACTCTTTGCAATAATGATTCATAATGTGCGGCATCATGTTATAATTAATGAAACCTTCATCCCATCTTAAGTTGTGAAAATGTTTGTTCAACCATTTGTTTGTAACTTTCGCTTTAGTTGTTAGTCTATTAAATGGTACTGGAGGTTTGAACAAATAATGATAAACTACTGATGTGTTCATATCCAAGATTACTAATTCTTTAATAATAAAATTACCATCATTTCCTCGGAAAGCTTGAAATTCAATTATACCTCTTTTAACTTCCATTATGTGTGGTGCATTAGAAAACGAAACCCGTTTATTCATGATGAAGTCTTATTAACAACTGACTTAAAAATTGAATGAGCCGACGTTTATAACAGACAGGATTGTTCTTCTTCTTTCACTTCTTGTGCCACTTCATCGATATTAAAATTGGTGTGATAGTTGTTTAATTGTCTCCACATTTCAACTTCTTAAGGTATTCTATTAAAGATTGAAGTATCCACGGGACCGTATAAAATTGGAACAAAAGGTTGTTTGTCCAATGTATCAATTAGATAGTCTTTAATTATTGCACTTGAAAATATTAGTTGTTTCAAATATCTGGTGACGGGACCGGTAGTACAACTTAAAGTGTAAAATTCTTCTTTAGTAAAATATAATTTAACATTGTGGGTAGTTAAATCTCTGAAGCGAACAATTTGTCCTCCACGATGTTTTACTATATCAACTTCAATATTTGATTCCAATAAACTTAATCTTGTTCTTCTTCCAAATGTGTTGTTACTTAAATAGCACTCCAAAAGATGTAAATGTTTCATGAGAGATTCCCAAGTAGTTTCACTGAAAGTAACCATTTCGTTTCCATGATTTAAAATAACAATTGGTGAATAATCCATTGATTTTAAAATTCCAACCGATATACTTTTTGTCATGCATGAAGAAATTGGGTAGATAATCCGAAGAAATACTTCTGTTAAAATATTGGTTGTAATGTTAACTTCAACCTTCTTCCTTTTTACTTCTTTTTCAGTTTCTTCTTCTTCTCTCTTCTTATGTTTGTTAAACTTTAGGAACTCGTCCATTTCTCGTTCAACTTGTTTTTCTATATCTGAACTATTATCATCCATTAGAGGTGTATTTTCTTCTCCGTTAGTAGAATTCATCTTGCGAATGATGTTTCCCATACGACGGTTGAAGATAGAATGAAGTTTCCACTAATTATTTTCTTGCTTTTATATTTTTCGTAAAATCCTTGAAATTTATACAATTACATAATTGTTTGTTTTCAACTTGTCTTTCACAAATAAAATTCTAACCTCAAAAATTGAAGCAGATAATTCTAACCTCAAAAATTTGCAGTCGTTGTACAATTCTTCTTAAAGTACATTCTTCACGATTCCGGTCAGCGGTGTGTAAGTAACTATTTTATCATGTAGAATTAGACAGTATGCCAAAGTTCCATCCGCTACTGGTTCTTCAAATTCCATTTCAATTTTTATATCCACACTTGATGATTTTACTGATTCATTTTGTTTTGAACAATCGATTACAATTATTGGAGCCTTGGAATAATACTGGTCAGGTGATAATAGTGGTGTATTAGTTTTTTCCATAATATGACGATTGAAATCTTGCATACATATCGTATAAAATGGAAAAAACGTTTTTTGCTGAACATGACATTCAAATTGTCATAGGGAAAGAATTGAGAGTTTAGGAAAACTTTACAATTCTTTATTTTACAGTGATCAAATTGACCAGCATTTGCAGTGATAACATCTTTTCGCTTAGTTTGAAAACCGAGTATTATGTACCTTGCTCGTTCCAAGTAAGTTGATGTCTTGACGGTCCATGTTTGTCGTTCTGTCTGAGGTAGTGTGGGGTATTCATGAAATTCCCAACTTCGGAATGGCATCACAATATCACGGTCAGATTTCAACTTTCTCAATAATAGGATTCTATGTTCATCAGCCAATCTTACATGAGGTACTCTCCAATCAACTTTATCCAACTGTAGTTGCCATTCCAGTTTATCTTCCGTAGTTGCAGGGTCTGCAAGTATCAAGTCCTTATTAGTTGAAGATCTGAGTAATACTAATTCTTGTTTGACATTTATTATTACCCGTTTGTAATCTTCAGCGAATCCCAAAAGCAATCGTAAAGGTACATGAAAATCAAAGTGACCGTTGGAAGCTGGTGTTATAGTGTCTTTATCGGGGGCAACCCATCCGGCGGTGACTATTGAATTCTTCTCATGTGGTGTTAATGATGTTAATCCTTTCAATGTCGTTGTTAAACCAACCTTTTTTGTTGAATCAACCGTCACCCCTGATATTTCATATCTTATTTCATCAAAAAGATATGCCATCGGGTTATTTATAAAAGGAACTGTTGAAGCAGTTTTTCCATCCAATTTTAATACCCGTCCTTCGATGTACAAGTAACTTTCACACGGTAAAGTGTAAATATCTTGTTGTTGAATGGGGATCCTTATTTCATCGTTATTGTTTAATTTTGATGAAGTGTAAGGGTTGTGCGTGTGATATTCCTTCTCCCATAGTGTTTCGTCGAACGTTGGTCCCTGAGATATATCCAGGATATCCATCGCTGTTAAGTTTCAATCCAATCTTCTGTAGAAAACGAATGTTTTCCGATGTTAACTCTTCCAATGTCGAGGAGCTACTGAGCTCCCGACTCTTCCGTTGCGGTTTAAATGATAATCCCATGTTGACTTTTATGTTGCTGCTCTGATGTGTATCCGTATACTAATTGTTTCTCCTCTAAAGTCAACACTATGACCGTCTTGATCCAATATGTTCAGTACGATGTCTGAAATGAAACTGGTGTTTAACGGTAGGTATATCAAGTTTTGTGGCTTCTCAACAATTTTAAAACCGGGAGCCACTGTTGGATAAAATGTATGTAAAATATGTTGATTAACTCCATCTCTATACGATCCGTGTATAATGTTGCACGTGACATCGATACTATTTACTTTCAATATTGTTACAGTTGAATCACCTGAATGAGTAGTTCCAGGAGTTAAGATTTTCTTTTTTGTATCTGTAAATCCAAGTAAACTGCCAATCGACTGTTCCTAGCTGACATCAATATAATATTTCGAAGTTATTTCTGCTTTTAAAGTATTATTGTTTCCTTTAACGGTGACATTGTCTTCTCCGAGTTGTTTCTGTAATAATTGGTTTATATCATCGATTTCATAAGCTCCAGTAGGAAATGTAATTATTTTCAATTCTGAGTATTTTCCTGCAGCATCCTTAGTTTCATAATAATGTAGTAAATTGTTCTTCCCTTCCGTAACATTGGGAATTGAGTTGTAGGTAGTTAAATCAAGTAATGCCGCTTCCCATAATCGTTCCTTGGATAGACGCAATGCTGGGAACAGCGTACTTTTTAATGTGGATGAATTTCCACTCAGTGACACTGTATACGATGACATCTTAAAGCTGACTGACACTTTTCGCTAGAAACTCCAAACATAAATGTCCACATATTTCAGTATTGTTAGGTTGTTCTCTTTTGTAATTGTAAAAAATGTTTTTGGAGTTTCGAAAATAATGTTGAAGTTCTTTTGGCGGTGGTAGATTGCCAAAACTGTCAAAGTAGTAAACGGTTTGTCCGAGCTTTTTATAGCATACCCAATGAGTGCCTGGACCATAGGTGGAATCCAAATTTACTATTCCAGTTTCATTTTTCCATATTTTAGTTGGTAATGCATCTTTCATAAAAACTCCTCGAAAGAATGGTATTTTCAAACATTTTACATAATCATTTAACTGATGATTTGTTAAGGCTTTATTTGGAATTATCAATTGATTCTTCTTATTTAGTACACACGGTATGGTCTTAGGTATAAACCTGCTCCGTTTTTTACCATTTGCCAAACAGAAGTCTTCTTTACACTTGCCTTATGAGTTCTACGACGTCCTTTTTTAATGTTTCCACCTCTTTTGAGAGCGCCTCTCTTTGCAGGTCTTCCTCTGCGACGTTTTCCACCACCTAACTTTGCTTTTGTCTTCATGGCTGTAGTTACTGCCCAAGCCGATGCTTTTTCTGCAATACTTGCGTCACTTGATTTTACTCTTTGCCAAGCTTTTTCCGCTAGAATTTTATCTGCTATTGATCTATTTGTTGAATCTTTATACTTTGAATATGCTATATCGTGTTCTTTGCAAGCTTGATCTAATTTATTAATTCCAGGATCTCCTCTTGCTAAACGTTTTGCCAACTTAGTTCCAGGTCCACAATATTGATAACCTCCAGGAATATGTAATTCGTATGGTAGAGCGTCTATCGCTCGATTTACAACAGCACCAACAGGTATCCGTTTAAGCAGGGATAACGCAGCTGAAGTTATACCACGTCCTCTCTTGTTGCTGTCTTGATGATGACTGAGTGATACAGCCTTCATTATGTAGTCTTATATAAACTGGTGTGTTTACTCCACAAGATACTTTACATAAATGAATAAGTTATGTATAATTTTTTATATTTAAACACTTAGTTATTCAAATTAATGATATACTGATTTATAATTCTATTTTTAATCCAAGCTTCCCGTTCATCGGGTTGAATTATCACATGACTCGTTGTACTAGCTATATGATTATGGGTATCAATAAGTAAATTGCCCACTATTCTTATTAAACAATCTAAATTTACAGCATCTTTTGGATGTTGAGGATCATGTAATTGCATAATACGTTTATCATTACATGTGTAAGCTGTTGAATCACTTTTTGATGTTTTTATGACTTGTCCAATAGTAGCAGCATCATTTGAATCTTCACCTGGTAAAATATTAATTATTTTCTTCATCTTTGCATCATATTTGGTCCCAAAGTGTTTATCCCAAGTTATTGTTTGTTTCATTGTAACACAATCATTTTCTTCGTAACCAGGATAAATATCTTTTATTCTTCTATTACGACCATTGTATGTACCTAATGTACCACCACTCGCAATTAATGTTTGTACCATTAGAGGTACATCTGAATCTTTTATACCAAATCTTCCATTTGTTATTGTTTTATGTCCTGCATCCCATTCATCATTATTTCCTTGCATTAAATTAAACTTTTCATTTCCATGTATAAATTTATCTCCCCGCTTTAACACGGCATCTTCATGTTTTACAAAATTGGATGTTTCCTTTTTTAATTCTTTAGATAATTGTTCCATAGTAACAGCATCTTTTGGTTGATAACCAAACTTTACATTTGTCAATGTTTTACCATGACAATCGATTTCATTAACATCTTGTAAAATACAGTTGTCCTTGATGTATTTTAGGTTTACAGCATCACCGTCTTCCTTTGGGTATCCAATGTCATTTATAATAAATTTATAAAAAGAATATCCATGTTTAGTTTTTTCCGGTATTATAGAATGTAAATATTCTTTATTAACTGAATCTTTATCATTTTTGGGATTTCCCACGTTGGTTATTCTATAATTTCCAGCATCATATGTTTGTCCATCTTTTAAGTTGTTACCCCATTGCAATTTTAAAGTATTTGAAAGTTCAGATGATAAGTACTCTTTAGTAATTGCATCAGAACCTTCAGTTGGTTTACCAACATTAATTAATCTATGTGATTTAACATCATAAGTATTCTTATGTAATTTCAATGATGTTGAAGTAGCTTCTTTTACTGTCTTTAAATTTGCTCCATCAGTATCTTCTTCTGGATCTTTAACTAATTTTAAACGTTTATTACTTATGTTATAGTCACCTTCAGGTGTTTGCGGTAATCCGCTTCTTTTTCTGTCTTCTCCAACTTGCACTCCTAATGCGGAGTAGCGTCCGAACTTGTCGACGCTCATGTTAGAACTGACACATTATATGCCTGCAACTCTTATATATCCGCGGGAAATTATACAATTATGCCGCGATTCCTGAGTTCATCAATCAGAGCTACCCATTCATTATTTAAACCTGTATGACCAGCTTCCATGGCTTCATGCAATAGTCTCATTCTATCAACCAATTTATTGATATCGTTGTAGTAAATCACATTCGTATTGTATAGATTTTTCATCAATCCTTTACCAGATGTTGAAGTATCTCCTTTGCTCTTTTTACCATGTTGTTCAAGAAGTGATAAATCCATAAGTGATAAAGATTTTCTTTTCAGTGGTTGTCTCACCGCTTGTGCAGTACGTAATGTTGGCAATTTTCGTGGAGGAAACAACTTTTTTATAACGATGTTATATTTTGTTGCACGTGAACGATTAATCATTGCATCCTTTGAGTAGTTTCTTTTTATGAGCGTTAGTATTTTGTAGAATCTCCTTAAAAACACTTAAATCTTTGGATGAATATCTTAGTGGTATGTTTTTAAAAATTAATTCATATAATCCTTTTGTTCCTTTATATCTATGCTCACCAATAATGATGTAATCGTCTTGTGTTATTTCAAGCTTTGAATCGCCGATCTTCAATTCATTCCCATCAATTCTTGTGATCTACTCAAATTTGGGTTTGATTTCATGTCATGTAGCATTTTCATTATATATTTTCTTCCAAGAGGTCCATGTTGTAATATATCGCTACTCAATTGAGTTAAATTTGGAATAGATTGTTCAGCTTCAGGTATTGGCTGTTCTTCTTCCTTTTCAACAATTGGTTCTTCTTCTTTTGTTTCTTCTTGCTCACTAGCACTTGTATATGAATCATCATCTTCTTCTTTTTTTAATGCTTGTACTTCTTGTTTAGAAACTGGTAGTAAAACATCTCCTTCATAACGAGGTTTACCAATAGTTTCTGATATCTGTTTTAAAGGTTCCGTAATAGGTTTAAATGTAGTCTCTAGAAATTCTTCTCTTTCACTTAAACCCATCCTCAATGCACGATTCTTCATCCTAATAGAATCACTGAGTGATTTTATTTCTTTCAATAGTTTTTCTTGATTCACCATGTTTACACTGTGAAGTTCAACGTGTAACTAGATGTAGCATCGGTAGTTCAACGCATAAATACAAATTTATCCAACCCTATACGATATCTACCATTTTTAATATCTTCTTCCTTCATAATAACGAGAAAGCTATATTTCTCATTCCATGCTTTGCCACACATCTCTTTAAATTTTTCAAATGACATATCCGCATTTACATGATCATTATATATATGCTTTAAATTTGTTTCATCTTGCTTGAAGATGATCAACATATTTGCATTGTCTCTTATAAGTTGTTTTGGAATTTTACTGTATGTTTGACCAATGTAAATGCTATCAATATTATGATGTCTTCCCATAGCAAAATAATTCCTTATTGTGTCATGATTTTCACAAGAAACATCGTCAAATATAAAAATAGAAAATGGTTTTGCTTCATTTGGTTGCATAATTGTTTCACTGGCATTAAACTTGTAAAAATTCACTTCAGGTACACTTGCAAGTACTTTATCCAATAATTGATATTTTGGTTGTTGCAATGATTTTGAAAAAATGTATATATTATTAAAACGCAATCCTTTAGGATTAGTTATAAGGTTAAAAACAACATTAGTTTTTCCACAATTTGAAGGACCAGTTATTAGACATCTTATCGTATTTGGTAGTAATTCACCATGTTTTCCATGATTTAACTTATCATTGTCAACTGTCAATTCATCAATGTTATTGATATTAAATCGGTCTTTTTGTTGTACAATCTCCATCTTGTATAAAGGTTAAACACACAATGAGCTATTAAACAACTATACTAAGTCTTTTGAAGGAATCCAAGAGTCTTCACTTTTATCAAACCCTAACCACCGGACTTTAACCATATCCTTTTTCCTTTGTAAAATCTTCTCGACAAGATATACATCACCAACTGTTGATTTCAACAATTCGTGTCCGTAGAATCCACCTTGAAGTAATTCACCCTTGTTATCCTTTAATAAATAGGTTTCAGGTATAGTTGGTTGCACTTTATAAATTGTAAATACTTCATTAGTCCAATTTGGTAGATATCTTTTACTAAATACACCTTTGTATTTGCTTATACGAACTTTATCGTTGACCTTGAACTTCTTTGGTTGCAATTTTTCCAATTTCGGTGTTGTATTATTTTTAATGCGTTGTAATACAATTTTCGCATTAGCACTGTTTACTTGGATAGGTTTCATTCCAATGGTACGATGATATTTGTTGTTATACTGTTTTATAAGTTGTGGTAATATGTCATACCACACGTATGATCCTCGTTTTGAAAATTGTTTATACATCGCACCTTTCAAAGTTCTATTGAATCTTTCAATTATTGAAGCTTTAACTTCAGAATTTGTAGAATAATGATTTATTTGATATTTCTTCATCAAAGCTCTAAAGTCTTTATTAAAATATTCTTTTCCATCATCGGTCTGTAGATGTTTAATTTTAAATTTATTTCTTTGTATTGTGGTTTCCATAGCTTTTGTAACACTTTTACCAGTCTTATCCTTCAATGGTAAAGCGTCAGCTATTTTAGTAAAACAGTCTATAATTGTTAAAATATATTTAAATCCTTTGTTTAATTTACTGTGCGGTATCATTTCAATGAGATCAGCTTGATAAAGATCATTCATTCCTTTAATGATTGTACTTCTTCTTGGAAATCTTCTTCTTGCTGGTTTATGTAGTTCATTTACAATCTTGTCCTTCACACTTTCCATCTTCAGATGTTGCTTGTACACCGCTTGTAAAAATACTGATGCATAGAATAGTTTAATCTCATTTATATAGTTTGAATATAGGTCAAGGCCATTTCATATTAGTGTAAAAAAGAGGGAACATGGCATTGGGCTTGCCATGTCCCCTCTTCTTTACGGAAAGGAAAAAAGGAAGAAGGAGAGGACGAAGAATAGGTTTACTGGTCGATAGGGTTCAGGGAGTAGTGGCCGAATGGTAAAGTATTAATTTTATCTTCTAAAATATGGCGCTTGTCATCTTTGTAGCTTAATGCCCACTTTGTTTGTTTGACACTAAAAAGTTGATGATTATAACTTCTAATAGTGTTGAACGTTGCAGTTGTTTCAACATTTTCAAACAAACATCTTTTATAATGTTCAAACTGTACGTTCTTCTTCAGAAAAGAAGTTTTTATTCCTTTGGCCTTCTTCGTGACTTGATGTTCGTTCTTCTCGTTTATGTACAGTTGAAACGAATACAGTTTGGACATTAATGCTACAATTTCCATCATCGGCACACCATTTGTTTCATCTTTAAATTTTCCTAATACTTTCTTGTTTCTGTCATAGTCGTAATTTGGATGATCCTTAGGATAATCGGAAAAGTCGAAATCATCTTTATATATAAAGGTGCGTAGATCTTCATACATGTCATTTGTTTTAATCCAGTAAATTAGTGCATCCGTATCCATATATGCAATACCAATGTTCTCTCTTCCATAATAGTTAACCATCTTCTTATAATGAAACTCGTACATATGTGTTTTTGAAATATCCAAGATTGACATTCCAAGATACAAAGGACGATCCATTTCAACTGACTTCTTGTTCATGGAAATAACGACTAGATTTTCATTAATAATTACAGATGAACCAAAGTTTGGTTGTTGCACTAATTTCTGTAATTTTACTGGATCAGTTACCATTTTGATATCCTTATGTTTCCTTTTGTTTTCCAAAGTCTTGCCAAATATTGCGTTGTTCATTAGTTTAAAAAAATCTTTTTGAAAACTTGATGTAGCAGCAGCTCTTCTTCTTGTGTTGTTGTCGATGTACGGTTTTAACCAACAAGATTGAGAAAATTGTAGTACTCGATTAATTTTTGTAATTCTCAATCCTAAGTCTAAAGCCTGTTGTATCATCCAGTAGTGTCCGACATACCGAGACTTGTTGGTTAAAGTCATCAATAATTTTGGCCATCTTCCAGTAGGGGAAATTTCAGTCTTTGGAAGAAGTGGTAAATCATAATGATGATCGTGAAGATGTTCAGGATATTCAAAATCGACGTCAAAAATGTAACCAGTTTCACCATACTTCGGTATATCCATTATGTTTCCAATTGATTCTGGGTCTATCCATTTGAAATTATCATATGGAAGGGGATTCGACATTGCCCATCCGTATAAGTTATTTGCCTCGAAATAACCCAGGAATGTTGTTGGTTTTGATGCATCATAATCGGGCAGATACTTGTTGTTCGCCTTGAAGTGTCGTGTAACACTTTGCGTCAATCCCCCTCGAACTCCTGACTCTAACATCATAACCATATCTATATCAGTAAGAAGTTGAATTTTACAATTTGTTTCTTTTAACATAGCTTGCCATGCTAATCCAGGTGAAGTGTACGAATGAAGAGGGTCCAATCCATATGCTGCAAAACATGTATTTCTAAATTCTTCCATTATATCACATAATAAAGTTACATCTAATTTAACATAAAAATCTGAATATTCTCCCAATGTTGTAAATCCTAATTCATTCCATACTTTACATGCATGATCATAATCCTCTTGAGATATGTCCATGTTGTATAGTTTACTTTTGAATTCTTCTTTTGGCGGAAGTGATGTTTCATTAAATTTTTCTAAACTGTCTATATAATCATATGGGAAAACACCTTTCCGAAGTACAAGATCCAGTTTGTCGTTACTTACAATCTTCTTTGTTTCAATAAAATCTTTCTTCCTTAAATTTTCAGAAAGTTTAGACAAACTCGATGGCATAAATCGGTAGGAGTCTAAGAATCTTAATTTGACATTTCCAACTGTTTTAGAGAAACTTATAAATTTTTCTGAAGTTTCAGCCAACACATCTATTGAACCATTGTTTCTTCCTAATTCAGGTATTATAAAATGAGCATCATACCCACTGAGGTTATGCAGAACCACAGGAATAAATAGTGGTAAACGATAGCTCAAATTGCATTTATTACAAGCAGCACCCCTGTAATAACCTGTAAGGTGGTCATGATCTTTAACTTTATAATTGTCAATGGTAAATTCATTTTTACATAAGAAACAGTGAGTTGCATTTTCATGTTGAATTTCCTCTTCTTCCTCCATCGGTTTCATTGGTACGATATTCGTATATAATCTTTGTACATTTTCAGCTATTAAATATAAATGGTCAAGAAATATTGTTTCCACATTTTCACCACGATATACTAAAGGTTCTGAAGTTAATCCATATTGGTTTAAATGTTCTTCTGATAATGTTGATTTAACCATAAAACAAAAAATATTTGGTTTGTGCATTTGATATTTGACACTTTTTCTAGCTTCACAATTTTCATCTTCTATAGGAATTAGTGTTGATTCAAAGTCCGCATATACAACTATAGGGATACGGTATTGATGATGAACCTTTTGAAATGTAACAAATGCTCTGTTTTCCGAAGGTAAATTAATCTTCGCTTCATAATTATTGTTACATAGTCTTTTGTGCTCTTGTAACCATTCTCTTCCTTGTCTTCCTTCTCGTTGAAAATTAAAACATCTCTTACAAATCAACTTTTTGTTTCTATTTTTTGAAAGTTGCTTGTTAACAAGAGAGTCAAATTTCTTTATGTACACATAGTGAGACACATCTCCTCGCGTAAGTAGTAGTAAATCCGTATGATCTGGTAGCTCTTCTTTCGCAATACGTAAAGGATACACTTTGTTTGAACTATCTAATGCAAAAACATTGATAGACGTACCGGGATTTTTCTTCTCAAATTTTGATATATCTTTCAGTGATACAGGATAAGTGATTCCTTGGAAATTGTATCTAAATCTTTGATTTTCATATTCTTGGTCAGGTCTATTCGCATGATGTGGTACAAATTTAGCTGTCATTGCATAACAAAAACATTCATTGTCTTCATTTTTAACATTAACACAAGATTTTGTATTTTCAATTATTTTTGGTAAAGGAATGTAACTAGATCCCATTAGTCCATATCCATGTTTATGAACTCTTATATCTAATACTTCAATACTTGTAAGACTCCATCCGGATCCTCTTCCTTCGTGTTCCTGAATTTTTGTTAATATTTCTTCTATACAGTTTTCTACTATTGAATCAATGTTTGAACTTTCCATAATGGTTCGGTTTTTTGTTATGAATCCTCTTGGTGATAATTCTTCTTGTACATTTATAAACATAGCTTCTAGTAGTAAACCAAATTTAAGAAAGTTCAATCTTTTCAATTCTTCTTTTAAAGTTTTACTTACGATTGGTTTTGCTTCTCTAATAAATTCTTCTAGCTTCAAGTTTTCATTTTGAATCTTATGATGCATTAAAACTTTACCGGGTAATGCAAATATTTGTAGATTCGGTAAAGTAGTTGAAGATGTTGCAGTTATTTCATCTTGTTCATCTTGTTCTTCTTGTTCTTCTTGTTATTCTTGTTGTTCTTGTTGTTCTTGTTGTTCTTGTTCTTGTTCTTGTTCTTGTTCTTGTTCTTGTTTTTCTTCTGGGTTGTTGTGAATTAGTTCTTTATGACAGTCTAATAGAATTTCATCGTGAAACGATTCCGAACATTTATCGCAACGATACATGTTGAGATGTTTACTCTTCGAAATTTCGCCAAGAAATGAAATGGGCTCTCATGTTCCTCCTTTTATAACGGTTCCCCCACCACTATTTCATCTTCTTCACTATCCAAGGTAATCAAACGTTTTGAACAAAAATATTAACCTTCTACAAACTAATTTATTCCCATTGGAGTTTTAGTATATACTTCTTTATATTCGAGCTTTAACGAACTTTCCCCCACCCAACTAATTCTAGTTACTTTTAGGTGGAAATGGCTAGAGCACAGACACTTGGTTGAACTAAATTTGCGCATAAATTAACTATAGTTGAACTAAAAATTCGCATAAATTAAAAGTTAGTTCAAAACTAAAATTCGACAGTGTTAAAAAAACTCTAACAGTTAAACAAAAATATATGTTAGTTTAAAACTGAAATTCAACAGTGTTAACCAAATTCTAACAGTCGAACAAATAGGTCAAGGTAATCCAATTTAACGCGAGAACGAGGAATAGAGCACTAAGTGGCATGTTAGTCCATTACCACAAAGTAATCTATTCCTCGCTCTCTATTTTACATCTATTTTTTTGGTTTACTTATTTATATTAAAATGTTCAAATATTACTATGTAGAATGTCCATTCTTGCTTTTCAATTCTTCGATTGTTTTTAGCAATTGTAACAAATATTCGTTAGTTTTCACCAAAGTCTTTATTTTGCTACATCCAATTTCAATAGAAGGTATTATAAGTTGTAATTTTATAAGTTTGATCTTTTCTTTCTTGCGAATTTCTCTCTTTATTATGTTGTTCCTTATTTTTGCTGAAGATTTAAACTCCATGCTGTTTCTGCTAAAGCCACAATAATAAAAGTCTCTTCCAACAACCTGCATTTATACACATTCCCCCACCATTTTATAATCCCCACTCCTTTCCCCCTTCTTTATAGGATATGAAAGGGATAGGGTGTAGGGTGGGGGAAGGGTAATTTTGTTATTACACTAGTTGTGCAAGAAAATAGCCGCCAGTATCTACACCTTGTTTGTAGCACTCCATCATAGATTGTGCCCACTGCCACATGCGGTCTCTGTCATTTGGTGTGACAAGGAAAGAATGACTATCACCATACAATATAAAAGAGTCAATTCGTACATAACATCCTGAGTCCAACCATTTATTAGCTTCAGCCATAAACTTTTCTATTGTATCAAATGGAAATTGTGGATCAATTGCTATGACTTTACGTTCTTCACTAAGTTCAACAGTATAATCATCATCGTCCTCATCATCTTCACTTTCACTGTCGTTACTTAAAGTGTCTTCAGATTGTTCAAAAACATCAGAAATTTTGGAAAAATTGAAATTTTCATTCAGATGAGGAGGCATTTTGAAGCAAGAAATATTGTAAACAGCAGAGACGAAACGACAAGAGCGGCGTGTAGAAGAAAAATGAAGGGGTGACCAACGCTCGCTCCGCTTTTATAATAGTATGCAAATGAGGGGTAGGAGCTGACCGTGACCAGTCATCGACCCAAAGGAGTGGGGGAAGTACTTTTCTTACTACTTGGATGGAAGTAGGTTAGTAGGTTACGAGACTTAGAGTGTTAAAAAATAATGGGGGAGAAACACAACGCTATAACGCATTGTGTTTCTCCCCCATTATTTTTTTAAGCAACAATTTGGAAAAAACTAAGTGAATTTACTGTTTACGCCCCCACCTTGTAATACGATCCTTTTTATCCCTGAGGAGAAAGTCTTGAGAATCTAAATTGTTAAATCTCTTCTCTTTACACAAATTCTCACAAACTCTAATTTTATATTTTAAGCCGTTACATTTTGCCAAAATGTGTTGGTGGTCAACAACACTTAGAAAAAAATATTTCAAACCTTTCTTAAGCCTCTCTCCTCTGACGGATATTATTTCAGGATCGTCTTCAACGGTGGGGGTTTCTGTCAGTTGTGGTCCAGAAAGATGTTTCACGACATGTACACGGCAAAAACTTTCGTTTTTAACACATTTCCTCCCACAAGCTGATCCTTTCTTAATTCCCCTGGTGAGCACTTCAGGGCAAGTAGTGGGACGGCTAAATGCCCTACGACGCTCTTCTTGTAATAATTGAAATTGCTCTGAAGGAGCAGGCTTAGGAGCAGGTTTGGGAGTAGGCTTAGTGGATTTAGTTTTATGATAGGTGTGGTCTTCAGGCATAGTAAGTGGTGGGGTAGGAGGCAATGGTGACAGTGGAATGACAGGTGTACTAAGACGATGAAGCAAAGTTTCAAATGAAGGGGTATTAGGACGGGGAGCTGGCTTCTGTGGAGGCGGCATGATGGTTGATGGCGGTGTGGAGTCGTTTGAAAGCGAAGTAGAAGGCGAAGGCGGTGAAAAAATGCTTCGAAGTTTAGAAGTCTTGGTAGGCGGAAGAATAGTGCCAGAAGTTGAAGGTTGGGATCCAAGTTGCTTCTTGTACCAGTCAGGAGGATTTTTCAGACGAAGAGTTTTCTTAGGTGCAGTAACAGCCGTAGTAGAAGTTGAAGTAGAAGTAGAAGTTGAAGTAGAAGTTGTAGTTGGCAGAGATGACATGGTTGTGGCATGGTTGTCCAAGTTCGCAGCGTAACGTCTGGAATCAGAATGAAATGTTAGCCGCAGTCGGTGCGTCTTTTATAACAATATGCAAATGAGAGGGGTAGCAGCTGGCCGAGACTGATTATTAACCTGGGAGGTGGGAGAAAAGGGGAAAGAGAAGGTATTTATTTCAAATAATTCGCATAACTTTTGACTAAAATAAGATAACCACATTCTTCTTTTACCAAAATGTTTGTTTTACATAGACCTTTTCAATGATGTATCGCTTGTTCAAATCCGTCAATCCGTTATCAAGTTATAGCCATTTTAATTTTTCAGGTCATGACCGGTCATTCACCCGGAGTAGTGGGGGAAGGAGTGGGGGTGTAGGAGTGGAGGAAAGGAGGGGGGGGGGCTCCATTTTTTTCGGGGGGGGGGGGGGGGGGGGTTCGCCGGCGGGGGTCGCCGGGGGGGGTGCTCCATTTTTTCGGCGGCGGGGGGGGGGGTCATTGACCTTTCCGAAAGTGGGTCAAGGTCAATCAAGATTTATAATGATCCAAGGTGATGGGAACAGTAATACTGTTCCCACCACCCTGTTTGCCTAACGGTTCCCACTCCCAACCCACTAGTTACGTTCTGCGAGGGAGGTCCCTGGACCGTCCGGGTCTACCGTAACGGTCCTGTCCGGGTCTACCGTAACCATTAATTTAAAGGGAAACTGGAACAGCTAATGCAGAAACGCAAACTCTAACACCCACCCAAGCTAATCCCACCCATTATATTCCTAAACAAAATGCAAAAACCTAGTCCGCCTTACCTACAATTTGCGGATGTCCCACCCCTTCTAAGTGAAGTTCAATGGAACTTCTGAATTTACAATTAATCTACCCCCTAACATCTAGCTGTAAGGCAAAACAACATTAATTAGTAGTACCAACACTTAAAACTAACAACACATCATTATTAAAAAACCAAATAACTCAACACAACCAAATACCATCATTATTCTTAAAATTAATACACCTTAATGCTAAACACCTCTTAAAATTAATACACCTTAATGCTAAAACCAACTTATAACTAACATCGCAATGCGCAAATTATTTCTTAAATACAACTTAAAAACTAAACACACACACACACACATACCACATTGCATTAAAAAACGCAACATAGTAGAAGAAGTTCAAATATATATAGGCCTACTATATATTTGAAACCTCTTGCTGAGTCGCCAACAACCTTTCGCTATGAAAGTTTGTTGACGACTGACGCTAAGATCGGGCTCGTATCGCTCCTCGGATTCTCGAGTAGTGGGGGAAGTTGTTTCACTCCAGTACAGTGTTCAATCCAGTCCAGTTCGCAGCAGTGTAAAAGGAAGGTGAAGGAGTGGGGAGCGGCATATGCACTGCAACGCAAAACCAAGGTTTGAGGTTAGAATTATCCATGTGTAGTAGCGCTAAAGTGAGTAATACAGGACTAGGCGCATGCGCAATAGCATAGTCATTCTTCCGATCCAAAGTACTTGTTGCATGCGCAGCAGGTTTCAGGTTAGAATTATCCATGGCAGCTGCCATGTTTAGTCTGGTTTCACCACATAGAGTCAGCAACCGGTGGTGACCGGTCATTGGCCTAGAAGGAGTAGGGAAAGGTGGTGACCGGCCATTGACCCAGAGGAGTGGGGGAAGGGGGGGGGGCTCCATTTTTTCGGGGGGGGGGGGGAGAGGGAGGGGAGGGGGGGGGAGGGGGGGAGGGGGGGAGGGGGGGTCATTGACCTTTCCGGTCATTGTCCCAAAACCCCCTACTTCTTTTACCATCTGTCCGGCAGCTGCCCGGAGTAATTGCCACTATAAAACCAGGTAGTTGGTCGGCATCTGACAGCATTTGGCTAGGGTTATTACTGCCTCTATAAAAGCGGATAGTTTATCGCGTCACAAAACATTCATTACCTTGCATCCTCGCAGTGATCACCTCTCCTTAGTTTTACTTTATGACTACTTCGTTACTTCTAACATGCAATTTAGCATTCATCAGCATGTGGCTTCCTAGCCACTTCATTAAATGAGTCTAGTTAATTCTAACCTCAAATATTACTACTATATTGTTCTGTTTCAATATCCTTTACACTTCATTTTATACCTCAGTCTTCTTTTAACTTCTGAATGTAACACATTAGCTATAATGGTTGCACAATGTTTAAGGTTAAAACTTTTGCGAACACAACATATATTACGAAGTACTTCTAAATCTTCAATTTCAAAGTGTAAAACTAATTTAAATAGAGTTAGGAAGAAATACAGTTTTAACCCGTTATATTCTTCTACAACTTCGCAGGTTAACGTTGACGATAGTGTTATTCACGACATTTTACGTTCTATGTTATGCTTCCACAACTTTGACACTTATTACTCCTATCGACTGTGTTCAACAGGTTTTCCTATTTTACTCCCACCATTCCTTATATAAATGTGCTCACCGCAATTCCTACTTCATTATCCTCTATTCTCTTCAGCTAAGCTAGGATTTGAGGTTAGAATTAATCCATGGCGGCCGCCATGTCTAGTTCAGTTTCAAACACATAGAGTCGGCGACCGGTTATTGGTCTAAAGGGGGAGGGGGAAGGGGTGGTGGGGGAAGGTTGCCGTTTTATAAGCCCTCTCCCTAGGCGGCGCTTCTCATTCGATCGCCAACTTTCAAACGATAAACACCTCTCCCATGGCACGAATCAATTATCCCGCTATCACCAACTACTTCAACTTAAAACTATTTCTGGTGATAGTTGGATAGAATTTTAAAAACTTACTCTGGATGACCTTGACATATTTTTCCACATCCCAGTTATAAGTTTGAATTTCAATTTTCAACTAACTCTTAATTTTTGTTCAACTGTTAGAGTTTCGTTAACACCGACAAATTTCAATTTTAAACTAACTTTTAATTTATGCTCACTTTTAGTTCAACCCCACTTTATGCGCAAATTCACTTCACCCTAACGCCAACACTATCGCCATCTCCACCCCAACCTATATGGCATAACATATAACTACAGCATCTCATATATACCCTCTAACCCCCACCGGAAGCTATATGGCATGGCAGCTGGCGCCAGCTGCCCGGGCAACTGCTCCCGCGGCAGCTGCTACTTCCGGTCTAGGTGTAACCAAACCACACTACTAATAACGCTATACGATGATTTTTGCAGACGGACGGGTTTTGGTACGGGCTTTCACGGTTGCAGACTGGTTGACACCCACATATCCATGAATCCGACCTCGTGTTCAACGTAAAATATATACCAAATTATTTTTACTATACCGCAGTTTTAAACAATTTAATTTCTGATATTTGAGTGATTATTTTTTATTTTATGAAATTTGTTGAGTTATAACCATTTTAATTACGAATCTTCATAAATTTGAAAATACAGTAATGCTAAATTCCGGCCCCACCGAGGTGTCAGCGGTGATGAGCCAGCCCAAATTGCGTCATTGACGATATAGGCTGTCTGAGTTGACACTTCATTAACTTTCGAGTGCGAGTGATTAAATTTTGCGTAAAAAAATAAATTGCTTTTTGAATACCTGATCAAATACTTCTATTAATCCCGTAAATAATTCCTATGACCCCTGGAAACTGAACCCCGCTCGATTTAGCTATCTATAGGCCGTTCGGTCCCGGTCGTATAAAATGTATTGCCACACTGAAAAATACCTCACAATATCCGGGCCTCAATTGATTTTATAAAAAAATTATGCATAATTAATTTTATCATAAATTTATGCACTTTAAAGTTTCAAATAAATAAACGTAGGCCTAATGGTGTCAAACCCATTGCTAATATTATATAATATTTATAAAATTTATAATATAATATTATTACTCTTCCTTGTATCTAGGAATAAGATATGCTCTCAAGATGAGGGTGAATGTTCACTATAAAAAGACCAAAACAAAATAGATAATAAAGCGAAAATATACCGCTACAAAAGCTTTCTTTAAGTTTAAACGTCCTCGCCATTCAATACGAAAATTAATGTAGAGAAATAAAATAAACACAAACTATCGCGTATAATTAGATAATGAATATTAAATTATATAACAATTTCATAGTATAAATATTGCAAATTTGACAGATTTTGTCGAACCAAAACGTACTTGCATACTCGCACGTTGTAAGTGTTGCTATCTGGTGGCATGAAGATGAACCAAGAACTGGATGGACTTAGGAGAACTGACTCCACTAAACAATGTCGTGTTTCGGAATTTCTAGAACTGCCCATTAGTTGAAACCTTAAATTTGCTAAAGACAAATACAAATCAATTTCCAGTTATCTAAAGTGGAAGCGAAACGGAGCGGAGAACAAAACCAAATTTCCGACATGATCTTGTACTAATTTCTAGCTGCACCGCCAGGAGCGCAGTGGTTTTAGTTCTCGCTATATTTTTACAAATAGTTCGGTACTAAAGAGTCAATAGATTTTTCTTCGTTGGTGATCTAGGGGCTTCTCCGCATGAAGCTGGTGAGATCCCCTGGATCACATGAAAAATACATCAATCAATCATTAGTTCATAAGGCAGAGCTACGGACCACGGAAGCTGCGTCTCCTAGGCCTTGTGTTGCGGAGCGGCGCGGCAAGGCACAGGACATCAGTATATTGTTAAGTTGAGCTTCACCATTGTTACTGTTGTATCGCTAGAGGCACTGTAGCTAAAGGGCGCTAATTAAAAATGGATAAAATACATGCGCGGTATTTACAGACGATTACTGACAGGATAATTATGCAGACGGTATTTACAAGTTTTAAAAGTAAACCAGGTAAAGGAGACGTCAAGAGTCTGCAATACCTGCGCGATCTTGGTAGTTTGTCCCATAAGAACAATATTAAATTTGAAACATTACTGTGAGTTTGTTTATCGTCGGAAAATTTCAAACTTGATGCCATTTTAAATGTTACCATAGTATCTAGTGCTTGACGTGATGGAAAGTTAATTAAAACAAATATCCACTCGAATAACGAATAAAATATAAATATATTTAACACCATTTTTAAACTATTTTTAAACAATTTTTAGTATTTTTGTTGAAAATATATCCACGTCATGCACTCCGCCATTCCCTTATGGTGAACATATTCAAGTTTCATGCAAATACGATGCAATATTATCGAGATATAGTGTTTCAAATACAACAGTAATCTTTTGAATTTAACATTGTTCTTATGGGACTCAAAATCCAAGATGGCACAGGTAGTGCAGACTCTTAAGCAATATGTGGTTTAATATGCACAAATTACCTTTTTGGAAAAAATGTTTTTATCCTAAAATTGTGAGGATTTGGGGGCAACTCAAACTTTTAATGTAAACCGCCATTTAGTGACTCCTCATTTTATAGGTCTTGGTACACAAAAATCAATTATATGGAAAATTCAGATTCGTTGACTTAAACACATTGGTGGCCAAAAATGTCTATATTGTTTCAAGTAGGCCTATCACTCTTTTGGGGCAGCCATTTTGGTGTAAAAAGTGAGTACGGTTGTTATTATCACAGTGGAATAAATTAAAGAATAATGAATAAATTAATTTTATTTATCATCAATACAAACACAACAAATTACATTTAATCGATGTTAAGCTGACTGACTACTTTATCCAGTAGTGTGGCCAGATGATATAAAAAATATTAAAAAAAAAAAAACATGAAATTCAGCAGTCTAGAAATATTTGATTTGCAATTAAAATCCGCCAACTGCAACGTCTGTACAATTTACAAACTCAATAAATAATAAAAATTAACAAACAATAACATTGAAAAATAAATTACTAAAAGACACAACTTTCTTGGATAAGGAAATTGTTTATATAATAGCCTACACATCTTTTGAGTTGCCAATTTTCGATTACTTTACAGAAATGCTTGACAGAATGCATGTTCTTATAATATGAAGTGGAAGTTGCTTGTAATATTTTGGCCCTAAATATTGAAAAGTGTCTAAATACTTTTTTTTACTTTTGGTAATAATATATATACATATAAATTTGTATTGCTTCTGGTATTGTTAAGATGACTTGCCTTCCAAATTTCTCTGTTGCCACCAGTAACTTGGAGCAGTAGTTAGTGCTTAAAAAAGAGCTTTTCCATCTCTTTCCGTTTAAAAAATAAAATGTTACATTACCAAATTTAAAAACTGCATATTCCTTTATTGAGCCCGAAACAATCCGCCATGGACAGCGTTGTCGGGTTACTATGGAACCGGCGATATTTAAACATACCGTAGGTAACTTATACTGTGGTTCACACAGCCGCGATCACTAGCTCCTGGTCCCCATACAAATGAGTGAAAGTGAAATAAAATTTATTCGGTTTCTGTATTAAATAATGATTCCAACATTATGTTTTGGTACCCATACAAATAAGTCAAAGTAACGCGGAAAAGTTAAGCAATTTTTTTGTCAGAAACAAACTTCCAGCGGGAAAGTATTAGCCAGTGAAATCTATTCCTCGTGTGATCAAGTAATTAAAAACGTTTTGATCGTTAGGATTCGATGTACACTAATATATGTTTACCCTCCCGCTATAAAATGTAATAATAATAACAATAATAGTAATAGTAATAATAATAATAAATGTAATGATAATTCCATGAAGTAAAAACGTAATGCAGGTCTTGTAAAATAAACTACCCTGTACGGTTAAAACTTGAAAAAGGGTTTAAATTTAAAAAGTTTCGATCTCTACTGATTCCATCGAAAACGTTAGTGATTTATTCTAACAGTTATTCTAACACTATTTATTCTTGCGGTATTAATAGAGTGCTTTAATTTACATACCTCATAATTACAACGGGCTTAGGTCTTACCATGGCTACTACCGTAAAGCTTGTTCCTTATAGGAAAATTCGCTAAAAACTCAACAAATTGTTTGAAGCATCAACGTACATTGATTAAAATAAAAATTATCCGGTAGTACTTGATAAGGTTGTCATCAAAATTGGGTGTCTCCCTCTCGCCTACAATGACACAAGGGCGTTTCACGGGGTGCACGCAAGGGATTGAGCTCAGGTGTACCAGTTCTGATCTCATTTGACTAACCTTATCAGTCGCGGTCCTCTCGCCAGCTGATCAGCTGATTTCGTTTATAACCCCCCCCCTCCCCCCCATACCACGGCTCGTCCATTTGGAATGTGCCTGGTCAGAAAACCACTCCCCACTTTATTAATTAATTTATTTACTAACGGAACCCTCATTACACGATGGAAAGCAAAGTGAATACAATAGTAATAAATTAACATGCATTGTGAAAATAATAAAAAAAATTACAATCGGGAAAACATCAAGTAACTACAGGTAGACAATTTTGACAGGTATAACAAACAATGACGTATGTGGTTAATTGTATTGTTCCCATAACTTTCAATAATATATTGAGACAGTTTGGTTAAAAAATTGAGTTTACCTTTTAATTTATGTTTAACAAATAATACACCTATTTGAAGGTAACATCGTATTTTTTACAATGATTTGATAAGACCTTTCCTCAGCGTACAGAAATTTCTGTCTTTATTTATCCATCAATTTTTATTGAAATAAAAATCAATAATAATTTCATTACTGTATTAATGAAATAAAAATCAATAATAATTTCATTATTATTGATTTTTATTTTAATCATTCATTAATCAATAATAATTTCATTATTATTGATTAATGAATGATTAAATGAATAATTAATAATGAAATTACAAGTAACATTATAAGTAGGGACATTATTAAACCATGTTCAAACCCTTTGCTTAATGAGGTTTTGATCGTACAGTTTCCACATTAAAATACAGGTTCTAGTTATAGACCAATGAGAGCTTGGCATTTGACTTAAGCCCTTTGGGCCAGTAGCCCATTGTTGCGCAGTCGGCAAAGTTAACCATACGGCTTTTACGCAAAACATGGTATTTTATTCCCCTGTTTCGGACGCCGTTTTTCAACCGATTTTCTTTAAACTTGGTAAGTGTTTAGCTAAATAGTTATATTAGGCCCCTCATACCTCGAAATTTTGAAAATTTAATAAATATTACTAAGGAAAATCGAGTTAATTTGCGACGTTACAGAGAGTAATATTTGTAAAAATTTCAAAATTTCGAGGTATGAGGGGCCTAATATAACTATTTAGCTAAACACTTACCAAGTTTAAAGAAAATCGGTTGAAAAACGGCGTCCGAAACAGGGGAATAAAATACCATGTTTTGCGTAAAAGCCGTATGGTTAACTTTGCCGACTGCGCAACAATGAGCTATACCTGCCCAAAGGTGAGGATGACAAAAAAATCCGTCATTCGCACATCAGCCGATTGTTCCATTACGATTGACAATTTAGTTTCTTTATGTGAGTATAACTTCAAAAGACCAACAAAAGAGTCTGATCATGTGAGCAAGAACGACGATTAGGCTAAGCGACATCTGTAGGACTTTGGCTACGTTTTGGATGGGTGACCGCATACAATCACAACTTATACATTTTGACAAGTTTACTACTGTATTCTAATTTGCCAAACTTAAGTTGGAAATAGATAAAGTAGTGTATGCAACGACTGAATTTAGGCTTTAAGCCACTCTGAAATATTTAGAACTCTCACTTCGCTCTTGTTTTAGCTTCATATCACTTGTGGAAATGCCTTCATAATACAATAGTTGCATAAACTACCATTATTATCAGGGCCGTCAAGAGGGTATGTCAGCCAAGTCTGAAACGTTTGGTCCGGGCTCGGAAAGGCCCCTATAGAAATATATGTGTACAATTTTTCACGGTTTAGTTCATAATGTTCTGATTTTTTACATGATAATTAAATAAATTCAGTGTTCAATAGCCTAATAATCAACAATAATTATTATTGTTAATGAATATTTTCTCTTTATTCATATAGCATCGTTTGTACTGTACTATTATTTACAATTCAGCTGATAATGCTTTAATATTGTCATACTTATGCAGTGCTCAAAATAAATTATTAAAATATGTTTTGTATTAATTTTACTTAGTTAACAATTTAAAAAAAGAAAATCACTAAAATACTATAAAAATAGCGTTTTTCATTGAAAAAATATTAATAAAAACTTAAATGATGAAATTCAGCATGACAGAAGACGGGGGGGGGATTTAATACTTTAGTTATGAACTACGCAGACAGCCGGAAAACAACAATCATGTGCATTTACCAATAGGTACATCTTAATCAGGAAATAATATTTCCTGAATCTGACCGACCATATAATGCCTCAATTGGTTTAATTTTTGGAGTTCTTTTGAACGTGGTTATACCTCTGGAATGTCTAAAAACGCGAGTTTGGAGTTCTAATTTTTCAATATTTTCCGAGGAGGACCCCCAGATCCCCAGAGGCCCCGTCCCCCGATGTCTCGACGGCCCTGATTACTATACAATTGTACTAGCTGATCAAACAAATTTTCTAGAGAAAAAAATCATTTAATTACAAATAACAAATGGCACAATACGATAACAATTTTTGTATTTTATTATAAAAATTAGTTTATTAATTAAGGTGTTATATTGCAGTAAAGATATTTTACTGCAATTAATTTACTGTTTTGATAGAATCAAATTTTACTTTTAAGTAGAATTCGTTATACGCATAGGTTGATGGTCGAAACAAATCCTGAATGGAACTAGTTTTATTGTAAAATGTGGTTTTACAATTTTAATTGCTGAAGAAATATTATAATTTGATTTGTTTAGTTTCAAGTGTGAGTGTTTTCTTTTTCATACATTTTCTATTTTACTAATTGCAAGATCGCCACATATTACTTAATACGTGGCGATATACAGTATTGTTATTGAGTTGGACTAGTCGCGTGGAATGATGGTTTGGTTGACCATTGGGCTTTTGACAACTAAACCATCTGCTATTTGTCGGTAACAAAGCTACAACTCATCACAATCCTCACACTCAAGCACCATTGGTGCGTTGATGTTTCAAGAATGAAGTGCGTGCGCGGCCGGTGGGCGGCGACGCGCCAAGTGGGCGGCCGCGGCGGCCGATGGGCGGCAGTCGCAGTCGCCGCGCCGCGCCGCTATGGAGGAAGCCGCTACTCGCTTGGCGGCCGTACTCGACCGCGCCAGCTCGCTCGGCGTCGCCGTCGACGTTTCGGCGCTGCCCGCCGCCCATCGCCTGGTGTCCAGCGCCCGCCCGCCCCGCCCGCCCAACTGCCACTCTCTACTCTACTTCCTGGCCGGCGTCGCCACCGTCTCCCTCGCCGTGGCCTACTCGCTCCAGCTGCACAGCCACGCGGGCCTCGCTCGCGCCATCCTCAGGTGGAACCGATACGACCTCTTCACTGAAAAGGTAACACTTTTAAGAGTCATCTTCACCTTCACCCCTGGGCCAGTAGCCCATTGTTGCACAGTTAGTCGGCAATGTTAACCATACGTCTTTTATGCTAAAACATGGTATTTTATCCCCCTGTTTCGGACCCCGTTTTTCAATCGATTTTCTTTAAACTTGGTAAGTGTTTAGTTGAATAGTTATATTACGCCCCTCACACCTCAAAATTTTGAAAATTCAACAAATATTATTCTCTGTGACGTTGCAAAATAACTCGATTTTCCTTAGTAATATTTGTTAAATTTTCAAAATTTCGAGGTTTGAGGGGCCTAATTAACTATTCAACTAAACACTTACCAAGTTTAAAGAAAATCGGTTGAAAAACTGGGCCCGAAACAGGGGAATAAAATACCATGTTTTGCATTAAAAGCCGTAAGGTTAACATTGCCGACTGCGCAACAATGGGCTACTGGCCCAGGGGTGAAGATGACTCTTAACTTGTTCTCGTTATGAATGATTATTAATTGCTAAAAAAATAATTAGAATAGTGTTATTATTTAGTAAATCATAGCGGACGTTTTCCATCATTATAATTAGTACAAACAAATCCGTGACGTTTTGGAGTCTGGTAAATGATGATCCCGACTTCTTGTGGAAGATGTACGTAGAACATAACAAAGTCAGTAAAAATATAAACCATAGAACATGTTAAATCGAAGCTTATAGACCGGTGTTAAAAATATATTATCAACATTTCAACAATGGAAAATTAATTGTAAAATTTCCGGCGTTCCTTCCGACGTGCCCTGATTTCCCAGCGCTTGTGGACCTTCATTCTTCATTTTAAGAGGGCGTTGGATTTATTTACCATAAGAGCAATGTTGAACATGTCCCACACGCACGTCATATATTTTCATTATTTTTTATCCGGTTGGTTTATAACTCTTAGAAAATTTTCCCATCTTAGAAAATTGCATTTAAATCTCAATTGAATTTAAGTTACTTTTGCAAGATCTGTTCTTTGTAAAGCTTTAATGAAATCATGAAAAATGTTTTGAAAGTAGTAAAAACTTGATTTGTTATTTCCATTTTGTAAAAAGCTACACCAGTACTCCGAATTAAAAATATCTCTTACAAACCACATCCGTCTTGATGAACCCTTTATTTTAAGCTATAAATCACAATTTTCTGATTACATGAAGGAGATATTAATTTTCCCGTTTAACATTGCTCTTTTGGGAATAGACGAAATTGGGATTCACTCCAACGCCTTTTTAAATCAAAAAGTAAACTTTATGCACCACATTAATTAATTCAAATAGAGTTTAACTCAATTTATTTTGAAAACACATTTCAGGATGGTATTTAATTTATTTATCTGTACATTGACAAAAACTTGACATATTGAAATGATTTTATACTTTTACTATTATTTTATGAATAATAAAATAAATAAACAAAGAAACAACGAAATTGGTATAAAATAGCTTTTAAATAAGCAATCGTCTTCAATGTTGTATCCTACGTAGGCCTAATGTGCCGTGCGCATAGTGTGACATCGGAATATGGTAACAAGTAGATAGTATATTTGTTTTCGCTTAGATTTTCGTTACTTTTTGACATTCACTGCTTGTAACATTTATGACTATCCTTTTGTAGGCCTTAACTCTTAATGGTGCACTGATTAATTATATTGCTATAGATCAATACTTCTTCATTCCATAAATATATAAGCAAAATATAATATATATATATATATATTGATAAAAAAGTAGTTCCAAACAGAACTGAACAAAAAATCTAAATATTCAATGCAACAAGGTAAAACTGAAGAAAAAATAATTGGCCATCCTCAGAGTTTTGGAATTAGGATCGTCCAAATACAAAAAAAGTAAAATGCTGTATACAATCTTCAACTTTATATTTCTACAACGCCTATTTTTCATATAAATTTAAAAAAAGTAAGAAAATACATATTTAAAAAATTTAGTATTTATGTAGCTTTTAAACTCTAATGATTGAGCCCAGTGATTTAGGGGATTTTTCGCACACTACGAGATTAGTTTGAAAAATAAACTAATAAACACCAAATTGAAATAAATGAAAATTATTTAATTTTACTTTAGACGAAACAATTTATATACTCTATTACTCAAACTCGATGTTTATTATATATGAATAATGAAAAATGACCGAATGAATGAATGAATGAATGAACGAACGAACGAACGAACGAACGAACGAACGAACGAACGAACGAATGAATGAATGAATGAATGAATGAATGAATGAATGAATGAATGAATGAATGAATGAATGAATGAATGAATGAATGAATGAATGAATGAATGAATGAATGAATGAAGAATGAATGACAGAATGTATGAATGAAGAATGAATGAACGAATGAACGAACGAACGATAGAATGAATGAATGAACGAATGAATGAACGAATAAATGAATGAACGAACGAATGAATTAATGAAAGAAGGAACGAATGAATGAATGAATCAATCAATCAATGAACGAATGAAGGAATGAACGAACGAATGAATGAATGAACTAACGAAATATCGAACGAAGTATGAATGAATGTATGAATGAATAAATGAATGAATGATGAATGAATGAATGAATGAATGAATAAATAAATGAATTTATTTCCTCAGGCTATTACAAATCAGCAGTTAACAATTTATTTGGAAATTAATTGTTCACCACCAAAACCAGTTGCGGTGGCGATTGTCCACTATCTTGCCAAGTAATCAGTGTCGCACTGATAATTGCTGATGGCGTGGCTTACGGTAGCATTTGTGCGAACCTCCGTCTAAAATCCTTGACTTACACATAAATCAATGAAAAGAACATTTTTATATATTTCTCCCTCATAACTTAATAAGAACTTATATTTATATTAAGAACACAATTATATTTCTCCCTTTTAATTTTAATTAAACTAGAAACTGTGCTTACAATTGCTTAAATTGATTGCAAAATTATATTAAAAGAAAAACATAAAATAAACACTTTTTTATCTAATAACCACTCTTTAAGCTTAAATATAAATGTTTTTTTTTCTTTGATTTCACTTCTTATTTCTAAAGGTAAACAATTAAATAACTTAGGTGCCAGAAAGTTAGATGATGATTTAAACAACGTTTTTTTTAACTTTTGGTCTTCTAATATATGGAATCAAACAATGCATTAAGGAATAAATATCGATTCAAAAGACGAATTGAAAGGACAATTGGAGAATAAGTATGTCAATTGGAAATTTGTACTTGAGATTCAGCGCAATGTTAAAACTAAACTTTTTTTAGGTTTGCAGAGTGTCCGAAAAGTCCCTTTGCACTATCTTTCATTACGTCACAGGTATATTTTAAACGTTGATACGGGGATGATGAACAGTGGTAGAGTTATGAGGGATTATAAGAAGCATCCCCTCCTCCATCAGCCTTACACTACCCTTAGATGAGTTCTCCTTCCTTGCGCCGTCGATGATGTCCGTTTTTCAATTTTATCGTATTGCTTCTTTTGGGTAATGTGCGGACACCAGAAGTTTTGTTGTGGGAGCGTTTGGATGACATTGTATAGGTAGCCTACCCAAGCAAATAAATACTAGAACAACTGATTGACGACTACTTGGAAATCTTTCATTGCCCCATCAATCTGTATGTCATGCGAAATTAAGGCTACCCAGTCGGTTCTTGACTCCCCGAAATTAGAGACTAATCACACGGATTGCTCTCTAGAAAATTCAATCGGGAATCCCCCTAGTAAATCGTCTAGGCCTAATGCACGTTCTTCTGAACTAGGGGAAAGTGGGGTATAACCGGGTGGCTAAGCTTTAGTGACATGTAGATGCCATGTATTTATACAGAAAATTTTAAATAATGTCTCAGTTTATCTTGTGTTTATTTGTTTTTGAATTGCTTCTTTTAAAAACTTTATAAGTCTTATAGTTTTTTTTCTGCGATTTTTTTGTAAAAAAAGTGCAAGTACCCGGATTCACCCCACTAGTGGGGTGATACCGGGTACATGTGTTAAGTATAGGGAAATAGAAAAAAAAACAAAATTTTTAATAGACCTAATATTTTATTACTAAGTATACACAATTAAGTCAAAAATAGTATCAAAGATAACATATTCAATTAATTTATGAGCGAAAAATCAAATTTTAAATATTTAGATCATATAACATGTATAAATACCATCCGGTTTTACCCCACGCGTCATACCCGGTTTCACCCCACTGGTAGTAACTAACAAAAACTTAATATATTTAGAGTGCTTAAAACTAATTTGAGATATTGCTTATATCAGTGCAAAGATAAAGACATAGACTACACAATAGTGTAGTCACCTTCACTGAAACTCATGTAGTTTTTCCGTAGTAGGCGATCAAACTGTCCGTAACATTGGGAAACGAAATATCAAAAACAAAGAAACGCTCTTAACAGCCATAGTTCTGCTCAGAGACTAATGGCGCAATGTCCGCCACTTTCCCTCTCCAACTACATGTTAATTTCGGCATTTATCGCCAGGTACCAGCACTTACTTGGTCAAAACCCTACCACCCGGTTTGTACCCAACCACCCGGTTATACCCACCTCTCCCCTACGAATCCCACGTTTGTCAATGAAAGGCCACCTGTGAAACGAAAAACAATAAATGTGTTTGCTGGCAGTCGAGTTGACGGGTAGTAGCATGGCCAGTCGAGTGCAATATCATGTCAGCTAATTCTTCAACTTTCAAGGAGCTAATAGTCAAAGAAAACCTGTATGGTTAGTTCTTTAACTTTTTCCGATATTTGGTCATTAATGTATTCAGTGACAACCATACGCTGCTCCACATTAAAACATTTGGTGTCCGCCATATTGCGCAAAGAAGCAATTTACTTCCAATTTAAATTTAACAATTTAACTACAACCCTGCTTGAACTATAAATGTTGGTTTTTAGTGATTTGTGCTTTGTTCTACCATACGTTCCACTTTGTTGGTGCGTAGTGCGCTTAGAAGTTTTCTACTTGTGATTAGCTATATGCTATATACCACAGTTGGTGTTTCAGTGTCTTGTGGCAATAGCATACCATAATTTTTTTGTGGTATGTGCCAGTTCCATACCATTATAGTATTAGTGCGTTATTTCTGTGACTTAACTGTTGTAGATGTTGCTACTGCAGTTTCAGTTCGCCGTGTCTGTGCTCTACCACGACTGTTGTTGTTAATTGTTGTTGCAAGGTGATTCTGATGCTCTACCATGATTTTGTTTGAATTTTTGTTGATTTTGTTGTTGATTATGACTATGTTGCTGTCGCATGCGCCGTGCAGTGCTCTACAATGTTTTTTTAGTGCGCCGTTCCGGTATCCTGCCATGATTGTTGTGGTTGTCGCAGTGCATCAAGCCGGTGCTCCACCATTATTGTTGTTGTTGTTGTCGCAGTGCGCTGTGCCAGTGCTCTACAATGTTTGTTGGTTTTAAAGTGTGCCGTACCGTAATCCTTCCATTATTGTTGTTGTTGCAGTGCATCAACCCGGTGCTCTACCATTAGTTGTTTAAGTGCATCAAGCCGGTGCTCTACCATGATCGTTGTTGTTGTTGCAGTGCGCCGTGCCGGTGCTCTACCATGATCGTTGTTGTTGTTGCAGTGCGCCTCGTTGTTGTTGTTGCAGTGCGCCGTGCCGGTGCTCTACCATGATCGTTGTTGTTGTTGCAGTGCGCCGTGCCGGTGCTCTACCATGATCGTTGTTGTTGTTGCAGTGCATCAAGCCGATACTCTACCATTATTGTTGTTGTTGCAGTGCATCAAGCCGGTGCTCTACCATTATTGTTGTTGTTGTTGCAGTGCGCCGTGCCGGTGCTCTATCATGATTGTTGTTGTTGCAGTGCGCCGTGCCGGTGCTCTATCATGAGTGTTGTTGTTGCAGTGCATCAAGCCAGTGCTTTACCATTATTGTTGTTGTTGCAGTGCATCAAGCCGATACTCTACCATTATTGTTGTTGTTGCAGTGCATCTAGCCAGTGCTTTACCATTATTGTTGTTGTTGCAGTGCATCAAGCCGGTGCTCTACCATGATCGTTGTTGTTGTTGCAGTGCGCCGTGCCGGTGCCGGACCGCCTGGTGTCCTGGGTGCGGCCGGCCGAGGACTGCTCCATGTGTGAAGGCATCTCCCAGGTCGACTCTGTGGAGGACATCTCCCCTCACGAGTTTGAACAAAAGTGAGCACTTAACATATGCACTTCTAAAACACACATTCTCGTGTGTGTCTACATTCTTAGAGATAAAATTATTGTTGAAAGGCATGGATGGTGAGAATGTACTGTCATAAAATGCAAACTTTGATCTGCATTACGGTTAGCCTAAGCAAGAAGTTAAAACTTTCTTATATTTTTCTAGATCATAGTCTATAATTTGTATAGTAATAATAAATTTTATAATTTTTTTCAAAAATTAAAAATTATTGTTTTTTTTTAGAATTTTAGTTTTGAACTTGAGGTAAAATTTATTTTTTGTGTGTTGTCTATTTTTGTCGATTAAAGCCAATAAACTTGGCCATTTTAAAGTCCATTCACTAGTGTGAGGGAACCCGGCCTAATATACCTTATGTTGTGCTGGGTATTGTGTGAACGCATCCCGTCAACCGGAGCCGACCTGTTGAACCAAAGTCGAAGCAAACCTTTAGGATTAAATGCTATAAAAAATATTTTAAAACTATAAAAGGTAAAACTATTAAGCGAGGTTTACACTATAGCATGTAGCCTTGACACCACTTTTATACTGGCTTCAAAGTGGCGCAAAAAATGTACCGTGTAAACCCTAAATGACGCGTCATTTTTTTTTTTTTTTTTTTTTTTTTTTTTTTTTTTTTTGAGAGGTGCAGTGGCGTGCCATCGGGAGTGACGCCACTAATGTTACTACATAGTGGCGCCACTAGCGGTTGACGCGCCATCCGTACTACGAGGTAGGCGGGTTTTCCTAGGCGAGGAAGCGGAGGGCAGAACGCGGAGAGCGGAGTCGGCTCTCCTCTTTTCATACGTACAATAATGGTTCTGTTTTCCTTGAAGCGTAGTCGGCCGGGCGGAACTCGCTCATCCACCCTCCTCTGATCCAAGAGCAGAGTAGTCCGCTGTCCGCTGGAGGAATAGGTGGGTGCACGTGCTTGTTGTAGTGGTTTATTTTGGTTTTTCTGGATTTTGCGTGCGTATCTTTCAAATAAGCAACATGAGTGTTAGTAAGTTTACTGCCTCCGATGAACTACTTATTGAATTGGTTCATGGCCACCCAATGATTTGGAATTTAACAGAGAAAAACTATAAGAATGTTGCCAATAAAGAAGTCATATGGAGTGAAATTGGGCATCCTTCACTCCTTCACTTTCACGCATTTCAAACATGTCACTTGTACACCGTCGGTCCTTCTCTAAATGCAGTAACAACAATTCCTCCTCCTCCATTTCTTACTCCTCATCCTCTTCCAACTATAAAACACGGCAAGCCTGGTTTCAGCGTTCTTGTTGACTTTCCTCCTCCATTTCTTCCTCCTCATCCTCTTCCAACTATAAAACACAGCAAGCCTGGTTTCAGCGTTCTTGTTGACTTTCCTCCTCCATTTCTTCCTCCTCATCCTCTTCCAACTGTAAAACACAGCAAGCCTGGTTTCAGCGTTCTTGTTGACTTTCCTCCTCCATTTCTTCCTCCTCATCCTCTTCCAACTGTAAAACACAGCAAGCCTGGTTTCAGCGTTCTTGTTGACTTTCCTCCTCCATCTCTTCCTCCTCATCCTCTTCCAACTGTAAAACACAGCAAGCCTGGTTTCAGCGTCCTTGTTGACTTCACTCTACGACTGTGAGTATACAACTGAGCATCAGTTCCGCTCTCCGCCATCAGAGTTAAAGTCCGCGTCTAGGAAAACACAATTCGGCTAGCTGAAGACCGACGACGGGCGGAGAGCCGACTCCGCTCTTCGCGTTCCGCCCTCCGCTTCCGCGCCTAGGAAAACCCGCCTACCTCGTAGTACGGCCTACCTCGACACGTCACTTCCAGTGACCCAACACGCGAGTGATAGTGACTGACGTCTAGCTCCCGTCACTTGTTTACCTAGCCGGATCTCTGTAGAAACATGGTATTTCTATGCTTATGAGTATACGTCTTTGTACAACGTAAAAGTGTACCAACCTAGGTTTCCTTGTTTCAACCGGACTCACAATGTCACGTGCTTCTTCTAATAACTCTTAACTAACCACATCAATCACTGTTCCTAACACATTCCGAACACTTTTAATGTAATTGGACATTTTAAAGGTAATCACAGACAACAACTACAAAATAAAGCCAATCATTTATGTGCAAAAAATTGAGTGTCTTCATGAAAACTACGCCATTTACAGTGGCATGGCTAGAACACTCATTTTTGTGTGTAAACCGCTAGTGGCGTGACATTAAAACTGGCACGAAGTAGTGGCGCCACTGCTACATGCTAGTGTAAACTTAGCTTTATGGCCTAAAATTCAAATGTCTTGGTTTTGGTTGCGTCAAGGATCAAATCAGTTGGTACTTTATATAGTTTTGTAGATATGGTGTTATGAATAACATAGGCAAACAGAGGGGCAGAAAACTGTTCGAGATAGCAGTGCTTGATGACATGTTGTATTTTGTGTTTGTTTTTAAACATATGAATAACCTGGTATAGTTTGTATACCGTGTTTGAAGCAGAACCTCTATTTCTATGCATAAGAAGCTGTACATATAGGCCTAATCACCACAGTTTATTTTACAGGTTAGGAGTATAACAATGGAATGCCAAAGGATATCTCAAATAATAAACCAGGACAGTAAAAAATATCAGTTAAAGACAAATTACTCACATACTTCCTTAAAGTTTTTGCATACGAACAACAAAATAAAATATATTTTGAGTTTAACTTTAGGGTTAATCTGAAAATTTAATTTTAGTTTGTACTGAGAATAGCTCTAATAACTTGTTTATTATTATTATCATCATCTTAACGGCAAATTGTGTGTGTCTCCTTACTCTGTATAGAAAGAGTCTTTTTACCACACCGTCAAAAGGTTTTTAAACGACAACTTGCCGATGCCTTTTTCTAATTAATTTAGTTTTCCTTTTTAAAGATTTATGTAGCCTATAATTTACTATGAAAGTATTTATTTTAATAGGCCTCTATATTATTTCAATTATGCCGTATAATATTTGACATAGTGAATGCAATTTTGTATTAGTTACTAATGTTAGTTTAATACTAATAGTATATAGATTTGATTTTATTTTTATTTTTATTTTGAATTAGATGATTTGGCGCTCAAAGGAATCGACCGCTTGAAACTGTGGATCCAAAAGATCACTGCCAATCCATACATTTTAGCGAATTTCCCCGTAGGGAATACGCTATTACGGTAGTAGCTAAGACCTAAGCCAGGGATCTTGTTTACTTTTTCAATTTGAGGTCCCCAGAAGCTGAAACCATTCGTTCATTTATACAATTACAATGAGTAGAAAATAAAGTTCAAGCCATAGTAAAAGAATAAAAGAAACCCTTAGTTTGTGTCTACAACGAAGTATCTGAATACTTAAACTGTGGGTACGGTATAATAAATTACAATAGCAATGACAAAAAACTAACAAGATGAGAATTCATTTGGTCTTTTGGGATTATATATATATGTATACAATTAATAATAATAACGTTAAGATAACGCTGTGGAAGAATCTCCATTCCTTCGTGTGTGGTGTTGAAAACGCTTCATCAGTTTTGCCGGTGGTAAGTTTTGGTGCGAAATTCGTGTCCCTGATGACGATGTGCCGTTTACCCATCTACTCCGGCTGTTTCCAGTTGCTGCTCTGACACAAGTATCGTTCTCGTTGGACGCGAACCCGGAACCGATTCTGCAGTAGAGCTAAACACCGGACAGGTGCTAAAGATTATAGGTCATAAATGTTGCGCAAATACTGTATAATATCGCGTCCACCGGCCGCATTGCAGGCAAGGTTGCTTATGTAACGATCGGTCGCAAGGTTGGTCTAGACTCTAGACGTCTAGAGGTCGGATAATTGCAATGGGATCGAGGGGAACTGCACACCTAGATCAGAGGCAAATTAAAAAATTGCCTCCCCTGGGCGTAACCACATCCACCCACACCGGAATGGCTAACCTTTGGTCATAAATGATTATGATAAATGAATCAGCTGAAGTTTGTCACCAACAAACGTACACCCCATCTGATCCATCGCAATAATCAGACCTTTCACCTTTCGGTCTTACTCACCTTTAAATACGCAGCATAGAATGTATCGGTGTGCATATAAAAAACACTGCATGTTCTTCTTTGCTTTACAACAATGGTTTTTAAATTTGTTTTACTATTTTTGTCTTTAATTTCTTTAAACTTAATCTCTTGTAGACTAACACTCATATCAATATTTGAAGGAAAAAAAGAAACACTGGTTACAACAGAATAGCATTATCATTAAAATTGGTTTATATGAAACAGTATTTTAAGTAAAAAATATGATGTTCTAGAAAATCAAGCGTGTAAAAAGTAGAGCTATAATTATTTTTACATAATAAAAAATCAATATGTAAAATATAATCTTTTAAAGCAATATTGTCTTTTATACTTCCACAATCCATCTCAAACTTGTTTGGAATAAGCGGTCAAAAACTATTCATCGTAATTTTTTTCATGTTTTTCCAGTTTCTTCTACTGGATAATAATGGTTATACAATTCCTAATACTGAATATACTATGATTATAATGATTTTATTTTGTGCGTTTCTACGCCATTGTCATTTTTGAACGTTTTGATGTGAAACGGTCCAAACCCAGGCCTTGTCTTACCCAGGCTATCTTACGTTGACCTTTTGTTAAATAGCATAATTAATTAACAGCCCTATGACAACTCTGGATCTGGAATCGGACCTTGAAATATCTACTATCTTTTCTCAAGACCGAACCGGCAACCATTGGATTCAAAGACGAGTACTAAAACCACTCAGCTGCCCAGCCAGTGTATAAATTTACTTACTTGTCGGATAGGACATTGAAGAATATCTTCCAAAGCCAAAAATGTCTGCTGGTTATGCAAAACAATTGTTCTACGCTCAGAATCCCCAGTGGCGCAATTGGTTAGCGCACGGTACTTATAGACAGTTCCAGTGGGCCATGCCGGGGTTGTGAGTTCGAGCCTCACCTGGGGAAATATTTTTTTCTGAAAGAACACTGGAAAATTGGACGAAGGACTTTCCAGCTTAAAATTAGCATTGCATTATTTTGAATACATTGTTTACCCCCATTTTACATAATAAACCTCGTAGCTAATGCAAAATGCAAACACCAGGAAAACTACCATTTCTTTTCTGAATTGAAACAAATTAAACAAATTCAAATTTCATGTTGCCAAATAGGTTACCGGAAATATTGTTGACCAAAGATGTCAAGAATATAAATTACTATAGGCTATCATAAATATTAATCTAATCATGTTTTAAGAAAACAATAATAACTTAAGTACATCCCCATGGTCATAGCATACTTTAGCAAAATTAAAGCTATACCTACGAGTATTAAATAACATGTAAGAGGTATTTGGAATCACTGGAGGCAAATACCGAGTGCTCGCGGAAGGATGTTATTCTTGGATGACTCAGTTGAATATTTACAAAACTATTTTTTATTAAATAGGTTAGTTTTATTCGTTTAAGTGCAAATATTAATTTAATAAAAACAATGCTATAAATCCTGAAATGCAATACATAAGCTATTCAAAGAATAATCGGATTGGAACGCTGCATGGGAAAAGAGTACGGGCAATATGGACGCTGTTTTTCCGCGTTTTCCGATTCAGCAGTCGGCGAAGAAAGGCACCGAGTCTGCCGAGTCTGAGCGCAAGGGCTTAGTTTCTAAAAAAGAAGTACCGGAGCTATGGCACACCGGTGGGAGGGGCTTTGGGGGGTAAGGAGGACCCCCCCCCCATTGGAAGGGGGGGCATGGGGTCCACGGTCCTAAAATGGAAATCTTTTAAACCCGTACTTAAATTGTTCCATTTTTATCAATACTGATTTTTTATGCATTTTTTGTCCTGTATCAGGTTTAAATAAATTACAAGGCCAACAGTATTTTTATATATTAACAATTGTTTATTTCCATGTTTCAGCTAAAGAACAATAGGCTAGCTAACTAGGCTATATAAAATCTAGTAAGTCCTAAAGTGATAGGCTTAACATGTTTACATTTGTAAGATGAAGAAAATTATTAAATTGCTAAATGTAGGCCTACTATAATTGTCCAAAGGTCTACTATAAGTAAAGGATTGAGGTATACTTAATTAAGATAATCATTTCCACAAAACATAACTGATGTCTACCCCATTTTGTAATTTGCTTCTTACTTTTGGTATGCGCGTCAAAAGCAGGTATAAAGCAAAATCCCCGTAACAACCGGAATCGAACCGTGAGTGAATAAATGACAAAGAGGTCGGAATAGAGGTGAAAAGTACGAAATGTCTACGCCAAGACAGATAAGCTGTTGAGCAGTCGCCGGGTAAACGGCTCATGACCCATCTCGTCCCGACTGGCTCAAGACAGTCAGCCAACTGTCGTGGTGCAGTCGGCTGGTGTGCGCATTCCAGCGACCAAGGAATACTATAGACTGGCAATCCCTATCCTTTAACATTGATAGGTGTTGAAGCCACTTTCTATAGTTCCACATAGGTGCAACTAGCGGGTCCACTGCTCGCGACGGGCGCAAATTTTAATTCGCCGCGTTTCATTAACACTGTAAAAAATATAGTTATAGTCAAGATAAAATTTTGATATTTTAGTATGATGAACATTACTATATAACGGTGCCTATGGTAATATTTTTATATCAAAATTAAAATAATAATACGAAGAAAAAAATACAAAATTATAGCAAAGCACTTTTGTTTGAAATTCATGACATTAAAAAGTTAGTAAGCGAGGAAGTTTTTTATTTATTGGTCAGGTGAATTTTGTCAGCGGGAAAGTTGTTGGAAAAGACTTAAATCGCAACTTTGTAATTTAAAATTTTTTTGTAGAACGCTTCGTTTTGGTTTTATTCTAATTCAAAGTTAATAGTTTAATTGGCGACGGGCCGGCTGCCGCGACCCGTGCCGCCGCGCCGCTTGGAGCACTTGTCGCACGTATACAACTTTGATAGTTTATTACTTTATTATTATTATTTTGTGGATTATTATTTTTTAAAGGTGATTGTATCCAAAATAATTACTGCAACACTTTATTTTTGAATAATGACTAAGGAAAGACATTAATAAACAAGAAAAACATTTCCTTGAAAACAACAAAATGTACTAACAAAATTTAAATATGTATGATTTTAAAAATACGTAGTTATTTAAAACAAAACAAAAATTAGCTTATACAAACATAGTAAGAAACTAGATATTACAAAAAATACATTGATATATATGGTGTATTTTTAATTGAAGTTTTAATTGATATTTGATACTGTAAATTTTACTAAGATATTTGTTAGAAATAAAAACTGTTTGTTTTTAAAACAGAAAAAGTAGCCTCCCTTATTGACTGTATAACATGGCTGTTAAAACCTGCCTATCAATATTTTTACATACAAATTATTTCCACAAAAATAGTTAATATTCAGCAACTTTATGATTTAAAAAAGTTCTGAACCAAAAATAAAAAAATAAAAATAAACTGACAGTAAAGGTTTAATTTTGCCCCCTTCTCTTAAAAAGTAACCACACTTATCATAACAACAAATGATCTGGTAATATAAAATGACGTTGCCATGCACCAAAAAGTTGACAATTCTGACACTGTCTCGCACACGTGTCTTAGATAAGCGTCGTGTAGGCTTATTGTTGTATGTACTGGTTGTGTCAACAGTTAGTTGTCCATATGCTGTATGTCTAAATTGTGTCGGTAGTTAGTATTCAGTAATTTAGTGACAATCTATAGTTTTATGGTTTATCATGGAAGGAAATCGTATTGCACAATAAAAGAGCAAAATCTTATCATTCAGTAGGAATTGGCGTAGGCTACACTTCGCAGCTAAGCTAATGGCTTTCCATCGTAAAACATTTTGTAAATAGTTTTAGGATTTCTTAATTCCTAATTATTTGACGAAACCCCTAGTCATAGTGATGGATAACGCTTCTTACCACAGTATAAAATCCTCGAAAAAGCAGAAATAGTGTATTTTATTAAACAAGTTAAAGCAATACAGTATTTCATATTTTGTAATAGTTTATAGTTAACATAAATAGAGTGTGTAGTAAACATTAAGTAGACAGTGATAAAATGTTAAAGTATAGTGCAGTTTCAACAGTGGGTGGATGTAAGTTATTAACTGAGCAAACTGAAAAACAAATTTACCGTAAGCCTAAAATAAATTGATTAGTTAGTAGCTATTTAACACATTTGCAGCTAATCAACTACGTGCCTGTGAAAAAAAAACACCTACCGTTTTTTTCTTAAATTATTATTGCACCCGTGTGCGACACAATAAAGCATCGCTAATCAAAATTACTCAGAGCGCAAGAGTAGTCGCTGCAATGACAGTGACCGTTCATAGCCGCTCGACGCGCGGTATTGTGCGACGCACGCGCACTCTCGTGCCTGTCTCCCCTCCACCATAGGTGCAGCCCGGCTTCAATCCGCGAGCCACATTGCCAGTCTATAGTATTCCTTGGTCGCTGGCGCATTCGTATTTACCCAGTGGCGGATTTACCACTAGGCCAACTAGGCCCTGACCTAGGGCCGCGGACTGCAGGGGGGCCGCACAGAGTCCATAATATACATATATTTTTTAAGGATGTACTTGCACGGTAAAGATGAACATAACATTTGAGCCCTGATTTTTTAGCAAACTGTTTTAGTTGAAAAAACAACTTAAGAGTCTGCACTACCTGCGCCATCTTGGTTTTTTAGTCCCATAAGAACAATGTTAAATTCAAAACATTACTGTTGTCTTTGAAACACCATATCTCGATAATCTTACATCGGATTTGCATGAAACTTGAATATGTTCACCATACGGGAATGACGGAGTGCGTGACGTGAATAGATTTTCAATAAACCTACTAAAAATGGTTTAAAAGTGGTTAAAAAATGGTGTAAAATATGTTTATATTTTATTCGTTATTTGAGTGGAAAATTTTTTAGATTAATTTCCTATCACGTCAAGCACTAGATACTATGGTAACATTTAAAATGACATAAAGTTTGAAATTTTCCGACGAAAAACAAACTCGCAGTGATGTTTTAAATTTAACATTGCTCTTATGGGACAAACTGCCGAGATGGAGCAGGTAGTGCAGACTCTTAAATCCACAACACAGCAGAGAGACTTCTCGACTTCTGTGAAGTCATTGTGGCGTCTGCCGGTTTCCATGTCATTTTCGGGTACTCATTAGCTACCTGTAGGTTGTTAATTCATAGGCCTATTGGTGGCAACACTGAGTGACGGGGCGAGGGCGCGGCGGCCCCTTTGGGCTTTTTATTAAAACTAACTGAAGTCACCTAGCTCTCGATGTCAAAAAAGTGCTCCGTTATCCCATTGATGTTTTTTGGTTGCCAGTTTGCTATCGGTGAGACGCTATCAAAACGCAAAATCTAGACGATAATAAAATTATTAATGTTAGTTTAATTTAAAGATTTTCTACAACCATTACTATTTTGTGAAAGTATCAAAATTCTGAAAGCAACACATTTGTACCATTAATATTAACAAATTAATTCAGATTAATAGGACCCCATTGCACCTACACTATTGAAAACAGTTGAGTTATTTAAAATTTAGTACGGTTAGCCATCTTGACTATTTTGATGTCCTCCCACCAACAGCAATTTAACCAACGTAACGGACAACATCCCTAACATACAGCGGCACACTTTTCACAAACGTTTGAACAGAGATTAGTGACTCCTGTTATAGCATAGATCCATTGACTATAGATATAGGCAATGATAAAGCATATGGGCCCCCTTCCACATCCCCAATTAATAGCTGGATAATCCAGCATCTTTTCAAGACGAGCTCGTTCTCAGAGATCAGAGTGTACACATACAATTACACTTTACTCGTACCAGAGCATAGGAAAAAAAATTAAGTACGATTTTAGCTTAATTTGATGATTTTAGTATCATACTTCGGTCAGTGATGAGGTGGGGGGGGGGGGGTCCCACAGAAAAGTTGGCCTAGGGCCCCAACCTTCGTAAATCCGCCACTGATACCAACATGGGACCTACTTCTTTACTCTACGCCGACTTTTTTGTTGGCCGATCAAAAGTCTGTCGTGTGCTCCTAGCCTAAACTGTGCAACTACACGTATTACGACGTAACGAAAAAAATGATTTTGTAAATGTTATGGTTATAAAATCATATAAACCGTATTGAATTCGATACATAATTTAAATTCAAAAAGCCGAAAAAAACCAATGGAAAGCAATAATGCTGGTACACACCGGTGTCTAACGGTGACGGTCCAATGGTTTCCTGCTTCATTTGGCCACTAACGTGGTCACAAGTACTACATTTTTTAGGAAAGTAGGCCTAAATTACTACGTTGGAATTTTTGGAAAATCATTACCGTCGTCGTTTCTAGTATTGGCATTCCAGTATGACAGGCTTCTGTAACTGACATTACTACTGCAAAAGAATTTAATAAACTAAGAAATGCCCCCCCCCCAATTACTTATAAATAAAAGAGGTAATTCGCGAGTTTATATCTTCGAAATATAGATGTTTTATGGTGTCAAAAATCAGTTTAGCCATCGCTCTAGAAATAAATATAAGGTATTTTGAAATAACAATCATTATTTATTTAACGTAATGCTTTTACAAAAAGGTCGATAATAAATTATTTTTATTGTTAGACGAGGCATAGTCAGTACGAAATATCATCACACAGAACGACTGTACTGTTAAAGTGAACTCCAAAAAGAATTATTATCAAAAGTGATGATTGATTGTTAGCATCAAATAAAAAACAGGTTGTGAAACGTCAATAAAAGTTATTTGTTTTGAATTGAAAGTTTTACCCCAAAAAAGATGTTTAGAGTTTAATTTTTTAGTTATTTTTCAAAATAGAGTATTTTTTATGAATTTTCCATTAATTAAGCATAAAGATATTTTAAACTCAATCAATCATTTCGTAACTCAAAATGCTTAAGTATGTAGCAGATATTGGCTTCTAAACAGTTAGGTTCTCTATGTTTCGCCGCGGGGCCGCTCCCTATTTATATACCCGGGCGACAACAGAGTTACACCTGGAGGACCGATGGTTCTAGGTGACCCATGGCGGCCGCCGAACCAGAGTCCATCTATCAGTTCGGCAGCGCTGGTCGTAGCCAACTGCTGGTATACCTTCACCTTAGAACCGGCCTTTGTTCTCCTTTTGACCCTCTCTACCGATCTATTTAAAAATAACTGTAGTTGTTCTATATAAAATATATTTTTTTATTTTTATTTTCAATGATAATACCGCAGATTAATACAATGTAATTTCAAAACAGGATCTGCAGGTTTGCAGACTGCCAACGGGACTCAAGTGAACGCACTTTGACCCTTTCGTTATCTCTAGCTGCAAGTGTGCTGAGACAGAATCAATGCAGCACTCACCAACATCACGATGAAATATAAATTGACTGTGTTCAGAATAGATAACCGCATTGACAAACTTTTTTTCCATAAGTAGGAACCATGTTGAAAATTTTAAATAAAACTTAAATCCAGAAAAACTTGAGAGTACGTGTGTTATTTTACATTAATAAAAGTGTTATAAGCCTCATAGTCAAATTTTTACGATTGTACGACAACGGGTCGGTTTTGACCTGCTTCCGTTGGGATGTAATAAATATATTTTCGGGGGTAATATATTACTCCCCCCCATAGAATTTTGAGCCATTAATTTTTTGGGCTTTAACAAATAGTACAAAAACTGTGTATTTTTATGGAAATTTGAAATTGTTTATGTGTATTTAGCTTAAATTTGTATTAATTGAGATTAAAAACAACATATTTATATTTTGTGAAAGTTTTGGAGGTGCTTAAATTCAGAGTTTGTTTGTCGCGCGGCAGACGACACGGATAAAGGGGATAGGGACGACAAGATAGTGACAATGGGCTCATTCACGATCATCCTCCGCAAACTGGTTTGTTTTTGTTTTAGCTTATCACGTGAAAATCTCACAAATAACGTGTCTTGAATTTTTCACGTTATAGGAAAAACAGTTTGCAGAGGATGATGTGAACGAGCCCATTGAGTACTGTATTGTGAATGTGATCAGCTGATTAAGATAGTTGACAGTGGATTCAGAGGGGGGGGGGGGGGGGGGCAATCGGGCCATGGCCCGATTTCTAGTAAATATTTTGGGAGTTTAAAAATAAAACTTACTTTTGTTATAAGTCATGCTAATCAGGCTATTAAGATTGTAAACACAAACAATTAACTATACCTCTTCATTCACAGTTAATAGCTGTTTCAATAAGAATACTTAAAAGTAGTACTATTTTGTTTTTGTTTACCTTTTATTGTTATTCGTTACAAAAATGGCAACCTATAAAACAAATGCAAAAAATACATTTTTAAAACTTAATTTTAGAATCATTAAAGTTTTCCTGTGGTTGAGGCTATTTCTATACTTATTTTTCGGCCAAAACACTCGCCATGAACACTCCGGAGCAGTATTTTCTAAGATTGTTTTGTTGTAATGAATAACTGTGTTTCAAACAGTTTTAGGAGATTTAAACATAAATCTTTTCGAAAATGAGAAATTTGATAGCAGGTTTTTAAACAATTTGTTGGAATCTCTGAACCTAACGCAGCTCGTAATGGAGCCAACACGAGTCACAGGTGCATCATCAACTCTCATTGATCATATAATTGTGGATAAAAATTCTGAAATTGATAAGGTAGGGGTGATTGATACGTCAGGGATTATAAATAGCTATGGGAAAAAATTAACGGATCATAAACTAGTATATTGTGACATTCCAAATTGCAAGCAACAAAGGAAAGTTAAATATGTTACCTATAGAGATTTTAAATCATTTGATGTGGCTCGTTTTGTCTCTTTGGCCTCAGAAACTGACTGGACATCCATGACAAAAATTAATGACGTGGAAGAGGTATGCAAAGTTCTTATATCTTCCATCCTTAAGATTTTTGACGAATGCGCCCCCATAGTCAGAAAAAGAGTCACAAAAGACAAAGCTGCATGGAGAAACGAGGAAATAAAAGCCCTGACAAAAATAAGTACAAAAATGACAGCCTACGATTAAAGTCTTCAGAGTCAAAGCAATTATATTGTAAAGCAAGGAATAATCTGAATAGTGCCATAAGACGTGCTAAGAAGAACTTTTTTAGTAAAAACGTTAATGCAAAAGATTCCAAGTCTTTTTGGAAATCCATACACAAAGAAAAACTATGTACCTCAAATCAAAGTAACGCCAATTCTGGCATACTAAGTGCAGATGACTTAAATAGTTATTTTACAGCCATGGGATCTGGTAATAAAACGAGCTCTAACTTACTTAGCTTTTATGACAATAATGTGTCAAGAGGCAATTCGAATACTTCTAAACTTTCTATTGTAAATGAGCATCAGGTAAAGAGAGCTATAAATAGCATATCTTCTGCGGCAGTTGGAACTGATGGTGTGTCAATTCACATGATCAAGAGCTTGAGTCCTTACTGTTTGGTTGTCATTACACACCTTATCAATTTGTCTCTGAAGCTAGGAGTGTTTCCGACGTGTTGGAAACGAAGCATAGTAATCCCCCTTCCTAAAACAAGTAATGCTACACTTACTTCACACTTTAGACCAGTGTCACTGTTGCCAAGTCTCTCTAAGGTATTGGAAAAGATTGTTGTAGACCAAATTACGGATTTTATTGATAGAGAGCACATTCTACCAAGTACACAATCAGGTTTCAGAAGGGGGCATAGCACACGCACTGCGTTGCTTAATCTGACTGATGAAATATACAGCGCAAAAAATAATAAGAAGTGCAGTATATTGGCAGCTTTGGATTACTCACAAGCATTTGACTCTGTGAATCATAATATGCTCATTGCCAAGCTGAAACACCTTAAGTTTGAGAGCTCTGCACTATGGTGGTTTATCTCATATTTAAGTGGCAGATCACAGGTCACAAGTGTAGATGGTCTGGTTTCTTTATCATTGCCAAAGGCATGCGGTGTTCCACAAGGGAGTTGTCTTGGCCCAACTCTCTTCAACCTGTACATAGTTGGAATAGAAAACGCACTAGAATTTGGATTAATGAATGCGTATGCTGATGACTGCCAAGTAATTATGTCTTATAATCCAAAACAAGTTGTAGAAGCAGTCCAGTGCATGAATAGAGTGACCTGTCCAAAATTAATGAGTGGGCAAAAGATCATGGACTAAAATTAAATCCTGGAAAATGTTCTGTAATGCACTTTGCTACTCCTGAAATTAATGAACAGATGCACAGGAACAAAATAACTGTGAAAATTGATAATATCGATCTGACAAATTGTGAACGAATTAAGGTACTTGGGGTAACCATTGATGCTCAGCTGACTTTTTCAAGTCATGTCAAACAAATATGCAGTCGGGTTGTTGGCAAATTAAGAGCGCTCAACAGATTTAGAACACTCTTTCCAGAAAACATAAAGTTAAAGTTGGTCAAAGCTCTAGTTTTTCCCACCATACACTATTGCTTACCAGTGTTTGGATATAGCCTTAATCAGGAGCAGATTGTGTTGCTTCATAGGTTACAAAATAGCTCCTTGAGGTTCGTCTTCAATCTTAAGAAGTATGACCATATATCAAGCTACCGAAACATTGTTGGAGTGACATCCATAAAAAGCACTTGTGACAAGCAAGTAGCTTGCATTGTTCATAAAACACTAATTTCAGGAATACCAAATTATTTAAATGAAAAACTGAAGTTGAGAGCAGCAGTAAGAGAACGTAGAACCCGGTAGGACTTGTTGCTAGACATGCCAAAGGTTAGAGTGGAAGCAGGTAGAAGGGGGTTTTCTTATTTTGGGCCAGCTCAGTACAATGCAGTACCAAGCCAGTTGAAAGCACTGCCTTTGAGGAGATTTATAAGTCAATTAGACAATGTATAGTTTTTTTTTCTTTTGTAAATTTTATGTAAATAGTATAAGATTATTTTGTTTTCTGTGTATGTTTGACGTGAGTCAATTTGAAAAACAGTCTTGTAACTGAAATTCGCTCAAAAATAAAGACCTTATTTATTTATTTATTTAATTTTGTATTTAGTGCAAATGAAGTTTGAGCTGTGATCATTTGGAATTGATGGAATAGGCCAACCGTAGGCCTAATTTTATTTTACTATGTGGTTGATAGTGAAGCTCTGGATTTTTATGATCACTTGGAAACCTTTAAGTGTGACTAACGTTAAAACTTGGTCGTATAAGAGGGGAAAAATTAAATTTAAAATCCCGCTTTTATGAAAATAACCCCTGGTAGGAGGAAACTGTTTAAAGGAGCTCGAATTGTTTCGTTAGATTTAAAAATAATTATTTTTATTTTTCCAATTTTTGCCGCTCACCGGGAAAGTAGGTCGCCTAGTTCGCCTAATGGGTCCCGGCTGTAGCCGCGTACCTATATTTTTGGTTTTTCACATCCCTACAGTAATAGCATTCACTGCAAAATGTTACCCTATTTATATAGTCAATGGTATGGTCTGGGGTATGAGATGGTTGGTCATGTATGGTATTTATAATTAATTGTGGCCTTAGGATTTGCTTGTCGTCTGATGTCGTTTTTAATTTTCTTGTTTGACGAGAATTTTTCTTCTGGGTATATGAGTCATCGATCTACCATGACAGCAAAATTGTCTAATGATATTTACTGTATTTCCTGGGGGTTATTTGCTGTTGAATGGTAAAACAGTATTGAGCAACACATAAAATTAAATGAATACTGTCAGTTTCCTGTATTTTGGGCAGTGGAATGACTGAGATTTTGAAAATACACTACTGTATGAAAAAAAATCATCAGCAGAAGTGGCCATGAAAGTATTAACACTGTACAGCAATTTTTAGAACCATAATTATGAGCATAGTTTGTCATAAAATAGTAATGTGTCTATTCTGTTTGTCAGGTACGCATACACCGGAAGGCCCGTGGTGGTACGAGATGGCACCATTGCCTGGCCGGGGCGTCAAGTCATCAGCTTCAAGTTCTTCCAGGACCTTTACAACAGCAGTCTGGATCAGATTGCCTGCCAGTTCTTCCCTTACGAGAGCGGATTCAACAGCTTACGAGAGGTGCTTTCAATGGATGAGGCCCGGGCGCAAATGAAAGATGGCACCAAACCATGGTACATCGGCTGGTATGTACAACGGCTATCCTTATGGAAGAAGGTTGTCTTAGTAGTTGAGGAGATAAAAAAATTCAGTAATTTGAATATTAATTATAAAATTTTAATTTACGTGAATATAAATACCTGGATTGTGCAGGATGAGATTGTACAAATAATGATTGATTGACATTTAAATAAGTAAAGTTCAGTGTAATCTTCAATTTTGCATTTTTGACAAATAGTGGACTAATAAGAAAACCTTAGTTTAGAATTAAACTTTTTGGGGGGTGATGTTGTTTGCGTCCGCAGCATTCCATTAAAGCTGCACGTACTCCTCGGGTGGTGCTAAATGAACAACTTTGGCAGCTGAACTATCACACACTTGATCTCTTAGTTATGCCAGCTGCAAGACAAAATGCAAATGGCCCTTTCCAGGACCAATTTAAAAATGTAGGCTGAGTTAGCTCTATAAAGAGAGATACAATTTTTATTTTAGTGTTTATCTTTTTACATATACTGTCTCAGGTGCTCTGCACCACAGAATTTATTTTCTTATTCTTAAATGGCTGGCTAAATTAGCCATACAATATATATAAAATTATAAAAGTATAAAATTTGAAGCAACCTTTTGTCTTATGACATGTTAAGCTTCCAAAATAATTTTCATTTGCTGTCAAAACAATTGCCAAATATTAAATAAAAAATATTGAAAAAAAATTAAGACACAAATTTTGTCAAATTAAAAACCTTATACATGTACTTTAAAGATTGATTAACAGCCCATTTCTTTTTTAATGTTATTGTAGTTGAGTACAAAGGATGATTTTTTTCTAGGAGTAACTGCGACAACCAAGTAGCTCGTGTGTTGAAGGAGCAATACTCAAGACCTTATTTTCTCCCAGAAACGTCTGAAAATAAAAAAGTAGATTGGATATTCATGGGTAGCCCTGGATATGGAGCGAAAATGCACGTGAGTCCCTTTATTCCTCTAGAGCTATGTTATTCATTTTTTACTTTTATGCCATGGCATTGAACCCTAGAAAAAGTTTCCATAGCAGAAGAATGCTCAGGGCCAAGAAGTCACTGACTCAATTGCTTGTCCTCTCTGCCTTTGCCTCTTTCATTTAGTATTTAAATAATGTTGAACTTGTTTGTTTCTATCGCAATTAAACGCTAGAATCACACGACAGTTGAGGTATTTAAACCATTTATTTAACTACAGTGATTCGGTTGGCTTACATCATGGAATTAAACTTTTTCATATATATTGTGTTATTGTGGAAAGATTTCTTTGCATTTCCAGGCTAAACCTTCTGGTGACAGTGAAATCCTTCAAAATGTGTGGTGTAGATAATCATCAAGAAATTAACCTTTCTAAGCATTATTCTCTCTAACATTTTCAGTACGCTAACGAAGCGTCATTTAGGATTTAAAGACACACTCCTAACGCAGGTATCTAAATGTAACGATATACCTGGACCATATACAGGGCCGCCCCGAGGGTAATAGGTGCCCGGGGCAAGAATTTGATCTGCGCCCCCTAAATTAATTATTGGCCTATCTGTGAACTGTAATGTTAAATTATAGTCAGAAGCATTAAATTAGGTGCATGACTAACCTCGCATGTTAATGACTACAATGCTGTTAGTTTTAATAAACTAATTAAATGAGTTCACTTGTACTATAAAGCTTTGTTGACCCAACCATTTGTTGACAACATTTGATCTGGGTCTGGGCGAGCCTACAAAAACTATAACGGGCCTGCATACATTTTTGGTCAAGTGACCAATGCGGCCGAATTTCAGCTAATCCTCTAATAATGCTATATGCAGGTCCGTTAGTTTTTGTAGGCCCCGAGCGAGTGCTCGAGCCATTTTTTCAGTTCATAAGATAAGCTGACCAGTAGGCCTACATGCAGCCAAATGCTACACTATCATGATTCACTTCCAATCTTCCACTTTCATTGTAAAAAAATGTTTATAGTTACAATAAATTAGTCACTACTCATTTCCGAATTTCCGACTGATAGTCCAAACTTTTTAAATTTAAATTTTAACTAAAAAAAATTATTATTGTACCATTTGTGTCTAAAATATTTATTGATGCAGTTTTTACAATTTTTGTGAAGTGTTTGAGCCTTTATAGAACGGGGATTTCGCCTCGGCCGCGGCGCGACCTTGGCAATGGTGCCCGGGGTGGCTGCCCCAGGCGCCTCGCCCTCGGGTAGGCCTTGACCATAATCTTGTATTTAACATAATGTTCTTTAGGTAGACAGTGTTAGTCACCCTTCGTGGCAAGCTCAGCTGAGAGGCAGGAAGAAGTGGACTCTTCAGCCTCCACCTGAATGCATCTACCACTGCAGTGTACTGGAGGTCATCGTCAACCCCGGAGAGATAAGTGAGTTGATGACAAACAACTAGCAGTTGCAGATGTATAAAACAAGCAGCAGTAACTTATTTATGAAAAAATACTAACCTATACAGGATTAATAAAAATATCCCTAAGAAATGAAAAAAGAAAAACAATAGAATTAAAGTATGATTTTGAAAATTTTAATCGTTATATTTTCATAAATAAATTTTTTATATACCTCAACTGTCGAGTAATCCTTTATGTAGTTTGCACTACTGCAGTTAGATTATTTTAACCTGATGAAGATCCCCTGCGGATCGAAACTACAGTAGTGATCGAAACTACATAAAGGATTACTTGACAGTTAAGGTTTATAGTTTATAAAACATTTATTTAACTGATTTCATTTTTGTTACTGTCCCAACTGGTATGACTATATAGTGTGGTTTTAAATTACCTTATCGTCTCCAGTTCAAATCCGTTGTTAGCTACAACCTGGTTTCGGCACTGACTTGTTAACTACGTGAACATGGCACAAATTGTCTCCAGTTCAAATCCGTTGTTGTCTACAACCTGGTTTTGGCACTGACTTGTTAACTACGTGAACATGGCACAAATCAGTGCCAAAACCAGGTTGTAGACAACAACGGATTTTAACTGGAGACGATAAGGTAATTTAAAACCACACTATTTATTTAACTTAAGTAATGCGGTTGGCTAACATCACGAAGTTAAATTTTCACTCAGGCTACTTGTTATAGGTTTTTCCTCTTCTCATGATATGAAATATAAGGAAAATACCCATATAGAATGTTGTTAATGATAAGAAGAAATGTAGAAAAAAAAACAGTTTAACTCACATTTTATTATAAATTGTTTCTTACAATTGTAATTTTCAGAAAATTACAATTGCCAATGACATTTTGCTAATGACATTTTTTCTGTGACCAACACTCTTGCTAATTCAAAATTTATAATTTATGGGACCGCAATTTTTCTTAGAGATAAATGAAACTTCCATTGATAAAAAGTCTATGGATAAAACTTATTTGAGATATAGATAGATCATGTTGACTTGTGGAGGATTAGAGAGTAACTGTAATTTGACTTATCTTAATTGACTTTAGATTATACAAATTGAGGCCGAAAAATGCCAAAACTCCATTTTTGGTCCTTTAAAACCCCGTCGCCATAATCCAAACATGATGGTTCACAAACATGATGGTATGAAAATAGACCTTTACAATAGTATAATAACATTATTATTTATGTACTTTATTACTTTTTACTTTATTACTAAAAATTTTGTAACTCTTTGATTCATAGAAGTAAAATATAACCATAAAATTAGTTCGAGTTTCAAGTTATTTTGTTTATTTTTTATTTAGAGAGGTTTTCCAAAGAAATTGAAAATGTTTGAGATATGAAAGATTTAAGTTATTGAGGTTTCATTTAGCGAGAGTCAACTATACTATTTGTATTATGTAAAGCTCAAATGTGAGACTATTTTGTGTATATATTTTGTTCATAGACAAATAAGAATGTTTTGATTTGATTTGAATTAACGATTGATGATTATTGAATATATAAGGTTAAACACAATGTCTTGTTACTTAAAAGTTGCTCAACTGCATAGGTTGTTGAGACTAGCAAAATTTAAATTATTATGTCATTGTGATTTTACTTTAAATTTCAACATATGTTCTTTACCAATTTCAATCACTACACGTTTGTTTGATGATCAGAAATTATCCGAAAACTTGTGTTTGACACAATTTCCAGTTGTGCTGGACACAAATCGTTGGTACCATCAAACTCTGATACTGCCAGGAGAAATGAGTATCACCATCGGAGCTGAATACGACTGAATACAATTCTGTTCAGCCCAGTCAATGCTGAAACCAGAAGCCAAAAACCTTGAGAGCAATCACCATAGAACAACGTGGAAGTCATATGTTGTATTTAAGGGGATTACAAAATACAAGTTTTTATAAGTATTTATTTACTTATTTCACTCCTTTTCAAAGGCATTTTTTGTTACTGTAGGTTGTGGAACTGATTTTTGTTGTTGTAATTTCTAATACAATTTTATTTTTTTAGTTTAATGAAATAAAAATCCATTCAATTATGTGTTGTCAGTCCATTTATCAATTATAATTTCTTTTCTAGTTAAGTTATTTTATTGTTTCTTTTGTTTGTTTGTTTTTGTCTTATTTATGGGGCTCTTGGTTCTAGAATGGTGTGATGTACCTGAAAAGTTCAAAGTATCTTCAAGGGTTTTAGGATCTCAAAATACAAAAATATTATCCAGCTTCCTCCAATGATTTTCAAGTTTTTATTTTTATTTTGTACTAGTCTTATAAGTGTTTTGTACATATCCAGTAGTAGAAAAGTATAAATAGTTAACATAGTTCTGTAATAGATGCATGATTCACATCTAAATTAAAATTACAATATTGCAGTCAAGAGGTTTTTATTTTTTTTTTTAGAGAAATTTCCTATAAGGAATACACTACTATTACAGAAATAGATAGGTGTTTAGTACGATAAGTCTAATCTGTTTCGTTACAAGAAATATTTCATATCTGATTTTACTGAGATTTCGATGCCTATTTTGTAATTGAAGATTTTTAAAGTTTTCAACTTTGGTATGGAAGTAAAAAAAATATTTTTCGCTTTTTTTATTTAAAAAGATTTTTATTGAGTTTTAAATAAAACAGGTTTGTTACCTTGAACTTAAAATAGCGTATATTAAAGAAGTGTATGTTCAAATAATTTCTATGTATTTTTTAACTCATCCACCTCTTAAGTATGAATTTTATTTTCTTTTATAAAATTATATGGAATGCATAGTTTTAAAATTTTACTGTTTGAAAAAATCAACCACTGTTTTGTACTCATAATTCATATCAATAATATTTTTATTTTTATATAACGCTCCAAAGACACAGAATCACTTTTTCATCGGTTCGGTTGTGGAAGGCAGAGAGGCTTATCTTCAGAGCACACCACCAGAAGTCGTTCAACTGTGTCACAATTTCACACAACATTTAGCTTCACATCATCACCTCATACTTCAAATACCGTTTACTTTCAAAAGATAAAGTTCAATAAAAGTTCAAATAAAGGAGGTAATATTTGTGATTAAAAAAATAAAAATTAACCATTGATGGCAGAACAGAACCAGCCTGCGATGGCATATAATCCACCCTTTCATACCCCTTGATTTACCCTTTTTTATGGATATTGTAGTCAGTTCTGTTTTGGTATATTCCCCATAAGAGCAATGTTAAATGGGAAACGCAATAACTCCTTTATTTGTAATCAGAAAATTATGGTTTGCAGCTATGAATAAAGAGTTCAACAAGATGGATATGGTTTGTGAGGTATATTTTTAATGTAACGTACAGTGAAACCTCCATTAACCTTCTCCCTTGGGAACTGGGACTTTGACGATTAATTGAATAGATGGATAACAGAAATTTTGTTACAAACATGCACCATACTGGAAACAGTACTGTATCTGTTTAAAAGGCTCTTGGAGATATTAAACCATACACAAGACAGGGTGTCTAGTTTATTTCTCTTTCAAAATTCAAGACTAATTCCAGACTTTTTCAAGACTTCTTTAGTTTTTTCAAGACTATTGCACTACTCGACATATTAATTTCTATTTTACATTTTACAAAATTATTTATACAGTATTGTTGTCGCTAACAGATTTGTTTTAAATAGTATACACATACCTTCCGTCAAGCAGCTCAAATTTTATTGTTGAATATAATCACTACATGTTTTGCCAAGAATACGACATTGTCAAGTGATACAAGAACATACTATCCATTTAAGGATTGGACAAGAATCAAAATACAGTAGACTCCCTCTTAACCGGCCACCTCAGGACCAGGACGCGACCAGATAACTAATTGGCCAGTTAAATCAATGTTCATTTAGGAACGCCAACCTCCAATTTTATATGGCCTAAATATAATTTTCACTTGAAAAACAATATTAAATACATTCCTGTATATGATTTATAGCGCTCATCCACTACCCATGAAATCCACCACAAACCTACACTAATAATAATTTGTTTCTTTATTGTGGTCTACTGGATAGTAGGTCCAATTGCATTGACTTCTGGTGGCATTCACTTTCGTCCAGGACGTTACATGGTTTGAGAACGTCAATATGAAATAAAGTTGAATTGAATGATACATTAGATAAGAAAACTACGTTTCCGGCGAAACACAGCCAGTTAAAGCGATGTTGAGATAAAAATGGCCAGTTAAAAAGATGTTATTTTGTGTCAGGGTAGGCCGGTTAAAGCGGAGACCGGTTAAAAGGTGGCCGGTTAAGAGGGAGTCTACTGTGGACAAACTGATTTTTTCTGTGTTTGTGATATGTTTTGTCTATTTTAATCCTTAAGACCAATCCTTTGATGGATAGTATGTTCTTATATCACTTGACAATGCTGTATTCACGACAAAGCATGTGGTGATAATGTATAACAACAAATTTGAGCTGCTCGACAGAAGGTATGTGTATACTATTTCAGTCTTCAATAGCAGTTCAGCGGCTAGTAAATTTTAGTCTTCAATAGCAAATCAGCGGCTAATACAATGAATCTTAATAATTTTTGTCAAAAACAAGACTATTAAAATGAAACCATAAAATAAACTTATTAATAATAAGCAATATAAATTCTGCAACAACATTAGAAATTAAAATGGTCTGAATTAATAATGCACAAGTGTGTTATTCTATTTTTATTAAATACTAGCTGTGTGCCGGTCTTTCGTAGGGCTGTTTAGTTTATTATTAAAATAAATAATATAAATAATTCTACAAATTCAATAGTGATATCAAATTTATAGAACCCATAATATTGGATATATTTGTTAATAATTAAAATGTTGCTTCTCCTTGTTTTTCATCAGCTTGTAGGCCAATGATGTTTAACACCATTTTTAGGAAATTTTTCAGCATACACTGAATCAAGAGTCAATACCAGCATCTTTGCACGGTGGTCGCGAGCATTTACTGTCTACAGTCGGAAGCATTTTGATTGGAGATCATAAGCATCTCCAGTTAGCAATCTTAATCGGCGATCATGAGCGTCTCCATAGTTAAATTTTTTTTAGAAATTTCAAGACTAGAAGGCAAATTCAAGACTAATTCCAGACTTTTCAAGACCATTGTTAAATTCAATACTAATTCAAGACTTTCCAGATTTTCAAGACTACTAGACACCCTGACAAGAGGATAATAATAGCCTATACTTAATACTAACTCCAGACCATTGACATAATGTTTAATCACTATGGCGCATACAATAACGGTAGAGTGTCAATTAAGACACATTTAAATTATGAAAATGGCAATTCATGCATTGACGGATAACAGGAGACTGACGTGACTGTTAATCAAGTTTCTAATACATCAATTTTCATAAAATGGAAAAAACAAATACATTTTTTTTTGTTCTTTAAACTTTGTTTACAGGTTTTTATAAGAATCAATCTTGTAAAAGGAACAATAAATTTAGTTTGGACTCAAACATTTATTCTGAACCAATTGGGCAAAAAAATAAAGAAATTATATGACATGCAAATTTAACACTGGTCTGTATAAATTTTGGGAAATAAATCCAACATTGCGGAACTCCAACGCTTTCTTTCCATAGAGAAGCAGTTAAGGTTATTTAACATGTATACTCAATTTCTAATTATTGGGCAACACCCACCTGGTTTGAGTAGTTGTAGCGTAGATCCTTTGTCAAGTTTTTAAAAACACACCAAACACAACATAAAAACCGGATCACTCGCTACCGTCCCGACGTTTCGCACGAACTAAAAACATCGCGCCTCTTCGGGGGAATTAATTATTTGCGCCGACGGTGGATTTGGCGCGAAAGGAATTACAACGTGTTATGGGAACAGTTAACTACTTGAGACCTTTTGTCCCTAACTTAGCTGAATTTTGTGCCCCCTTTTATGAGTTAATGAAGAAGAATGTTCATTGGCAATGGACTGAGAATCATGAAGAAAGTTACAGAAAACTGAAAGTTGCAATTGAAAATTCGGCTCTATTAACGCCATTTCAAGCTGAGAAACCATTGACGATACATGCGGATGCAAGTCAGTATGCATTGGGTTGCGCTTTATTCCAAGAAGGAAAACCAATTTTGTATGGATCACGTTCCTTGAGTGGGAGTGAGAAAGATTATGCTCAAGTGGAAAAAGAACTTTTATCAGTTGCTTATGCTTTCAAGAAGTTTCATAACTTTGCATATGGGAACAAGGACATTACAGTTCAATCGGACCATGCCCCACTGTTGTCAGTTTTAAACAAAAGTATTCATCAGATTGCTAACAACCGTCTTCGAAGATTAAGGCTCAAACTATTACCCTACTCTTTTCAAATAAAATAGGGAAGCATTTGCATGTGGCAGACCTCTTATCTAGACAGTGCAACAATATGATCAGCTCAGAAGATGAAAGTATGTTGGATACAGTTCATGTTCTAGATGCTGAAGCTACAATCAATCCTAAGACAGTTGATACTTACATTCAGGCCACTAGAGATGATGAATCACTGCAAGAAGTAATGAAGTACTTTAAAGATGGTTGGCCAACTTATTTGAAGTCCTCAAATCATGAACTAAATCATTATTTCACCTTACGAAATAGTTTGACTGTACAGAATGGTTTAGTCTATTACGATTGCCGATTGGTTGTGCCTCAGACAATGAGAAGATATACGTTACAGACTTTACATGAGACACACCTGGGATTGAAGAAACTTAAGCTAAAAGCACAGGAACTTGTTTACTGGCCCTCTCTTAACTCAGACTTGACTAACTTCATTTCGAACTGTCACACTTGTGCTAAATTCCAAAGAGCAAACCAAAAAGAGCCGCTTCTTTCACACGAGATACCTGATGTCCCCTTTTATAAAATTGCTGCTGATATTGCAGAGTTTCAAAGTATGAACTTCTTAATTGTTGTAGATTATTACTCTCGCTGGATTGAAATTGAAAAAATCAAAGACAAATCTGCTAACAGTGTTATTGGTGCATTAAAACCAATATTTGCTCGATTTGGTATTCCAAATATTTTCGTATCAGACAATGTACCTTTCAATAGCAGAGAGTTCTTGGAATTCTCAGAGAAATGGAATTTTAAAGTTGTTACTTGCAGTCCCCATTACCCACGTAGCAACGGCCTGGCAGAAAAAGCCGTTGGAATAGCAAAGACAATGCTAACAAAATCAAGTTACGAGAAATCTGACTTGAATCTGTACCTCCTAAACTACAGGTCAAGTCCAGTTGCTGGGCAAAGGTATTCGCCAGCACAGTTATTACAAAGTAGAACACTGAATACTAAATTGCCAGCATTGCCACAACAATTAAGACCAAAAGTAGTAAATGACAGAACAGTTACAACCAAATCAGGTCAAGTACGACAGTACAATAAAATATCTTTAAAAGAAGAAAGGAAATTTTTTGAAGGCCAAAGAGTTCTTGTCAGGAATATTACTACGAAACAATGGGACAGAGGTGTCATTCAGCGTGTTCTAGGATTTAGGTCTTACCAAGTTAAATTACAAGAATCAAACCAAGTGTTGAGGAGAAATTCGATTTACTTAAAACCTGACATATGTGGAAGTGAGGAAGTTACAAGGGGAAGATGTGAAGATAGAGAACATATGAGACGTCAAAGTTCACGCACAGTTAAGCCCACAAAAAGGTCAAACCTTTAAAAGGGTAAAACAAGGGAGATGTTTGGTATTTAATATTATCAACTGTTCCTGTTTTGGTTTTTTATATAGATTATTTTAGTTTTTGTTTATGTTATAAAAAGATAGTTTAGTAAAATATTTATAAAAAAATTATTTCTATTAATTCTAGCGACTACGCGCCAAATCCACCGTCGGCGCAAATAATTAATTCCCCCGAAGAGGCGCTATGTTTTTAGTTTGTGCGAAACGTCGGGACGGTAGCGAGTGATCCGGTTTTTGTGTTGTGTTTGGTGTGTTTTTAAAAACTTGACAAAGGATCTACGCTACAACTACTCAAACCAGGTGGGTGTTGCCCAATAATTAGAAATTGAATAAATAACCCCCACCTACAAATAACATATCATGTCATTTAGATCTAGAACATGTATACTTTCATGACACTATATTTTTGTTGTTGTATGCTGTAGGCCTATTGAAAATTATGAAAATATTTGTTGCTTTTCATTGTGATAAATGCTAACACACAGATATTGTATTTCTCTTTGATTTGTTTGAGAAATTGTAGATATTAACTGTATTGCAGCTTTCTACGATGAATTAAAATTTTAAGAGGTATGAACATCTCAAACGACAACAGATAAAATAAATTATGTGGTAAGCCCTTTTTAACCAATATATTTAAGGTCTGCTTTTGATTATATTGAGGTCTGCTTGCTCAGAGTGATAACAAGCAGTTTTAAGGTATTTTTATAACAGTATTAAAAAATTAAAATAGGGCTCTAAAACATTAGTTAAGGTTATTTTTGACAATTTTCATAAGGGAGGAGACAAAAAATCTCTTTAGGATGTACCTTTTTTACTATGGCTCCGCCCCCATGCCTCCTAGTTGGTTCAACCTAATTCATTAAAGTCTCAAGCGTTAAACAAAATACGGCACAGTTCAAAGTTAAAAATTTGTCTTTGTAACTTGGCTAAGCGGCTAGAACGCTACAATGTAAAATGTTTAATGTTCAAAATTCAATAACTTTAACTAAAAAACCATCGAAAAGAGCTTAAGAAACAAACAAATTAGTATTTTGAATTCTTAACTTGGCTTAAAAGATCACAGACAAAAGCCAAAAATAGGTTTCCCATGTTAATCTTATGGGAAATCAACAAAACCATGTATCTCGCTTATTTATTGACCTTGATAAAATTTGGAATGTACATTAACTAGGTAGGGTTTAACTGATATTTGCTTACAACATATTAACATATTATATATTAACAGGGAATATATTCTGTGGAATGTTTGGCAGGGCAAGAAACTTAGAAATAAGAGTAGGAATCAGCCTATAATAGGTTCTAAAACCGATTCTTCAAGTAAGGTTAGGGCAGTGAATAAACTTAAGTTTATATTTATTTCAAGGATTGACACAGCATGTACCAAAGATGACATAATTGATTATATCAAAGAATCGGGCATTGAGGGGTGTGAATGCTATGACATTAAATCTAGATATGATTCTTATAAATCGTTTAAGCTAAGTATTTCCTCAGACCTTGCACCTAGACTGTTAACAAACTCGTTCTGGCCCTCAGGTACTCTGGTCCGTGAATTTATACAAAGAAACAGTTCTAGGGCCAACTTTGTGTCCTCTAAGACTTTTTTAGGCAAAAACCATCGTTCCTAGAAAGGAAAGTGATCTCGAAGACGTGGGCTACCACTCCAAATAAAGTGAAAATCTGTACTGTTAACACTCAGTGTTTGAGAAATAAAATTCCCCTTTTGGAGATTTTATGTGATGAACATGAATTAGATGTATTGTGCGTACAAGAACATTGGATGTTGAGTGATGAAATAGTGTATTACAATAAAATATCCTATCTCAACCTTGCTTCCTACTTTTGCCGCTCATCTCCTTGGGGTGGCGTGGCCCTATTTGTAAGTAACCGTCTGAGTTTTTCTCCCTTAGATTTAAGTGAGTTTTCGGTTGAGATGCAAGGAGAGTTTGCAGCTGTGATTATTAAGGAACTTTCTATTATTATTGTTACCATGTATAGGTCTCCGAGTGGTAATATTGCCACATTTTTTAATCTTTTGGATAAGTGCCTCAGTTACCTTATCACACTTGGACTTTTTTTGGTGATTGGGACTGATCACAATATAGACTTATTAAAGCCCTCAACTGATGTGCATGACTTCCTGAATCTACTTCGTAGTTTCAATTTGTACTGTAGTGTTATTCTGCCAACTAGAGGGAAAGCATCTCTCGACACTTTTTTAACCAATTTAGACTCTTGGAACTATAATGCAATAGTAAGTCAGGATCACATCGCTGATCATCAGCATGTTTTTCTTAATGTACTTTCCGAACCAAACCCAGATGCTGTAGGTAATAAAGGGAATATTTTAAAGACTATCTCTTATAGAGTGTTTAATGACAGTTCTCATGACCTTTTCATGGGTTTTCTCGCAAGCCATGCTAGACAATGGCTTGATTGTATTATGACATTAAAAGCCTCTGATGCTTTTTCATTCTTTTTCAACAAATTTAAAGAAGCTTTTGATTCTTTCTTTCCAATAAAGCTCAGGACAGTCTATACAAGTCGACCTTCAATGAGGTTACCAAGCAGTGCCATAAAGGTGAAGAATTGGTATACACCCGAACTATCTAGGCTAAGAAATAATATCATATCTGTGCATGACCTAGCTTTAGTAAATCCTGATTTGTTACCATTACTTCGTAACTTAAGAAGGGACTATCGTTTTAAGCTTAAAGAGGCTAAGAGAAATGCTAATGCAATGTATATTACTAATGCAGCTAACCCTTGCAAAGCTGCATGGAATCTTATCAGTTCCAGTAAGCTTAGTCGCCCTGCAACTGACACTAGTTTTGCCTCAGCAGACGATTTTGGCCAGTTTTTTGTGAGTTCTGTGGATACCATTTTGAATAATGTACCAAAAAGTAACCTAAGCCTTTTTGAAGTTGTAGATAAAGTACCTCTTGCTCAAACTACATTTGAATGGAATCATGTAAGACTAAATGATGTAATTGATTCAGTAGCTAGTTTTAAGCCTTCTGAAAGCAAGGATGTCTATGGCATGTCAACTAACCTCTTAAAGAGAGCAATTCATATAATTGGTCCTATCCTGGTATACATAATTAATGCTTGTTTTTTGGAGGGTGTTTTCCCTCATGAACTTAAATTGGCCAGAACTGTTCCTGTTTATAAAAAAGGTCCAGTAAATGAATTAGCTAGCTATAGGCCTATATCAATAATCCCTGTCATGGCCAAACTGTTTGAATCTGTTATGTTTTGCCAACTTTATGGTTACCTGGAGCGGTGGCACCTTCTAGTCCCGGCCCAATTTGGTTTCCGTAAGTCTAAGACCACAGTACTTGCTGTGGAAGAACTGGTCAGTCATATAATGGGTGCTTTTGAAAGCAAGCAATCTACGTCTGCTACATTATGTGACTTATCTCGAGCATTTGATTGTGTCCAGCACACAATACTGCTTGAGAAGCTTAGGAGGTACGGTCTAGAGGGTGGCACACTCCAAATGGTTAGGTCCTACCTTGTAAATCGCTTTCAGGTGGTAAGCTGGAACGGGTCAACCTCAAATGCCGTTCATGTAAAACATGGTGTCCCACAGGGATCCATCTTGGGACCCCTTCTTTTCTTGACCTCAATTAATGATCTTTATTATGATGTTAATGGTGGCGTCCTGCTATTTGCAGACGACACAACTTTATTCTCCAGCCATGCCAATATCAATGAAGCCACAGCTGCAACCAGAGAGCTGTTCATTGGAGCCTCTAACTGGTTTTTGAACAACAAATTGTCTCTGAATAACACCAAAACTCAGGAAATTATCTTTAGCCTGTGTAACAATACTGATGTCTGTAACCCTGTCAAGTTATTAGGTTTCACTATGGATTCCAAATTGTCTTGGGAAGCTCATATTGAACAACTGTGTATAAAGTTGAGCCGGGTAGTTTACCTGTTAAGGAGGCTTACCAGTGACCTGCCAGCCAGCTTTGTCAGGCAAGCGTATTTTGCTTTTTTCCAGTGTCACGTGGCCTATGGCACAATTCTCTGGGGTCATTCCTCACACACTCAAAAGCTACTTTTGGTTCAAAAGAAGGCGATCCGAGCCATATCTGGTGCGGGCTGGCTTGATCATTGTAAGCCTCTTTTCGTTGAACATGGTGTTCTCACTGTGTATAACCTGTATATTTTACAATGTATCACTGCTGTAAAGCGGAACCTCACATCATTCATATCTGTCGACAGTGTTCACTCTCATGAAACTAGGTCCAGCGGAAAGTTATTTGTTCCTAGAGTTAGATTAGAGAAGTCTAAATTAAGTTTTCCTGTTGCAGGTATTCACTTTTTCAATAAACTGCCAGTGGTAATAAGGAACCTGCCCCTCCCTAAATTCATCCGCTCCATGAAGAAGTGGCTATCCCTTAATCCTTTTTACAATCTTCACGAATTTAACACCGCTAACTTAAAATCTATAGCCTACTAATCACTTCTCAAGCCATTAACCATCTCAGCTTCAACCAGGTAACATTTTCTTTTTTTTCCTCACTCTCTTTTCTTATCCTACTGGCAGAAGTATCTTTAATTTTAATTATTGTTGAAATGGAATGTACATGTATGTATTTAAGTTAAGATGACAATGCCTATTGTACATAATTTGTATTGAACGGCAATAAAAATCTTTGAATCTTTGAATCTTTGAAACAGTGTATAACCAATACATCTTGGTCACTTTAACTAAATTAAAGGATAATTTAGCCAGTTTTATCAAACGAGAAAAGTTTCATGACAAAAATACAAGATCCAGGACAAATCTGAATATTCCTTATTGTAGGCTGAACAAAAAGAAGAGTTGCTATCCTTTGTTGGCGATAATGATGTACAATGCTGGCCTGCTAATGTTAAGAGACTTGAAGCCTCTAAGTTTAGAAAAGGATTGAAGGAGTGGTTGCTCGAAAGGCTGTTTTACTCACTCGATGAGTTTTTTGAGGTTGGTGTAACCTGCCGCCATTGTACGTATGTATATATTAGTAGTAAACATTAGTTCTAAACATGACTCCCTGTCTATCCAGCAGTGCTGGTCAATGACGTCGAGGGAGGTAATTGAGGTAACGTCCATATGGCAGACAACCTACATACTCACCCCGTCACCCCCATGGGGTTTACGGAAAAAATAAAAGGTGCCGAGTATTGGAACACCTTACCTAGATTTTTACTTGATTTTACAACATCCCATGGCAATAAACCAACACCTATGGTGTTCATGGGTCATGGGGAAAATAGAAAATATCAAATTCCATTGGAAATTCACTGAGTACGCAGGTCTGCTGCGACGGGGGTATTTCACTTAAGGCCCTATTTGAAATGTTTTCATAATAAAAAAATAGCTGGAAAACTTGTAAACTGGATTTTTATGTTGATAATACCCCTTACTATAATTCAATTGTACAAGTCCTTTTTTGTGAGGGGTTAAGTAAATACTGTAGTAAGTAGTTGAATATGTGTCAAAGAATATAAAACGCAACAAACTTTAGAAACCGCTGTAATAGCATATAATCATATATTTTTTGCCCAAGAAAATTTATTTAAGATAATAATAATAACCTCTTGATCATATAACACACTAATTTCAAAATAGTATTTAACTTTAAATGTAATGTATAACCAGAAGATTATTTTTGGCTATTGTATACTATTTTACTAAACAACAGCTTAAAACAAAATGTCATAACATAACAACAGTAGAGTTATACTGTATAGAAAAAGTCACTACAGCTCAATGGGAGCATGCCCAGGGCCGATGACAAGGGGGGGGGGGGGGCTGAGGGGGCAAATGCATAGGGGCCCGGGCTGACAGGCGGCCCTTACCGACGAAAAACATTTTGTAGATTTAAAACATCCGAAAGTGTAAAATGAACATTGATTGTTAAAAATTAAAATGACAGAATAAGTGTGAATGTTTTACGGCTGCTCCTTTTATTCGTTTAGAAGAAATGATTAGTTTCACAGCAAGAATGATTAGTTTAGCTTCATTCTAAACCGAATTGTATAAACTCTGAGGTTGGTGGCGCTACTCAGAAATTCCCTAGAACAAGAACCGTTGTGCCTGCCTGGCGCTGGTCACACACGCACTCACGGGCCCCGCGCAGGTGTGGCGTGACTCGGGGCTTACGAAAACTAACGTAGTTTTCATAGGCCCCGTTCCCACCCAGCCTTTCCATTCATCAGATCAGGTACTTAATCTAACCTAAAAATCTGCTAGCATATAGTAAGTTTTACGACAAAGTGACACAAGAATAGCCCTTTAAATGGTAGGAATAAGTTTTCTTAGAACAAAAAAAATCCTATAAAAACTTTCATGAATATTTATTTACAAAATTTGTAAATTTGATGTAAAATATTGTATTGTATGCCACTAAAATAACTCTATATATAATCATTTATATTATAAAAAAAACCCAACCGAAATGGCCGGTTGAAGTTTCAGCTGAGATGTCCAAATATTCTAAATTTTAAGTTCAAAATAAAAAGGCTACAGTAATATCACTATATCACTACAGTAACAGAAACAATACAGTATTATAAAGAGAAGAATGGCTTAGAAAATATAAAAATTATTGGAATACTAGTTGGAACTAGGGGACAAATACCAAAATCATTTATTTGCAACATTTTGCAAACAATTCGGACTCTCAACCAAAATGATCTTCCAAATTTCAAGTAGTGTTCTGAAAGATTCTGTTAAAATTGAGAGACATCATCTGTATTCCAATGTTTAGTATCGAGATTAAGTACTCAAATATTTAAATGTTTCAAACTTTATCAAAAAAAAAAAAAAAAAAAAATACTAGTATTCTTTGTTTCTAATGGCAACCCTAAATTTAGGGAAGTATGGAAGTATGTTATTCTTTATTGAATAAAGATATATATAAAAGGATCAAGGAATAATTGAATATTGTAAAAATAACTTTACAGTGTTCTCATAAAATAATTCAGGGAACCATAAATTAATAATGAAATATTAAAAAATCCCAAGTTAACCAGGACAAAATAGTAGTTTTCATCACTAGGAGCAAAAGTGGCTCTTTTTAGTGCGAAATCGAGTTTTTAAAAATGATTAAGCACTAAAAAGACACTTTTGCTCTGAGTGATGAATAACGTTTTTTTTATTATAATGCAGAATTACACTTTTAGTCGTTTAATATATCAACTATAAAGTTGTAATTTTGTGGTTATATTTACAAAGAAAGTAATTTACAGTGTTTACGTTTCTGTTATTTACAAACAATGCTTTGATGTAACGTTTAAATTTCACTATTCTGAATAGAAAATTAATAAATAATACTTAGCAAACAGCTGACTTTTCAGTCCTAGGACAAAAAAGAAATGTTTTTGGTACTATTGAGAGAACAAAAAACAGACTTATTTCGTGCAGAATGATAAAAATGCGTTTGGTCTAGGCCCTATTACTGATGGTTGTTGTGTGCAAAGACTGATATAATAATTTTAAAAATTTTCTAACACAGGAACGCAATTGATTATTGAAGTTTGTGGCTAAAACTATTCTAAATAGATATTGCAAAAGCAGTTAAGTCTATTTCACTTAATGATAATCCTCCAGCAACACCTGTGTAAAACTTGAGTTAACTGCTTCATTGAACTGGGCAATGAACTAGGGCAAATATTTTAAAGTATCATGTAAGACAAAGTTACTTGAACGTGTGTGCTACAATAACGAGTTTTGACACAGGTTAGGTCCTAGATGTTGAAGTTTTGTCAAAGTATTGCCATACATGTACTCTAAAAAAAGGGAATGCTGCTGCACGCAATCACATTTGTTTGAAAAACTATGATGGGTCTAGTGGTGGTATGGAAACAGTTGCCGCCGTATCAATGTTTCGCCGATCCCAAGGTTTACAAACACCAGGTTTACGGTACACAACATTTTTGGGGGGTGGGGATTCTTCTGCCTTTATAACTGTTTGTAATTCCAAACCCTATAATACAGACATTTGTAAATTAAAATGCATTGCTCATGTGCAGAAACGCATGGGGACATGTCTCCGCAAACTGAAAGGAGGTAAGTCCGGTGTAAAACTGTCCGAAGGAAAGACATTAAAGGGAGCTGGAAGACTTCCAAATAGCCTGATAGACAAAATGCAGGACTGTTATGGTAAAGCAATCAGAAACAACTGCAATAATTTAGATGGAATGATAAAGGCTGTGTGGGCAATATGGTTTCATAGGATATCGACTGATCAAAAACCACAGTAAGGCAAAAACCACCTTTGCGATGAAAACTGGTGTGGTTACAAGAAGGCGCAAGCAAAAGGAGAAACTTACAAGCGTAAACCTACCCCTGAGCCAGTAATGCTAGCAATCAAGCCTATATTTACAGATCTGGCCAGTAAGGTGTTGTTGAAAAAATTTGTGCATGGCAAGACCCAGAATGTGAATGAATCCTTCAACAATGTGGTATGGTCGAGCGTTCCCAAAAATAATTTTTTTTTTATGTCTTATAGGTTCTGAGATAATAGGGCATGGAAACAGTAAAATTATAACATGTGCGAGATAGGGACGCCAGTCTCCCCTTAAACAAGCTATTTTTAAATCATTAATTAATAATTAGAAATATTTTTTTTAGATAAAACTACAACTTATAACTTAAAATCAGCCAAAACACTAAGGCATTGATATTGTCTGATACCAGGCTAGCCTTGACTTAGATGTTAACATTTTATGTAACCACACACTTTTTTTCATACATTCGATTACTTATACCGTACTTCATTATTTAGAGAATAAGTAAGCAAAAGCCCCAATGTTCGGGTCTATTCATGTAATAAGTAAATGTTTTTTAGCTTGTTTGTGTGTTTTCATTCAATAAACCTTAATTAAGAAGCTGAATTTGTGTATTTGTTTAAAGTGGCCATATGTCGAGAAAAAGGTGGCCATAAACAAACACTGAGTGGCCAATAGTGGGGAAATTTGTACTGTACAAATTTGTTTATAAATAGGCTATTTTTGATAGACTTAAAAAATATTAGATCACAATTTCATATGAAAAATGAATTAATAAAAGTTCAAATTATGTGTATAAACTTTTAAATCACAATCCTTGGCTTTATAACTTGTAAAAAATTCTAGAAAAAAAAGACCTTAGGGTGGCCATAACCGAAGCCTCCACCCTACACAGTACCACCTAAACTAATGAGATCCTAAGCCCTAGAACCTAGGCTACTCTTATGACCTCTCAGGAGGCTTATTGAACTTTTTTTAATCCTCTAGCCAGGGCCGGATTTAGGATTTTGCCGCCTGTAGGCTATCCATTTTCTGCCGCCCCCTCCCGCCACCAACTACTTAGGGACAGATACTGTACATACATACATAGTATTTATTTTCGGTTATAGGAGCATATTCACCTGCAAATACAGCACAAATTACATCTCAATATACCAAAAACTATGTCAAGTACCAAAAACTTTTATGATCTGTGTATTCTATAGTTGAATAATTATTGAAACCAGGAATCATAACACAAATGATCAAAAAGTAACTTCACAGGAGCAGCTATAACAGCGGACAGACAAGGCAGTGTAGACGCAACTGTCTGTCAGCCAAATAATAGGGTTGGTTTTGTCACAAGCTATACAAAACATAGTTCGAACGACTTGAAATTAAATTTAAATTTGAATTTAAGAAAACTGAGTTCAATTTCAACAATCAATAAATTTACATAGGCCTGCACCTTTATGTGTAAGGAAACTTAAAACTTACGAGAAAATAAATAATAGGTCCCTAATCGTAGCAAATACGATTCGCCACTTGACAAAGCTAAAGAATTGGCAACAGCATGGCGCTGCCATGACGACTTATGCCTTAAAATAAAACTTAATTCAAAACAAATTAAGACTCCTTAATTAAAGTTGCCTACCCAAAATTTTTATCCTAGAGCCACCCCTGTCATCGATTGACACATTTTGAACCGAAATAAAAATAGTAGTTTGAAAGGTTTCTTGTGACAGCGTCACAGTCTATCTATCGGTGGAGTAAGAATACCTAACTATAACCCGTTCAAAATTAATTTGCGGTCGAAAAATAGAATTTTATTTCCCAACACAAGGAACATTCCCTCAATACCTTCCTGATTTCCCCTATTTTCTTCACAGTCATATGTTATTTTAATTTCACCCTTGAAATTCAGAGTAGAAAATAGCACTGATGACACCTGGCAAGTAGTTATGTTTTTCGTTCCGTTCATAAAAAATTACTTTTTTCATGGGAGAGTTTATTTTATAAGTCAAAACCATACGTTTGCCCTATTTTCTGTTCAATCCATTCGTAAATTCATTAAAATGTTTTAAAAAGGAAATCACTAGTTGCGGGAATGTAAACACTTGGAGCGCTTGTGTAGTTCCCTCTTCCTGGGCCTATACAAACTGCGAGTGTCGTTACAATCACCCTACATGAAAAATGTGCCACAAAATTATGTGGACAAAATTCATATTAAAAGAATAAACGTATTTCTATTTCCTAAAATGACTACACTTCCAATCAGAATAATGTGCTTAAAGAAGTTTTTGTTATTAAATTAGTAAAAATATTTTTATTTTTTTGTAATTTGCCAAAGTGCTGCCCCTAAAAATTTGCCGCTAGACTCCAGCCTTTTCAGCCTATTTAGAAATACGACCCTGCCTCTAGCCTACCACTATTAGCAAAATCAGAAGTTAATTCTTGCTTTTCGGCATTGTTGAATAGCCCCATACCCGTTAGTCACAATAATTAAGTCTTTTTTTATCAATTACTGTGATTCGTTAACTTAATCTAAGCTACAGCAATAAACTAATATTTTCATTCCTTAATTCTACAAGTTTAATTAAGCTATTGTAAGAAATTACGATAATCCATTAACAGGAAATTGCTTGCTTGCTTCGTGAGGTTCCAGTGAGCTGGAAGAGCCCACTGCTGCTGTAATAGGGCTTTGCCCTCTTCAGCCTCGGATAGGGTTGTGGGATGTGGTTCGGCACAACGGCAGGACTTTTTTTATTTTTTCTTTCGTTGCCTGCTTTCGTGCCGGGGTGGGGGTAGGCGTAGCAGTTGACTCCGACATTACGGTAGGACTTTTTTGTTTTTTCTTTGGTTGCCTACTTTCATGCCGGAGGGGAGGAGTTCTGACACTACGGTAGGGTCTTTTTATTTTTTCTTTCGGTGCCTACTTTCGCGCCAGAGGGGGAAGGGAGCCACTGCGACCAGGGCTTCGAGTAGTCAGAAGACTGCTAAACGAGGTGCCTGGCGCAATGGGGGTAGGGTAGTGGTTTGCTACGGTCGTTGTGGAGTTACTGTGTGGGTGCATGGTTTGTGGTTATTGGGGGGTTATGGTGGCAGATCTAGGCTAGAGAGGTGGTGGATTGTAAGGGTTTGGCGGTCGGTGAAGTAGGGATCGAAGTATGGTGTGAGAAATTCGGAGTGGCGGGCTTTGTCAAGGTATCGGGTGTTGAGGTGAAGGAGGAAGTCACGGAGTGGAGGGATGGTATGGGCCTCGTAAACCGTGTGGTTACGGGACCATGGGGGAAGATGGGAGGCTAGGCAGAGGGCTCTTCTCTCAGTCTTTTCAACGTTGGAGATGTGGTGGTCGGGGAGTGTCAGGAGGAGAGGGTGGGCATATGTGATGACGGGGCGGATAATTGAGGTGTAGAGGCGGGCGAGGACGGTAGTGGAGCAGCCTTGGTAACGGTTGTTGAGGACACGGAGTGCACGGAGGCGGGTGGTGGCTTGGCGTTTGGTGTCGGTAATGTGGGGGATGAAGGAGAGATTGGAGTCCAACTTAACACCCAGGTAAGTGCAGATTTTACGGAGGGTAAGGCGGACGTTGTTGAAAATGATGGGATCGGCTTTGGTTCGACGGAAGCGACTGGAATGGAAATTAAAGAAGCAGAGTTGGGTTTTGGAGGCATTGAGTAGGATGCGCCAGCGGTTGCAGAAGGCAAGGAAGGTATTGAGGGTTTCGGTGGTTTTACGGATCAAGAGGAGATGCTGCATCTCTGATACCCAGAACGCCGTGTCATCGGCGAACTGGGCCAGACCGCAGGAGGTGTCGGTGGGGTTGCGGGGGAACCAGGGCCGGGATGTCACGGACGTACAGGAAAGAACAGGAAAATGTACAGGAGCAGGAAATTAATATTGACGTTTATTAGCCTAGAGTTACGCTATAGGAAGTAGGCCTACTTTCATAAAAAGGGAGTTCCAATGCCGTTACTGTACTGGCAAACTAATGCTGCATAACCTACTATGTTTTCGGCCTACCTCAATATTGAACCAATAATAGTGTTTAATAATCAGACACTACTATGTGAGAGCAAACACAAGAATTTAATTTAGAATGATAAGCAACTAAGTTAGGTGAATAACAATGGCAGGGCACCGATATCACCTGTAAAAACTAAAAATTACAAATTATTCAAGTAGGAGTAAGAAAATAGGGTTTTTAACTACCTTCTTACGAAAATAGGCTAATTTTTTTGGAAATTTAATAAATCTTAAGCTAACCAACTCACTCGTGACAGTTGCAGCACTGTAAAACAATTTACTATGAAATCTATCTAAGTATTAATTTTTTAAACAAATAACAAAAACAAGAAACGTTACCTTGGCGTAAATACACAGAGTAATTTTGACGTGTCGGTTCTGCCATTGACTTTAAAGTCAATGGTTCTGCATAAATATAATGCTGAATAAATAAACACGCACAAAAATGAGGATTGTTACAGCCGATAATCAATTGATTTTAACGGTTGAAAAAATTTGTAGATTGACTAGGAAACTTTTTAAGGTTATTTCAAGTTGGAGAGATAAAATGTTCAAAGTTTTGTAATTAGAATTCACGTTCCTGCCTTTCTCACTTTTTTAGTACTGTATAAAATTTTGTTGAGTTTCCTTACAATATTTAATTTTTTTTATGATTACATTTATTTTTGTAATTTACTATAAAAACATGAAAAGACTAACAATATCAAATTTGCTAATAGCAAAGTATACGAATGAGACAGTTGGCAACACTGATAAAAGAATGACACAGAAACAATGGTTATTTCCTTTTCCTTATTAAATTCCAACACTAATTTTGTGTTTCGTTCAGTCTGCCATTTTGTTGTTGCAGTGAATAAGTGTAACTGAAGATTATATTAACACAAATAGTCAGTTGAATTAAAAATATTTTTTTTGTTCTTGAGTACCATAGACTTTCAGACTTCTTCCAGTAAGTTATATAGCCTAAGGTTTTATTAAAAGGCAACTTTGATTTCACGAAATCAAATAAATTTGTTAAAAGGCCTACTAATAATATCAAGACAGCTCTATTGAAATTTTATCAATACTGTAATAATAAATTATGGCTAGCCAAGACAATTCTGTGTCCTCACGCCCTAAAAATGAGGCCTCAGATTCAATTCAAGCAAATAGTTTTGATTTTGTCTCAGATCTATACGCAAGATGTATAATCACAGCCACTCCACCCAAATCAGAAACTGCAAAATCCTCTGAACCAGAACGGAAACCAAAACATGCAATTGGTTATACCACAAAGCCAGCATTGAAAGGCACTAACAAAGAAATGATTAAAATATGTGATCCAAAAGAAGTGAGTGAGCCAAAATCATCTGTATCATTGCCTGAAAATTCGAAGAAATCAGAAGCATGTAGTCTTCAAGAGCGCAGACCTCTGCAGCTTATACAGGATAGTGAGGATAAAAAACCTACTGCACCAGTGACTGCATCCCCTAAACTATCTGAACTGGTAGCTAGTTTTCCTGTACGTATGGGTCTTAACCGCTATTCTATTCAAGAGCGAGAAATTCCTCTAAACAAACCCGAGTGCGGAAGAAAAAATGACGGGGTTGAGCCTTCACAGTACAACCCTTTTCGTGTTTTATGGAGTAACAAAGGAGTTGAAGGAGAAGAAACCCCTGTCTTTCAATATGCTCCAATGCATCAATCACCTAAGATCACGGACATTGTATCTCGCCTCAATCTGAACACCAATCCTATTTTTTCCGAACAAAATGAAAATATGGATCCTGAGAATAAGGACAGAATAAGGACATTGAAGATTGGGCCGGGTTCATCCCAAAACAATCAAGTAACGATAACCTCTTCAGTGACTTCTCCTCCAGGTCTACACAGGTCTATTGAAAAATGTGAGGGGCGTGCTGAAGGCAGCTCAGGAAAAAAGACCCCATGGAAGATAATTTGGGGAAATTCAAGTGATTCATCAGGTCTTCAAGAACAAGCTACAGACAACAAGGTACCTTTGGCTGGAGACGAGGTTGAAAATATACAGCCTGAAAACAAAGGGTTTTCTTTATGGCGTTTTTAAAAAGACTCAGTTAACAATGTTTAGACAAAAAGTTGAAGTTCATAAACATTTTAGTGACATATTTGCAGTTAAATTAAAAAATAACGTTAAATTATTTTAAGTTTGTTTTTATTGAGAATTATCTAAAAAATATTGGAAAATTTCTAATCTTTTTATGTTGAGACAAAATTATCTGTGTTGATATATGTTAAACATAAGATAAAAATATAGTTATTTAAAACTGTATATTCTTCAGCAACAATCTATACTAAGTTACACTGTTTTTTAAGTCCTGTAGGTCAAAGAATAAAATAAAATTGAGGTTGATACATGTTTAGCACATTGATGAGGGTTCTTAATACAGTATCAGTGTTTTCCAGTAATCTTATTTAGTGAGATATGTCCTATGAATTGTTGTAATGTAGTTTTAAATAGTTATGTTATGTTGTAGATTAATTTTTGGTTTTGTATTTTAAAATAAAATAACAGTTGTTCTTGAGATATGTGTGATTTTTATTTAGCCTCTACAGTAACATTTATTAAGTTCTATAGATCCAGGGTTTATTTTTTACTCCTTGAATATTGTCCAATATTATATAAGATTGATAAGTAAACTAGGGTTAGTATTAATGAGGTTAATTTATTTTTGATAGAACGTTTAGATACAGCAAATAGTCTTATATAATGTCAAAATTTACAGCCCTTTGAGCTTGAGCTAAGAAATAGAAATAACTAGTTTAATGGGCCCTAAATAGTTTATTTTATAAAAACCAAAATTTACAGAGCATAGAAAATATAATTAATAAGATACTTTTTAACTTGACAATTATTTATTATCGTTTAAGTTCTTCTCTTAATGGGTCAGCTTTAACTGAGAGTATTTTTTCCTGTGCCAAAAAAGGGTCAGTGGAATTTTCTTAAATGCTGCAGATATTTCTTGGTTTTGAGCGGTGTAGCGGAGTAAGAAACAATAGTTATCACATTTTTTCTTTTCAGAATTTGATAGAGTTTTTATCTTATGACAGAATATCCAAAAATATTTATTGCTCTACCTCTTAAAATTTACAACTACAATCTGAAACATAAATCAACGGTATCAGATAACTGACACATACTTTCTCCCAACAATATGAAAAAATGTGTTAAAAGCCTCCAAACAACAATGTCTTGATGGCTCAGTTGGATACCTACCAGCTCAGCAGCACGAGTTTGACTATATTCCAGGGCCGCCGTGAGGGGGGGGGGGGGGGCAGAGGGGGCAGATTGTCCCGGGTTTCAAAAGACAGGGGGCCTTATCCCCAGGTGTTTTTTTACTGCTGAAAGATTTTACTGCTGCATAGCCTATGTAGTAACACCATATTTGTAATTTTTAAGACCTTTCAAAATCATCAAACCGTAACAAAGTATAGCATATGACCTGAGTAGTAATCAGCCTTTATGAGTTTCCGCGGTTTAAGGCTCTGTGTCGGTGAACAGCCGGTGCCATTGAAGAGCTATACCACCGTGCTTGCACCACCAGTTCACCAGTTCATGTTGTGGTGCGCCTGCCTTATCAGGACTCTTGGACCCAGCCAAAGTGCAGGTTTGATACAATATTTTATATACTGTATACCTAAATACATTTATTATCTGTACCTTACAATAATACTCATAAAAGGTTTATGTATCTCTAAAGAGAAGATTCTGCAGGGATATGGGACGAGCAGGGGGGGGGGGCCTCACACCGGAACTCTGCCCCGGGCCCGGAAAATTCTCTTGATGGCGGCCCTGCCCATGCCCCCTAGTTTGTTTAACCGAATTCGTTAAATCCTCAAGCATTAAACAAAATACAGATCAAACCTCATTGTTCGTAATTTAAACGGTTAGAGATACCCAGAATTATTTAAAGTTTCAAATTGTGGTTATTTTCAAAATATGATTCTTAAAAGACACAGTTTCTTCCATAATAAAACCTATTTCAAAGTTTAAAAAAGTTATAAAAAGAATAAAGTAATTAAAACACAAAAACAATTGAATATTCTATTAAAAGTAAATGAAATAAAACTTTAAAATGAGGGAGATAGCTTTAAAAATTCCTACTATTCGCAAGAAGAATCATGGTGGGGGGGTTAAAAATTTCGTAATATCCAATAACTCGTTCATGCTTATAAATTCTCAAGCGTTACAGCATACCAATACCAGTTCAAATCATAAAAGTTAATCTTGAGAGTTGGCTTCAGATTTGTTAAAATGTTAAGTCCAAAAATGTAGTCTGTTTCAAGATATGTTAACTAAAAGATCCAGTTTATTCCCTATTACTAGTTTGAAAGTTCGAGCTTAAAGTACTAAAACAGTCATTAAAAAGAATCAATAAATCCAAACAACAATAAATCGACACGAAATTAAAATTTAATAACAAACAATATAGTAGTACAAATCGCCAAAAAATCTCTAACATTCACAGGAAAAATCTTCGATGAAGGAGGGGGTTAAATTCCAGGTTACGGGGGTTTTAAATTTTATGGGTTAGACCAATGCAGGACCAGATAAAATGGGATAGTTTATTGTCAACTAATATGCTCTTTGGGGCTGAAGGAGTTGAGAAAGGTAAAAAATTCATGTGAATGAATTTCAAAGACATTTAAACGATGTGCATGTTGGGGAGATCAACATACACTGGACTTCCTCCTGGTTCTCTTGCCATGGCCTGAACAACTTTTGCATAGCTGACCTGTAAGGCCATGGAGAGCATATGTCAGCTAAGTCTGAAACTTGGGGCCCAGGCTTGAAGAAGGCCCGGGGTGGAAGGGGATTTAATTTAATATTTTTTTAAGATTTAATCTCTTTAGAAATATTAGTATCAACTTCTAAGGAATATAATTATGCAGTAAATATAGATTTTCTAAATATCACACAGATTAAAAAACTTGGTTGAAAAAAAAAAAAACAATTTCTTTATCTGGCTGTGTGTTTGCACTGACTGAATTCTAGTGTAATAAATTGCAAATTATGCAGCCGGCCGGAAAAACAATCATGTGTTTTTACCGATAAGTGGTACTTCTTAATAAAAAAATACTATTTTCTGAATCTGACTGGTCATAAACAGTCCAATTGGTTTAATTTTTGGGGTTCTTTTGAAATTGGTTGTACCTCTGGGATGCCTAAAAAATTAGTTTGGAGTTCTATTTTTTTCATAATTTTCCACGGAGGACACCCGGACCCCCCTCTTCACTAGGAGGTTTCCACAACTGCCATACCCCCCCCCCCCCCCCCGAGAGCCCAGGATCAGTAAAGACTTGGGGCTGGCCTGGCTCTCCACGGCCCTGCTGACCTAACCATAGCAGTAGGTGGATCTTCCTCGGATGTAGTGGATTTAATGATCGTTTCCACACTGGAGTAGGAAGATGTAATTATTGGAAATACAAATGGGAAATAACACAAGACCAGTAATGTGGTTGCAGAGCAGAGTATCAAGCTAAATGGATCACATAGCAACTGAGAGCCCTCTGAGTGCTTTCCCCGAAGGGTTGATCGGTCTGCATAGTGCAGATGAAGCTGGGCTGCAATTAGTGCCCTCGATTCAGCTCAATAAAAAGAGTTCAGCAATTTGAGTTCAGAGCTTATTTTTTTGCAGGTGCTCCGCACCTAAAAATTTCTTTTATTATTTTTAAAACTTGGAGGTTGGGAAAAAGACCATACCATATACTGTATATACACAGGAATAAGTTATACTATTGATAGTCTAGCGTCAGTCAGGGCTTTGGAGACAAGGACTGCTAGTTGTAGATTTATGTCAAGTGTTTGGATATGGCTCGTCACTCTTCCCTTTCCCTTTATTTTCCCCCTCAAAGGACAGCTGTCAGGGAAGGAACCTTATCCTGCTCATAAGCCTGGTATAACTAAAATGTTTTTTCTTTTTTTGTGGGTGGGTAATAGCTGAACAAACTAGTACTATGAAGTCCTATCAGTACTGGGGTTTTGTATTATCTTATACAACTATTCCAAGTTAGGGGTTGGAGCAATGCCCCCACCCCTAAAAAGGTTTGAGGTTTGAGTCTTAAACATACCCTCCTATGGGCCCCAACCAAATAACAATAAAAGGAGCAGTAAAAACACTGAGTTATTGTAACAGTTTAATGTCAGTTAGGTTTTTCTAGACAGATAATTACTATAAAAAACTACTAACAAATTGAACTTTACCTTTGAGTCAGAATGGTAACACTCCGGCTCAAATTACAAATTTAATCTAAAGCTAATTTCACTACAAATTGCTTTGTTATCAAATGTAGCACAATATCCGTTAATAATTTTCTTTTTGATTTTCCCTAGACCATATAATCATATAACTTTTTAAGAAATAACTATTTACATAGAACACTGATGAATACTTTTCCAATTTCATATTTTTCAGTTTTATCTTTCATCTGCTGCTAATTGCAGATAATATGGTTAAAATTGTAAACAGGAAGTTTTGTGGCTAGTTAATTTTTCAATGTGAAAATAAAATAATTTCTTAATGTATTTGAAATAAACAGTACATTTTTGTGTTTTATTAAAAAGAATCACACTAAATTTTATAGTATACAATATACAATATTTTATGTATTAAAATAACAAGTTTCTATTGAATAAACATGTCAGAATTTGACATGTTTACAACTATTTACAAGTTGTGCTAAATAAATGTTGGTAGCAACTGCCACATACTTTTTTTAACTAACACAGTGTTAATTTTTCATGTAAACAGTAATTTCCTTCAGATCATAAAAGTAAGAAATATATAAACACAATATTGAGCAATCTAAAACAGTTCTCAAGTTTAAAATCAGTACAAATCTTTTAATTCCCTAGGAATGTTTTTATTCATCAACTGATTCATTCAAACTATTATTTGTTGTGGAACATTTAAGAGTTTACTATAACATCACATCAGTGCTTTTGGAGGTTCTGTCCTAAGTAAGTAGACCATGATTACACATTTGAAACTATAGGAAGACAACCTTGAGATAAAATATTGCTTCATACAAAATTGCAATAAAGTGCATGTTTGAAAAAGTTAACTCAAAATAAGCTCTCTGTTAACGAAGTAACTTAAAGAATTTCTATCACAGTTTGAAGAAAACTTTTCCACTCATGGTGAGCATGCAGTTGCATTTCCTCCTGTGGCTGTGGCAAATTATTTTTAAGTATTAAATTCCATTTTATAGAATGCTGTATCAATTTCACTTATCCTGCATATTGTTTAATTGATAAGCCAAAGGCTAAGTTACATCATGACTTTTGTCTATCTGAAATTTAATTATTGAAATATTAGTTCGAATTTACTCAGTAGAAGAATACTACATAAATATTATATTACTATATTAGTTATAGATTAAATACAATTCAATAATCTACATCCTAAGGATAGCAAAAAAATTGGGGGTGAAAAATGAAAAGGTTTTGTTAAAATAACTGTCAAATATTTTCAAGGATTTTTCTGATGCCATGATGACAAGCTAAAGGCAATAAATGAAAATCCTTCGTACAGATTTCAAAGATGGAAGTCTACTTGGCTATATCTTCTTATTTGGCCGGAGCCCTAGTAGGAAATCAATGACTAGACTACCAAAAGTTAGTTTAATTTAATCCAGGTCAAGATTGAAGGTAAAATCGAATTGTAAACTTTTACATTTTTAAAATAACTGTGATTACATTTTGTATGCAATATTTATTCATTAACAGAGATCTTACTGAGAACTTACAAATGCTCAACCTATGCAAAATTTTAAGTACCACAATATTTGTTAGAGAGCAAAAGTAATGTATTTTAAATATAAGAAAGCATTAACCTTAACTCATCTCTTTTTTTAGCTACAGTTATTATTTTGTTTCTGAATTGTTCTAATTTTTAAATAAACTGATTTTATATTATTTATTAACTTTGGTGAACAGGTACATTCTCTCAACTATAAAAGAAAAAATACTAAAACTAATATTTTAGAATTGGTTAAAATAATGGTAATGTTTTTAATAATTGAAGAAAACTAGACTGATTTATGTTCAAGTCCGAAGTATATTTTAAGTTTACTTGAAAGGTTTGAAAGGTTCACAGAGAAACCCTTTGCTACAGAAAAAAAGACAGCCCTATAAAATTTCTACTTTGCTTTAAGGTAAAGTTTTTATAAAACATAATCTAAACTGAGAAGTTTCTAAGTCTGTTTAAAAGGGAATGATTGAAATGTGGTTTAGAATGGTATAAATTACCACATAATACTGTTTTATACTGTAATCTTTTTATTACCGATAGTTAAAAAATATTATTTGCAAACTAAGATTATGACCCCATTTACAATTGATTTTAAATTTATGTTACACCTAAAACAAACGAGTATTGCTTGGTTCTGTGCTCTACTGCTCTGCATTACTGTTATCTTCATTAAAAATATAATGTAACTAGAATATAATTTCCAGATATTATATCAAGCACATATACACCACTTGGATTTAAATCCAAAAGTTAAATACATTTATTATCATAAAATATTTAGTGAAAAGTATTTTTTCACTGTCACAGTTTGAAATTTCTCAGTTTAGAACAAACACTAAAATTTTCTGTACATAAGTAATTTACATATATTTTCTCCCATGTATTTTAAATTCAGAAAATTATTTTTACTATCAAAACTATTTTAAGTTAAGTACACTCGATAACTTTTGTACTAAATTGTAAAATTTATGTACAATAATAAGGATACACGTTCTTAATTTTTAAATCTTAGTTTATTAGTCACGAGTGATAACAGAGCATAATTTCAGTTCTACGTACCCAACTTCCACTTAATTGAGGAGGAAATCATAACTTATGGCATTAAATAGGTTTAAGAGTCAAAGAAACCTTCGAAGAAACACGGTATTTACTGTCTTAAGATCTAAGATATCACAAGTAATAGTAAGCTAAAACACGAATATACATCGATATTACTTATATAACTATAAAACAACCGACACTCATCGCACAACAGGGTTTCACAGGTCTCTGGGCACACGTTTGATCCCTAAGAAGACATTTACATATTTACAACTGCCTGCTCCGGGTGAGCTTTCTACCGGGTGGAATACGAAGGACAGCCCGAAGCAGCTCTGGGAATGACTAGGTCCGTACAGATTCCGTCCGTACGCAGAAATAATTTAAATAGGTAACGGACTGCAATCAGACCTTGACCTCTTCGAAGCTGTCGAGTGTCCTCTGCAGCATCGAGTCGTCCTCGTCCTCCGTCTGCGAGGTCGCTGATGACCGCAGCAGCGAGCAGTAGTAGACTTCCATCTCCTTGGTGTTGCTGGTCGTGTCCTTCAACCGTTGCTTGTTCATCTCTTTCTCGACGACCTCGTGTCGGAAAGCGTCTTCCCGCCACATGGTCGTGGGATCGGAGAGTTTCATGTCGCGTGGCAAGCAGAACGCGGACGACAAACTGAGCAGGATGAACGCCACTCCGCAGATGAGAGACAGGTAGGTGGAAATGGTCTGCGCGATGGGACCCACTCTCAGGTAGACGTAGAACTTGGCGGCCATGCTGGTCGGCAGCTCGTCGAAATACTGAAAACAATCAGTTATAAGATTTTCCTTCTTATTGTTTTCTAGTCTGTTACGTTAAATCTATTAAATTTAAAAGCTCTTCGGTCTAAGGATAATTCAGTTGTGAAGGCATTATTGAGCAACAAGAAATGGTTAACTACATAATGTAACAAACAGCAGGATTGCCAAATAAAGCACTCAAAAATAAGGATGGATTTCGCTAATCAAGCATATACTAACTACACCCTTGATTGGATCTGTTTAAGTAGAAGGCAATCAATATGTTTTCAACAGAACTTTCTTGTTATTCCTTTTATTTTTGTTCTTTTGTACATTGTTGTCTGTTTCCAAAATATGTTTCCTAATAATAAATAGAAACTGACATATTTATCATACAAAGACAATTAATTGATGTTTAATGTTGCTGTTGAACAATGTAATGAGGGAAATGTTATCTCCTTTATTTTAGTTGAGCATTTATTTCCAGTTGTACATCAGGAATTTGACTCTTACAGCATGAATCATCCTTGACAGAGGGCAGTTAACCCAAAAGCAATTAAAGCGAGAATGGTCAGGAGGTCTTCCACTGCAATATTTCTCACCAAAATTTGTCTTAAGTTTTCTTTACTGGTTAGACACTCCACACTCTAGCCCTCACCCGTTGCACAAGGATTTCTGGTTATATAGAATTATAGTAAGTCCATGGAACTTGTCATATAGATGTGATTGGCCTCGTTCATTTCTTTCCTCTCATATCTGTTTTAGTGATAAATCATCTATTACTTCTTATTATATTTACCTTGTGTATGCCATTTGCCCTTGTAGCGATTATGTCCCGATGTACATTTCACCACATGTGTGGCATCTTCAGGGGATTATCACTAAAGAAGTTCATGAACTTTTAGATTAAGTTCATCACTAATTTATATAAAAGTTAATCACTAACTTAGATGAACTTTTTTAGTGATAATCCCCTGAAGATGTGGTGAAATGTACTTCGGGACATAATCGCTACAAGGTCAAATGACATACACAAGGTAAGTATAATATTTAAATGTTCTTGTCACTGGGTAAACATAAATGATCAATTACTTCATTATGGAACTGTTGACCATTTTATAAGCCTCTAAAAATCATTCTTATTTTGAGATATGTAATGGTTTACAATTAAGAAACCAAACCAGGATGACACTCATCTAAATTTGTAACCAACTTTTTTATGATCCATTTGTGAAAAACCCAAATTTCCAAAGTAGTGCTAGTAGATTAGTTAAGACAAAAACAACTGCCCTGGGAAGCAAATGACAGGGAACGACTCAATGAAATTTTAAGTAGCCAAAAATCCACGTGGCCTCTGCGACTTTTAATAGTTTGTCCTTTGGACAAACTATTAAAACAATTTGTGTTTGTAATCATTGAAAATAATTTAGATTAATCTTAGGTCTACTGCGCACTTACAATATCAGTCCAGAGCATGGGCAGAGCCAGGTGGCTGAAGAGCTTGCTGTTGGCAATGTTGCTGAGGTCTCCCAGAGCCATGTTGATCTGCATCTTCACTGACAGCTGCAGAGGCAGTCCCGACTCCTGCAACAACCACATCATGATCACGAAAACTGTCATTGTCACGAAAACTGTGATGAAGTATAAATGGCTTAAAAGCTTTTAACCTTATTAAATATGAAATATTTCTTAAAACATTCTGGCTTATGTGAAATTTATAGACATAAATCTTTATCCTCAATTATTGGTGTTCAGGAGGTTTTACCACAAATAATATAAAATACAATTGAATAAAAAAAAAATGTTGTCATTGAAAAAGCAGCTGCAGCTCTTTAAACCACCAAAGTTATCATCTTTTTGAGATAGCAAAATTGATAAGACTTGAGACAGTGTTGACTAGAGAATGACACTTCGTTTACAGGAAATGTATAGGACTTACGGGATTCACTATGAAGAAAGTACTGTGTAGCTTTGGGTCCGGATGTATTCCTTCGACACTGGTGATCAGCTCCTCATCCCCTTCCATGAAGTGAGGGTAGGACAGTGCGATCGGGAACCCTGAAAGAGACAGCGGCTTGTTTAGGGTGTCACAGCTTTTAAGTTCCTGAATCCTTTATTAGAATTTGCAGATGCAAATTAGAGGCCATAGCTTGCAATAGAAGTTACGGTTTGTTTAAAAGAATTTTTCAAATCTAAATATTTCATCATTGGAAAAAGGTTTTTAAATTTTAGCAAGTACAGACAGATTACTTGGAAGCAGAGGTGCCCCCCCCCCACTTGGACCAAGACTCACCCCCCCCCCCCCCCCCCGGACCGGAACCCCCCCCCACGGCTATAACCCCCCGTCCCCAGAAAAAATCCTGTTCTAAATACATATTATTGTGTAACTTTATGTAATTCTTTTATCAAGAAATTTATTTAAATGTAGGCTTGGCAGTTTAATGTTATTAGTTGAGCAATCTGTAAAAAAATAATAAATAAAAAACTGCAAAAGTGGTTAGAATGTAGGCCTTGGAGTAAATTTTAAAACTTTATAGGCCTATATCTTAATACGTTATACAATTTAAACGCTATTTCTTAGTGCCGTAACTACTAAACCAATTTTCATGATTTACGTATCAATTATTAAGCAATAAGCAATATTTATTGTCGTCAAGCATTACAAACATGCACTGGACATTGTCATTATCCTTAATTCTAATTAATCTACAGTTTGCAAACAATGCAAAATTCAAAAGAAATGCACATGCTAAGGAGCATGATGAGTATATTTGCAGCATTTCCATTAAATACACGACTATCCTCATGGTTAGCCTACGTCCTATATCTCTTTAAAGTCTCGGGCCAATGCAATTATTACGGAAGATTAAAACTAAAATAATTATCAACATTATACACATTAACCTACCTTTTTACTGGTTTAGCCTAATACAGGTAAATTCTTATGTTTTAAAAGTGAAATGTGCGGGGGTCACCGTTTGTCTTTGACAACGTGAATAGGAAGGCACGGAGTCTAGACTAAACTTGGTCTTGGTATTTGATTGTTCCGTTTGTTTTGGTGTTTCATCAATCATCAGGGACACATGAATCTTTATAATTTTCTTTTTGTGGATGGTTTTAACACGATCTTTTTTAATACATTGTCAGCTTTTAGAACAATATTCAATAATTGTCTGGTTTTGAATCATTGAACAACAACCTATAAACCTAGAATATTCCTAACTTACAAACTAAACGTTTTGAGGTTATCGCACACGCACAACAGTCAGATTTATGTATCGTGAAATTTCACTGACCAAGGCTATGAAAAACGTTACTTTCCGGACAAAATTACAAACAGCTTAATATGTCTTTTTTTGTGTTGTTTCATAAAATAAAAACAGATATGAGCAAGTGAGTCAACACTTTGGCACCGACTTCTGCCGCTCCCGCGAACGACATAGCGCGCGTCATTTGCAGTTCACCCGTTTCCATATCAACCAGGCTTCTAGATTTCGCCAGCCTTACAGAAATGATTACAGATAGTCACTGTGTTCGTTGACCAACAGTTTGGGAAAATTGATGGTAAATCCTATTCTATACACTTTTTGATGGTCAAAAATGACTTGTGTATTTTAAAAACTTTAGTTTTAATACTTGTTATAAAAGTATACTTCAAAAAATCGCCCCCCCATCTTGGACAAAATACCACATTTTCGACCCCCCCCAAAAATTTCAACGATGCAGTCTGCGTCGTAACCCTCCCCTGTGGGCACCCCTGCTTGGAAGAGAAGATTCTAGTGAGTAGTATAACAGACTATGCTGAATACAACAATAACAGAAGTTGTGAAGTTGTGTTAGTGTAAACACAACTGCACTAAATTCAGACTCAGAAACTTTATATGGAAGAGTTAAATCAATTTAATTTTATAGTAGTGAAGTTAATAATCAACCAAAAGATAATTAATTAATTTAAACTAACTGCAATGTTGATGGCTCGGAGGGTTATTTCGGTTTAAGAAAATTTGTAATTGGTGATTATAATTTGTGAAGAAATAATATACTCCAAAAGAAACAGATTAGTACTGTTTTATATAGTTGGGAAAGTTAGTCAATAATTCTAACTAGTTAGAAGTTATTAGTTAGACCCGTAAAAAGTAACTGATAGAAGTTACTAGTTAGTTAAAAAACTAACTGATAGAAGTTATTAGTTAGTCAAAAACTAACTGATAGAAAATTAAGTTAATTTTTGGAGGAGTTTGCTGTTTGTTTTTTGGAAGTTGTTTTAAAGGATTTCGTATGAAATGAAATAATGACACATCTTGGTAACCAATTGCTGTGTTTTGGGTAAACTCAATTAACATTTTAACAAAATTCCATCCTTTCATTTTTTTAAGCTGTTGAAATATGCCGTACGGTATATGTTTGGGCACTTAATAAAGCGCTCGCCCGCCATCGCTAACAAGTATTTTAATCTACTTAATTAAAACTATTCATCTTAATAACTATTAATAATTATAACTATTACTTAACTATCACTAAAATATAACAACGAAATATAAACAACAAGTTGCTACCACAGAAAAAATGGCTTCTCACTTGTCAAGACAATGAACATCAACTGAAGACAAATAATTTTAGATGACAAATTACCAAACATTCCCCCATCCCCTTCTTTTTCCAATCCTCGATGCTTGTTGTGTTGTCATTGAATGCGACCGCATACCGGCATACCAAAGCAACTGGACTTTCCCCGCCCCCACCCCCACTGCATTGTTTGTCATCAAGGGCGCTGATCCCGAGCGGCCCGAGCTAACCCTCACCGGTCGTGTATTTGAGATATTTTCGTCCGTCCAAAAATCTAACAATTTAAACTTCAGAAATACTAACGAATATATTATCTATTCGTTAGCTCGAATCTAAATTATTAGAAGTTATTTACATCACTTTTTAAAAACTAATGAATAAAATAGAAGTTAGCCGAAAAAACTAACGAATATCGCTAATCGTTAGAATTTCTATTCGTTATTCCCAAGTATGGTACTGTAACACCTTGGTAAAATAACGATTTACAGAAGTGTTTAGTGATTACCATAGTAGCAGTCAGTGACATCGATGAGACCAGCTGGAAGGCACATGCCTTTGCGACAGAAGCACTTGTTGGTGGTGTCGTTGTGTCCATTGTCCAATGCCTGCTTCCGAAACACGTAACGGTAGCCGTTAATGCCCTGCCGATACTCCTCTCCCACTTTTACCTAAAATATAGACAGACATTTTTAATACAAATTTAATAAAAGGCACAATGAGAAATATTGTAGGTCTATCACAACATTTAAGAACAATTCAGTACTTAAATTGATTTCATATGAAATAATTCCGTTATGAACAAACAGGGATGCGGGTCTTCCTCACTTTTGGGCACTGTGAAATTTGACTGTACGCAAGTGACAACTTTTTATTGGTAATTAAAAAATGCTGGTATATAAAAATAAACATCTGATTGTTAATGTAGATTAATACTATAAGCTACTATACTATTCTGAGTAGGTCAATGATATTGCATGAGTGAAAAAATAACAAATGAGTTAAAAATTGCACTGATATGGAGGTTTCTATAGCATAATATGGTAACACAGTCACTCACTTAGATAGAGCACTTGGAAAAAGCAACATATTGCAATAATGTGGGTTTTACCCAGATGAGCTTCGACGTTTCACCCATCCTGTAATGGGTGTCTTCATTGGGTGACAACCTAATGCATTTCCCTGGTGGAGCACACTTTGTGAATGTGTGTGCTCTCTACCGGGCAAATGCATTACATTTTCTGCTCAAGACACCCATCACAACTTTGGTGATACATCCAGAAGCTCATGAATGCAAAATGACTATATTTCTAATATGCGAATCTATCTGGAAAACCAAGTGGGTGTTACTTAAAAAGGTATTGTAATGAATTTATTTTGTTAAAAAATTTAATTAACTTGAAGATAATTTTTTAAATATTGAATCTTTTCAATGATGGACCTGGCCAAAAGCATTACATTAAAAATCCTTCGTAAAAGTTCAAAGCGATTTGATGATCTTTTTGCAGGAGATTTATTCCCTCAGTCTTTGAAACTTTTGCAGAGATTCCTCTCCAAGTTCCAACAATGCCACTTAACTACTAAAAATATAGAATAGGTATGAGGATGCAACTGTCTTTATTTTACGATTAAATTGAACAAAACAAAAAAAAAAGAGTTTGTCACAAAAACATATACTGACCATAGGCATTGAGCGGCAAAGAGACTTTCGGAAAAACAACAGAGTGTCATTAGGTTTGATTTGCGCAGGAAACTTGGTGCCGTCACTGGCGCGGTTGACTGCGTTGCACGGCGCGCCGTCCCACTGCGGAAGGTAAGGCAGGCCGTTATAGTTCTCAAACAGCCCACTCAAGCTGAGCTGCGTTTCGCCTGTGTAGATTGTGCTTGTATCGCCCTCGAAGTTGTACATCTGAAGTCATAAACAGACTTACTTAATTTAACTTTACCATAGTATGTAGCAAATGTTTCCTGGAAATAACCAATTCAGCCCCATCAGTTTCAGATTAGGTATAGAACAAAAACAGAACAAAAATTTGAATTTATGATGACCATTGACCATTGACACTAAAGTTATTTCAGTACGGTTTTGGAAGATTTTAAAACTTTTTTTAAACCAGGTGCTCTTTACACCTATTAAGACCATTATGCAATTATAACTTAAATCATAAGTATAGAATCTTTGTTACTGTATTTAATTGAATAATCTGAAGAAAAAAAATCATTTAAAGTATAGTAGAGATCCAAACGTCTATCATCCGTAACCCCTGAATGGCTTACAAATTCAGTGTACAGAATTGAAAAAAAAGCTATTATGAATTAAAAACATTGCAAAAGTGTCTATATGTATATGAAGACATGTATACTATTTTTGTTTTTATCTCTTTTTATTAAATCCTATAGATTATTTGGATGTATTTATTTGTTTATAACGGTCAACTAAACTTTTTAGTAATTAAAATTGTAAATAATTTTGCTGTCTGACTATTCTAACGACCCCCAGTCACAATTCGCTACAATAGTCGACTCTCTACTGTATGTCTTGTTTGGCTTAAAATGTTCTTGCTATATCTTTTAAATAAATTAATCTCATATGATTTTATAGTTGTTCCCAGAGAACAATCAAAGTGAACTCTCCTAGACAAAAGTGGATGCCATGGGAAGTGCATGCGTTTGTAAAGCAAATGAATAGCTTCCCCCTTTGAATTCAGCAGATCGCCCAATCAAAGTGACCTCTAGTAGACAAAAGTAAAGCCACGGGAAGTGCATGCGTTTGTAAAGCAAATGAATAGCTTCCCCCTTTGAATTCAGCAGATCGCCCAATCAAAGTGACCTCTAGTAGACAAAAGTAAAGCCACGGGAAGTGCATGCGTTCCCCCTTTGAATTCAGCAGATCGCCCAATCAAAGTGACCTCTAGTAGACAAAAGTAAAGCCACGGGAAGTGCATGCGTTTGTAAAGCAAATGAATAGCTTCCCCCTTTGAGTTCAGCAGATCGCCCAATCAAAGTGACCTCTAGTAGACAAAAGTAAAGCCACGGGAAGTGCATGCGTTCCCCCTTTGAATTCAGCAGATCGCCCAATCAAAGTGACCTCTAGTAGACAAAAGTAAAGCCACGGGAAGTGCATGCGTTTGTAAAGCAAATGAATAGCTTCCCCCTTTGAATTCAGCAGATCGCCCAATCAAAGTGACCTCTAGTAGACAAAAGTAAAGCCACGGGAAGTGCATGCGTTTGTAAAGCAAATGAGTAGCTTCCCCATTTGATTTCAGCAGATCGCCCAATCAAAATGAACTCTCAGAGACAAAAGTAAAAAAGCCACGGGAAGTGCATGCGTATGTAAAGCAAATGAGTAGCTTCCCCATTTGATTTCAGCAGATCGCCCAATCAAAGTGAACTCTCCTAGCCATTGTAAGTGAATGCATATTTATATTCTTACCAGTAGATCACCATACCGAATTATATTAGTTAGGCATTGGGGAATGAATTGAATATACCTCCATTCGTTGGATATAAAACTTGATTCAGTTCTATTATCTATCAAGAAAATAAGATGATAAAAATATATGTCTCTTACTCGGTCAATGAGTCCCAGTTTGTCAAATGAAATCCAAGAAGGCATGAATTTGTTGCCAAGAGATAACAGAGTACTCTTGTATCCAAACATGAATTCTCTGGCTGTCATCCTCACGAGTGGTTGTGTGTTGGTCTGGCGGATCAGTAGGTTCAGTCCCATTCTGGTGAAAAAAGTTGCATCGTTCATCACATTGGCTATGCTCTGAAACAGGATAAATGTTACGTTACTTTTACATAAAAATATCTTTGCTAAAATAAACAAATTAAAAATTGATGATCATTATGACCTTGGTTATGTATAAAGATCACTATCCTTCTTCTTACAGACTCTAGTAGATCCTAAAATCATATTGTGATACTTTTTAGCACTTGATAACTTATAAAGTGCATGTAACATGAAAATGACTCCTGAATAATTTAAGCAAAATTGAACACACCGGGAGTTCCTAAGTCCAGGAATAGTCAAATATTTGTTTTATTTGTCAACTTACGACAATGAAATTTTGTGAGTAAGTTTTGTTTATAAATACTAGTTTTTTAGTATAATAATTATCATTTCACTCTTCAAGGGGACGGCCCACTGAGGAAGTCATGAAAATTTTAGCATAGTTGATATTCAAATAAAATTAAAGAAAAGGGCTCACTTAGTAGATTAAAATGCAAAAAAAAAAAAAAAAAAAAAGACTGAAAGGATTACTGGGTCAAAAATGACAGACGATCAAACTTTGCGTTAAAATCATAATGCCGAAGTCTTAAAATTCTATACCTTCTGATGTTTGTCACTTATTAAGGTTGGGTTGTGGTGTATTTCTATGTATTCAAAGTTCTTTAAAATTATGTATATTTTGATGTGTGTTTGTTGGCATTGACAAAGGCCAATAGAGTATCCTCCTAGACTACACTTGATCAACCTTTCAAGGTCGAGTCTACTGGAATGTACTCTACTAAGTGAGTGCACATCAACCTTTGCTTAAATTAAGGATTTTCATGAGTTCCTCAATGGACCGTCCCCTCAAAGTGTGAAATGACAAATTTTAGCCTCCAAAAATAGTGTTGTATTCTTGACTGTTGGACTTTTTTGACATCCGGTATATTTATAAACATATAAAACAAAAAAGCTATCAAACACTTTAGTTATAAGTTCTATGAAATAATTATTAAATTTTCAAACAATTTTATGATCATAAATATATTTTTTATGTTTAACCCTTAAGTACGCCTGTGGGGTGTTAACAGATCTCCAAGATTGTAAGTTTTTTGTAAGGAATTCATAAAATTATGAATTTTCCTGTTTGTGGCAATTTAATACAATAGAAGCTACAAAATACAACCATTGTTTTTATCATTCTACTTCAAAAACAGATAACCACGTTTCTATTAACAGCCCGTGCATTTTTGTGATAGAGCAGTACTTTGATGCTCTGATGCTTCACTTCCCAAGACTTTTTTGTAGAGCAGGAAAGAAAAAGCTCTCTTACTTAGACCCTCATATGTTACACAAAGAGCCCCTGATGACTTAAAAGATCTTTCTTGAAATGTCTTTAAGTTTGAGTTAGAATTGAAAAAGTTGTTTCTATAATCTGTTTAGCGGTAAGTTTGATTTTTACTTTTCTCTATACTTCGACGATAATTGTTCAGCACTCAGTACTCACCAAGAGGGCGATGTTGGGCAGCACAAGCATGTCTTCCTCAGTTCCGTTGCTGAGTTCCGGCAGCCACGTAAGAGGGTGAAGAGGGATCGACGTCATGGTACCATTAGTGTTGAACGTCACGTTCCCATGTGACATGTCCTCACTGTCAACACCACATAACCGTCACAACCCCCACCACAACCATTGTCACCTAAACACGTTTCCTAGTGCAGTGCGGTTGTGGGCATTAGATTTAATAGCCATCTAAAAACTAGTTGGCATTGAATTTCAGTGTTCGCTAATAACATATTTCTTTAAGTTGATTCATAGTTATATAAGTCAGTTATATGATTCAGGGCTCTTAGTTCTTACATGTTTAGTCTTCAAAGAACGTAATATAATATTTTATATAGTGAAGGTATAAATATTTAAAAAATACGTCTTAAAAAATACAACGTCTGATCAGTTTATATCCTCTGGTATTAAACGTATGAAAAATAAACTTATGAAATAAATATAATGAAAAACATGTGCTGGATATTTCAACCTTTAGTATGGAAAGGGCTTATCTTGAGGAAAGTAGCATAAAAAAAAAAAATAAAAACCACTAACCTTAAAGTGCTAGGTGATAATACCTTGATCGATGGAAAATTTAATGAAACTATAAATATTTTGATAATTAATTGTGGTTGACCTAGTAGTGGTGGTTGGTTGACAGTAGTGTTTGACCCAGTCCACCAATAACTTACACGAGTGACAGTAATGAGTCCTGAAGTGAAAGATGTATCATTACTTTAGAAATTTTCAGGAGAAACAAAAACAGCAAAAATATGTTACTCTTTGTAACCCAATTCGGGAGAGACTATAAAAACTATACAGAAGAACCTCGATAGTTCGACTCTCAATAGTTCGACAAGGTCCATGACAACTTATGTTAATAACGACTAATAGTGTCCATGTTGGTGACTGACAAAGGTGAAAATGTAAACAAAGTGGTGAATTATTTAAATGTTGGTTATGTTAAAGTTCAATTAAGTTAGTTTCATTAAAATTTAGTGTTTCCTAAATTCAAATCATGATTTTTATACTCCCAGTGTTAAAATTTTCCATATACTCCCTATAGTCAGAAATTTCGATAATTCGACACCCTCTAAGTCCACAAAGTGGCGAACTATCAAGGTATTATTGTATATTGTTGCTTAGCTTAGCACGTTTTAGAAGAAGGCACCACTAAGATATAGTGTTTCTTAGGACTTTTTGAGAAAAAGACAAACAACAGTAAATTCTATGTTAAAGTTCAAAAAGTACCAAGGTAAACCGCTTCAGGCACAGGGAAATGGACTCTAAAAATTCCAATAATCGCTTTAGTTATCAACAATTGATAAATTTAGTACACAAAATTCATAAATAATCTGTTTTTGTCATTTCTAAATCACATATAGGAGATTCTTGTAGTTAATTTAAACAAATACAAACCTATAGGCATATGGGCCGACTTGCTGGAACTTGAGCTTGTCATCCTTGCCACTCATGTATTCATCACGGTTGGTAACGTTGAACAAGTACACTTTGAGAATCAATTTGATTGGCGGTTTCCTCCACATCTCAAACGTGTCTGTACCTTCACTCATCTTTACTTTCTGAAACATATAAGAAAATAGCATTAATATACCTGAGCTTTCTACGGAAATCTCTTACAAATATTCTGCCATTTGTCAAATGTCGCTGAATATTAAGTACTCTACTTATTTTCCCTCTGAAAAACGATGTTTCATATGAATATGTAGATTTTCTACAGAAGTGGAATTTTATAGGCATTTATTAGCATTATCTAATAATCAGATGACAATTTTTACCAAGTTTTAACAAAATATGTGTATATTGTGTTCTTCAATCATACAAAAATTACACAGGTAATTTTTTAAACAAATATTTTAGGGTTTTTCAGCATCAAGCTAGATTTAATGAATGATGTTTAAAATTTTTCTATTGCTAAATCATGTAACTAGCCTTAAATTAACGGTTAAGAATAAAACAAAATATTAGTATAAATAAATAACTGATTAGGCTGTAAACAAACAAACATTGACGAAAGGGTGTTAATCCGATCAAATTGACTTTAGATGTTTGTTGACATGTTAAACACTTCCTGGATCGATGAACCTACACAAAAGCTGAAATTAGCTTTTAATAGCACAATCTTCCTCTAAGAGTTCATAAATTAAGAAGGACTGTAAGAAGTAAAAACTCAGTCACTCGGTAAAAACAGTAATAAGTTTCAGCCCCAGCTATCTAGTTGGAATCTCAATTTCTAGTTTTTATAATCTGTGCCCTAAACATTCATGAGCTGAGACAGACAAGTTATTGGCCCTAATTAATTGGGAGTTGTATTGACAGTTTGTATCACCTCAATATTACCGACTTATAATTTAATCGGTGACATGCACTATATATAGCAATCTCAACTTTTCAATTTTTCGGTTGGTAAGGTATGAATGTATTAATTAAAAATTTCGAAAGAAGCTTTAGATGTAAACTTTCACTCGATTTATTGCACTCAATATCAAGACCCGGGGACATTCTGAGACCCGGTTTTGTATTTAGTAAATGTCAATTACTCGAATAAATATGAATTGCTATTAATATGCATTCAGGTAGAGTGAAGGTGAGATCTAATTGGAGTTCCTAGTTTCACAAGAATACATGTTCTCCATATGCTGCAGCCAGTCGTGTTAACTGGTCAACTACCTCAAACTTACCCAAAAGCATTCCTCTAACCTCAATGTGGTCTTGCTGCATTGGATGTTACTTTGTATTACCCGGATCAATAACGTTACTGAGTGTGTACTAAGTGCTACAGTATAGAATTTTAATCATCCAGGAAGCCTAAGCCCCAAATTGATATATTTTTAGTTCTCACCTCTCCAAGTAAGTTTAATTGTAGGCCTAGCTTCTTAAATGTACCCTTAAACCATATTTTTTACTTCCAAATATTTAATATTATAGATATAGATATATTATAGATTAATATTCCAAATATTTAACTATATATGAAAAAACTTCTTCCTGCTCTGCTTAGCAGTAAAGAGAAACATGCAGCCCTTCCTTCCAAGGCTGATAAGCCTCCCACCCCCCCAATTAGCTGACGAGAAGGGGGGTACCCTGGTCAGAGCCCATCAAAGGCATCCTCCTTACCTCCTGAACAATTCAGCAACAAGAGTATCTACCAACATGGAACCTCTATTCAAGTTTAAAATAATTTTTGTAATATTTTTACTACAGAATATTGTCAACATTTAATTTGTACATAAAAGGTTTATACACAATACTGGTGTTTATATGGAGGAATTCATCAAGTGCATACAAAGGTCGAGCTGGTAGACAATCTTTTAGCGCTGTTTTCAACTGATTCCCTCTCTCATGAGTTTTTAAATTATGAAACTAAATAGAATTCAGAAATTTTATACAGTACTTGAATCATCTTGGGATGGAGCAGTAATACCTTAAATATCTTTCTGGCATTTGCTTTAAAGCAATAAAATGAATTTATCTACCTGCTAGTGCTTCAATATTTAGGAAACCTATTGGTCTATCATCAATAATACAGGGCCGATTTTAAAATGATCTCAGTGGGCCCAGGCCCAGGGGCGCAAGAGGTTATAGGGTTGTTGGGGGCACAAGCAAAAGAAAAGATTAAAAAAAAACTTAAGCGCCAATGGCAATTTCTCTACACTCCAGTTCTCATTCATGACTCACTGCCACTGACTGCGTCCTGCGTGTTGCTACTAGATCGTTGGCAACATTGTCTTTCTTTGTCAATCAGTTATTTTCTTCAATCACATAAGACACAATGTCTCACCTCATCTGGCTTGTGAATAAGTTTATTGACATATTTTTGCTAACTATTTTAATATGATTGTATTTATGTTCGGTTTGATCGTTAGTCTAATCATAGAATTGTAAAAATTATAGAATCACACTTGTTTGTGAAATGAGTATAAGAGAACCCAAGTGATGACAGTGGTGTACATTTTTACCTTACAATGCGGGTACTCTTGTGAACGATCTAAATTTAACCCAACAATAACACTTCTATAACACTACATAAAACTATAGTTAGTTCTGTGAATGTTATGTTGAGAATGATTGTGTCAAATCATTCAATTCCAATGACATTATGATATTTTTATTTGGCGATTATAACAAGGGGGGGGGGGCGCAAATGTCACTCAAGCCCATAGTACACGTATAAACTGCGGGCCTGCAATAATATCAAATAAAGCACTTTTTACAAAATTAATTTGAGCCATTCTATAAATTATTTTAACATTTAAACTTTTAAAGCCAGTGAGTTACAGCCAAAGAGGCTAGGTCTTATCTTTTTGAGTTTTTGGCAAACATTTTACCCCAAACTCTGTCCAACAACACCAACATTATAAAAAGTCAATGTAAACTGTTGCAGGAGTTATTCTAAAAAAAAATTAATGTAATTTTGTATTACAATGTATTCTTCCTAGGAAATGGATATACATAAAAAATTTATAATGTTTAATTTGACACCCTACTGACTTCACCTCAAACATTGGAAAGAATTAGGACAAGCAATCTATTCAATGTGAAATGTTCCATTATCACACGTTCTCAATACCTATATCAGCCCACTGGCCATGAAATATGTTGATAGAATGACAACATTACGTGACCATTCTTGTGAAACAAGAGCCAGCGGGTTCCATTCTCTCTCTATAACTACACATTCTTCTGGATCATTTTATTTTCTATTCTGATTTTTAATAAATCACTAGTCTGAAATGATCACTTAGCTTCTCTCCAGGATTACTTGAATAAAGTTTACCATCTGCTGAACAGAGAAGGAAAAGTTAAATAGTTTGAAAATTTTGAATACTACAAAATGCCCATATGGTAAAAATCTCCTTCTTGCCTCTTTCCTCTTTAACCTGATTATGACCTTAATGTTTCAGAATCAGAATCATATTTTTATAAAATCAAGTAATTCCATCATGTCGAAAACAAATTTACAAGCATATAGTTACATTATTTGTCTCTCTTCTCCATTCAAGAAATTCTTTCAGGCAGTAGAACGGTCAGTTTGCTTTTTACTCTGGAGTGACCAAATATTTTTGTTTTATCTGTACTGTCATCAGTTGGTGTTCACGATTTCACTAATATTTCAAATATACTAATATTCAATTTTTCCTAAAGAGATTAACAGCCTTTCTTTTATTTTTTCCTTCCACATTCATCACAGATCTGTGCTTGGAATATTTGATCATGTATCATATTGTTATTTAGTATTAATGAATCAATGAAAAATTACCTGAATGTTGTAACCCTACGAATCATGTCATTTTTATTTCAAATGATGTCTTTGTGAGACAAATGATTGATGTTCCTTTGTAAAACTGAATATTTTTTTAACTAAGTTCTTGGTACTTATCAATCTATAATGTGATTGAAACTATTTTATTAATCCTGGACATATGAACCTAGGCATTATGTTCCTGGTACTGTATTTTTTTAAATTTTTTTACAAACCTGGTATTTATGTGAGATCCATTAGTTACTCCCACTGAAACTACAAACAGTCATTAAAGACTGGTTCTATCAGATTAACTTTATATATATGCAGCTCTTCGGTCAATGATCCTACTCAGGAGCAGATATTAGCTTTTAATATAGGAATCCTTAAGAGCTTTATAAGAATATTAGCTTTTATATACAATCAGAAAGATAATCTATAATTTTACCTCTGTAAATTCTATTCATAGTTCCCACTATCCACGTAAATAAATAACATTTTATTTATTATTTATTTATTTATTACTATCGACGTAAAACATGGCACCATTAGAAAATTACATGCTAACAAATTAATAAATTTGTTATATTTTACTACAGTAATTATTCTTTACTTTCTACCCGTAATTAGTGAAATATGTTGTATACAATATGTTTAAGGAGAAAATATTGTTTCTGTCAACAAATTCAAATTTCAGTTATTATTTGGAAATGTTTGAGTTACCTACATTAGTACATTAGTGACACTAAAATGATGAGTCGTTTTTTAAACGTCATTTCCCCAAGAACTTGAAAACCTCAGAATTTAAAATAGCTCCTTCCGCAATTTTGACAAAAACTTCATTACTTTGATTTCCTATGGTCTTCTGTAAAAATTTAGGGACAAAAGTTGTTAAGCGACAAATTTTTCTATAAATTGATTTCTTGTGTAGGCCTAACTATGCTCCTCATGATGTCATGATGAGAACTATCGCTGCTTGCTGGCTGTGTCAGCTATTGCGAAGTACCAAAATTAGGGAACACCCATACATTTTGTAATAGTAAACAAAAAATTTAGGCATATAATAATCAGAGGAAGTACTTGCCAGTTAATCAGCACATTTGTTATTTTCAGCTCTTAAGACCTTATAACAATTAAGCCACAATTTCAAACTAACCACTATTGATCTCTTAAATATGGTATCACTTTGGAAGGTTAGAGAGCTTACCATTTTGAATATTATGTCGTAAGGGTCGATGACTATCAGAAGAGAGCCAAATGTGAGAGCGAACAATCCTAACACCAAAGTCAGGAACACCCCTGCAACATACACAACAATGTTAGATCATTCAACTAATCAAAACATAAGAGTGTGATAAAACTTTTCTTATACTGACATAGTTTTCAAGTATTGTAATATAACCATAAAAATGTAAAAAAAAAAAAAAAACTGTTTCATTATAGCTTCACAAGTTTGTATGACCTAAATCAACGTCAATGTGGTTTTCGCTGCGTCAGCTGTTTTAATAAAACGCATAAAACCACGTGTCTGTAAATTTATATTTGGCTTGCATTTCATTTTCCGTTGACATTACCTACCACGATCACTGCCATATCATTTATTCACCTTTGGTCTAGTTGCACATGTTGGCAATGTAAAACATACGGCTTTTGGGAAAAATGTGGTTTTGTATTGCCCTATTTCAACCAATTTTCTTGTAACTTACTAATAATACAGTTGAATAGTTACATATTAGGACTCTCATAAATTAAAAGTTTAAAATTGTAAAAATATAACTCGATTTTCTTACTTTTAAGATTTGTTTGTACTGATAAAATTTATTTTTATTATCAGGTATGAGGGACCTAGATCCAATCTTACTCTACAAGAAAACATATGTTTTAACAATAATAATAATAATAAAAAAATATAAAAAAAAACACCGTCGGAAACAGAAGAATGCGGAGGAATGTTTTCAGCGTTTTTACAGGGGTGAAGATGACTCTTAACATCATTAAAATTGACCAAAAAAAACTAATTGAATAAAAAATTAGACATATACACCAATTATAATAGGTTGAATATCCTATACTCTTATACGAGCAATGTTTGCTTGTTTGCTTGCTTGCTTGCTTGCACAATTATCTCAAAAACGGCTCCGACGATTTCCTTCAAATTTTGGAATATGGGGGTTTTGGCCAAAAGAAATCGATTGGAGCTGGTCCCATAGCTGGGAAAAATCCGGTTTTCGCGCTAGAGCCCTTCAAAGATCCCATGTTATCCTTATGGAAATTTTTTAACTGAACAAAAATCAGCTGATAACTGTAGATAAAATAAACCAATGTGTTACATCTTTAACCTGTGGTTTTAGGAAAATCATACCAATGTGCAGCAAACCTTCCGCCTGGCGAGTGAGCGGAGCGAACGAGCTTTGTGTGAGAAACGAAAGTAATAATTTTACCGAGCTTAAGCTCGGTCCCCCTGGTACTTACAATAAAGCACCATTATCTCTGGAAATGAAAATTTAAAACAAGAAAAATGAGGTTGGAAATCTTCAGAATAGAAGAGATATATTTTGGCGGGAACGTCCTGATGGCGTTTGGCTCGTGCGCGTGCGCGTGGCTACGATCTTGACAGGCGCGACTCATCACAACACTACCAAGATATACCCGATCGGCCGATCGTGCACCAGTCAGTTTGTTGACCTTGTTGCGAGCTACCGCCTCAACATAGACTTGCTGGCAGTGTTTACTCCTGGTTATGGTAGACATTAAGTATATTACACATTAGAACATAGAGGAGTACCGTCATCATCCAACTGGATCAACCAAATGTAACCCCCCAATCTGGACCAACCAATCATCAACTGGATATGGTTAAGTGCGGGAAAGGTGGCAGAATTGCTCCAAGATCAGAGGAGTCTTCATCACCGGTGTAAATTTTGGACTTTTTTCATTAGAAAAATTTTAATTACACTTTACTTGGAACACTAGAATTTCCTACATGGTTAAATCTAAAAACCTTTTCTTTTCAAGTGGTACATATTTGGCAGAAATCGTTGGCGTTAATTCTTATGAAAAGTGATTGTGCTCTATACATGTCTATATGAATACAATTACAGTAAGAGATACTGGTATTAACATTACTCTATGTCCATTCGTCTTCAGGGTGGTTTTACATTACCAAAGTTAAATTCAAATTTATAATTATCTGGGCTACTGGTTTTAAATGTTTTCCACACAATTTCCAACGCTTCGCAAAGAACTGCGAGTTTAATGCGTTCCAATGTTCCAATAATATCTACTTAAACTCCAATGTTTTGGTAGGCTATGTTTACATGAATGTTGCCACGTATCGCGTAGCTATGTACTGCAATCTTCAACACAATACTGGATACGGATGTCAGGCGGAAGATCAAGGCATTACTGAACAGGTAGCAATGCCACAGTTGGTTATCTGGTCTTGGCCCAAGACTTCCGCACGCAGTCACAACTGCAGCCAGCTACTCGCCGCCGCCTTCTAAGGAAAGTTACGGCGACGGGTTCTTGAAGTGTTATGTTACATGTTTGTCCCATAAGGAGTAATCCACTAAAGAAGATTGAATAAGACATCTGGACAATTTAGAATGGAATCACATCAAAACATTCTGATGTTTTAATATGCTTGTTTTGTTTCTTTTGTTTCATAACCAAATATTTTCTTCATAGAACCGAAACGTAGCTAATATCATGAGAGGTTACAATGTCAAACATTCCTAGAAATATGGAAGAATATAACTCAGTGATAATGATAAGGAGTATCTTGTGGTGGTTGTTAAGCTAAAGAGTTAGGACGGGTTTGTGGAAATCACCAGAACATTAGACGGGAAGATCCCATTAGCTAATCTTCACGAAAACTCGGAATCATCGTTTGTAAATTGATAGTATTAACTTCAAAGTGCTTTCTATTATTGAAGTTTAAAATATGTTTGAGTGAGACATTCAAATCCAGTTAAATGTGAAGACCCAAAGTTACTAAAGCATTTATATATTTATTTGATGAGTTAATTCTAACCTCCCATTAAGTAGAGATTTTACCATTGACTATTATGAAATAATTTCGCTAATGGAAAACCCGTAATTAGTTTTTACTAGTTAAAAACTTAAACCGTGGAGATTGCTTTTGTATTTTATTACAATTTCTTGGTTTTGATAAATGTTTGTCGACAAAGTACATTATATTTTAAATTATCTCTAATCAAAATTTACACTTATTCACGTCACTACAGAACATTTGATCAACATGTCCGCCCTGTTTAGCTCATGCCCGAACGGTCTACACTCAACACTGAGCTGCAGGCTTCGGTGGCCTAACCGCCAGTCAAGGTACGCCGGTATACTTTTCTAGGATGATCGCTCGACTTTTTGCCCACCAGTCGCAGCCTCCCAAGGCCCGGTAGTTCCAGATTCTGACCGCAGGTTCCGAGGTCGCATTCGCCGGAAATACCAACGAAAGCTTGAGTTATCGTGGAAAAACCTCTAGTGACTCTAGCGCTCAGTGGTCTGTTTCGGGATTATAGATTGGTAAGAAAAAAACAGCGATTCTGGTAATTCTCAGTTTGAATTTTTTTACAAAAACTTTTTTTGTACAAAGCTCCAGTCTTGTTAGAGTGATCTTAAACGCTTTTTGGGAATTCTTTCCAATGAATTCAGTCGAACCCCATGGAACCGGACCTGCGATCTCTTGAATCAAAGACATAGAAGAAAAACAGTAAGTGTATCAAACTACCTACAACCAAAACAACTAAATTTCAGTTTGTTTTTCCTCTGAATCCACCTGTTGGACATATTTCAGTGGATCCGAGGAGTCTGCCAATCAAGTGGCTCTGTTAAACTAGCATAACTAATTGATGGCGTCACATCCGCAGCTTTAACGGCATGGTATTATTTGAATGTCAAGCAGTGAGCCTTGTGGCAGATAGGAAGTAAAGTATAGAGCCTATGCTGTTTAGACGTTCGATGCACACCTCGCATTCAATTCACTTCATGAGTCATGAGTCTCCCCAATTGATGCATTGCCTTTATGTCGTATATCCACATTTTCCTTGGTCTTTCGTCTTCTAGCACGGCTAGTAACAGCAACCCTACTTCTTCATCGGACAATGTCATGGTAAGTAAACACACAGTACAGTATAAAACACAAACACTTTTACTCAAGATCATCAAATATGCAAAGTTTTACTTATAAATGTATACCGGTACTAAATATTAATTAATTCAGTCATAATGAAAAGAATATAGTACCAATAGCGTCTAAAAAGACTGAAAAGTTCATTGTCGATGTGTAAAAATTAAGTCATTTACCACCAAATACTTGACAAGAGTAATGGGTAGTATTCAAAATTTCCATACTATTCCAGCACCTTGTAATTATTTTTTTTATCTTTTATTTCCCATTTAAATTTGATGGGTGTATTCAAAGAATGGGAATCAAGACGTTGGGCCGAGAAAAAAGTTTGTAATTGGAAGCTGATTAAACCAGTTTTTTCACGAATATTAACTAAGTCTTCTTGGAAAAGTTTCAATTTTTTTCTACCGGACTTCAGATTTTGTAAATTTCTTCAACACACTATAGTAGTAATTTAGTTGTAGTTTATGTGGCAAATGAGAAGCATAAAAACTGGAATAAAACATATAAATTAGACTTGTACCGCTGTACTCACAGGAAGAGGTAATACAGTACATAAAAGTACTATTGATGGTGTACGACAAAGGAACAAAATAGAGGCCGATGTGAATTAAGGTCAAAACATGGTCTTGCCGGGGGCTGGAGGGCCCTTCGCAATGGTCACTGCCTGCTGCGAGGTGCCTGGGTACCTGGGCGCTACCCGGGACAGCTGATCATGAGTAGGGTTTGGCTGGCAATCTCCGATAGAGACTGGGGCAAGGTCGAAAAGAGAGGAGGAAATGAATGGAGGAAATACACTTTGGAACCAGTTGATGTCTTATGACTTTCATCATGTTTTGACCCTTTAATCGCTCTGGGTTCCCGTAAAAAATTGGACGGGTCGAGTAATTGTGCGAGGCTAAAAATCGTTTAGTAATTTAGTTCGTCCGATGTTTTGCAGATATGTCGATTTCCCTAAAGGAATTCTTCTGAGACCGAGAACTCCCGATTTTAATCACAAACATTGTGATACGTAAGAAGAATCCAGACGTCAAAAAGACTTCACCGGAATTAAATTTTAATTGTCATAACTCAGAAATGACAGTCTATAATTCCTCGGACAGGATGTACTTTGTGATATAATCCACCTAATGACGATAATCGGCCGCGGCTGCGCACTGCACGACTCCGAATTGCGCTGCGATTACGCCTGCGTAGATCCGCGGTAGCGGTCAAAACCGGCGGCTGACAGAACAACAAATTAGAAGTGAAGCGTCAGCCAGCGTATCTGAATTACAGGGAATCCCCAGCCAAAAGGCACCGACCTCGATCGCTATAAGACTGCAATTAGAGTCAGGAATCTTCCACAACCGGATTTTGAATCGACGCAACCGGACATAACGACAGCGAATAGCGAGCGACCGCGGTGAGCAAAAATGATACGGTACTCGGGTGAACCTTGATGTGGTCTTGGCTGAGACACGAACGGCTAGTGACTACTACGGTGCAATCTCACCGATTTCGGTGTGATCCCACTGATCCCAGCACACGGGGACGGTTATGCTAATGGTTGTGGGGAAGACAAGGCGTGTCGTGTTCTCCAATATTACAGGAAATGTTAATTTGATATCTCATCGGAAAAATTAACTTGCTGTAAAAAATACCGAAATAGGTAGCCTACAGGGTTTTATGGTTAAATATCGGTAGGCGACCATCGGTATCGTTGATTAATATTAATTTAGAATTAAAATAGAATCGTGTATGCAATTTAGAATGCTAATAGTGTTCTATGAAGACTATAACTAGTTAAGTTAAGAGTTATGTATGGTAATAGAGTCTGTTGCATAACTCAGATGGTAATTGCGCCAAGATTCTCGTTTTTAATGCTCTGTTGACATTCGTACCACTGATAGAATAATATTTTAATGTTTTGTATTAGTATAGGCCTAATAGGTTCATTTTGTGATGTTTTCTGTCAGGTAAGATTTCTGGCCGGAAGCGGAACGTTAACTCGATCTGGCAGATAAAGTTTAAATAGTGAAGCTAAGCTGCCAGAAAAAAAACTTGCCGGCGAGAAATCTTTTCTGTCGGTGTCATATTGTTTATAAGCTTCAAGTGACCTTTATCGCAGTAGATTTTCATATTGCGTGGTAGTGGATATGTTTAAACGGGGTTTCAGGTTAAAAATAAAATAAAAACCGTTGAAATTATTTGTGATGCAAACGGTAGAGCTTGCTGAATGTAGTTATAGGTAATTTAAATTCCATAAAATGCAAATATCCACGATTGCATGGACTACAACTATCATTGTAGTTTCACAATGTCATCCAATATTCATGAACACAGTTAACGATTTTTAATCTATTATTAATTGAATTTAAAGAGATTATTGAGTTTTCTTTATAAAATAAGTAATCTTGATATTTAAAGAGAGGGACTGTATCATGCATTATAAAAGTGGCAAGTTACCGAGTATAACACGAGGACCAAGGGGGAAAAAGAGAAAACCTCCCCATCCAATCAATCAGAATACATTATAACACAAGCATGATACGAATAACATAACGATTCTAAATTAATAATCTTTCAGTTACCTCGATTAAAACCCCGACGCTTCATTGTTTACCCTATTTTACCTTTGAATAGGCGTTATTCTACCGATAAATATTTAGAATACCAAGATCGGATTCCCTAAGATGAGAAAAGGTAATGAAGATATCATTTTACAAGGCCACAAAGAACCCGTTTCATTATTTGTGGCCACAAAGGCCACAAATAATGAAACGGATGGTTTAGTGTCCTAACCTTTCAACGGATAATCTACGGTTCATATTGTACCTGCTCCCCTTGATCTATAACCATATATTTTACAGATGGCTGGTCATTTAAACAATGAACTTGAACCGGATATCCGAGAGCTGGAACGTCGGGCCGCCGCCATATTTCTAAACTTTGGGATCGGTGGAAGTACTAGTCGAGTGGCAAAAAGCAAATCGGAAGTAAACCACCAATTAAAGTGACGTAATATTAATAAGTAATTTCGGAATATAAAGTAGCACGGACGGGTGAGGGCCGAGGCCATTTCCGAGTGGGTTAGACCTAAGGACGCCGGGCCGGTGGGGCAAGGCCCACAGCAAGTTGAGACCCTACACTGACTACACATTCACAGGAGACTCAGACTGCCCGCGTATGTCTACAAATTGCCAACTCAACCTGGTGGCGCCTGCGGCAAAACTTCCATGAGTCTTTAGCCGACATAATTACACCAAATTACATAATTACATAATTACACTCTGCTTGCTTATCACATCTTGCTTTCGCAACCTAGTAAAAGACTCATCTTCACCTTTAAGCTGGTACCGCAGTCGGCTTTGTTAACATACGGCTTTTAGGCAAATTTGTTACTTTTCTTCCAATGTCGGACACTGTTTTTAACCGATCTTCTTGAAAAATAGTAATCTTGTAGTCGAATAGTTACATTAGAACTCTCATGCCTAAAGAATTTGAAATACAATTCTCAGTGACATTGAAAAGTAACTCAATGTTTCTTGTTTTTAAGATTATTTTGTACTACTGCAGTAAAATTTATTTTTTACTGGAATATCAGGTATGAAGGCCTTAGGCCTATATCCTTTCTTAAGTTAGAAAAACACATTTTTTTACGATTAACACCAAGAAAATCATCCGAAACAGGAGAAATCAGAGGCATTTTTAAACATTTTTACAGGCGTGAAGATGTTCTTAAGTATTTAATTTTTATACTAGACCTATACTAGAGATTTTTATGGTTGTTAGATGAAAACTTAGTTAAATGAGTGGAGCTGGCTCACTTCAATGGCCTCTCACGAGGTTCAATGGTCGTGTCACGAGGGTTTAGGCGGAGTCACGGCGAAAGCACCTTTGCGGTTTCTCATTGAATTTTGCCCTAAGTCGCCAAGGTCATGGGGGCTTGTACAGATCTCGGATCAAAATATGAGGAATCACAAAAAATATTCAGCTTTCAGATTGACCTTGACCTACATGACGCCAATGGCGTCATCAGCGATGACGTCATTTGGAAACGTAATTTCCTCGTGACGTGACCTACTTAAAGGTCATTGACTGAGCCAGTTCTGCCCATTTGCCACTACTATTACTATCTGGAATAAAGGAATTACCAAAATTAACATTGTAATCATATGCTTCACAGTGTTAGCTAAGTAGAGTGAAGCGTAAACAAAATAAAATTTGTATAAAAGTTTTTGTACAACCGAGGCGACGTTATCACGAAGCGCTACGTGCCTGCGGAACTATGCCCAATTTTGTGAAATGACTTTCCCATTAGGGTGGCAATCTTGTATTTGTGGGTCCTGGACAGACAATGCTCATACTGTTGATAAATTCACTGACACATCATACACAGACGTACATACATGATATATAAATTCAAAACACTCAAGCAACGCCATCGAATCTTGGGTCAAAAACTACCTCCTTAAAGCCTACGCTTCCCGGTCTTTTTTTGTATATATAACTTCCATCGTTTGAAAATAGTAGCTAACATATTGTGTGGATACATCAGAAATAAAATAGAATCTTCAAAACTGCAATTAAAATTGAAGTTTAACGATGCATTCAGAAACTATGGTTATAATCGGAAAAATTGTTAAATTACAGTATACTTTACGTAAAATAAAACTTTAATCTACTTCGAAACAGCCAAATTTCAAATGTCAGATTATTAATATACTGATACTTTATATAGATAATTTATATTCGTACCCCATATTTAAATCAGAGTTTTAAGGTACAATGAATTAAATTAAAAAATATTCAGAAATTAAGTAAAAAAATAGGCAAGACTATGATTAGATCAAATAGAGCACATGATATATTATTTGGGAGATTGCTACTAAGTCAGGTGCTAGATTTAGCCCAATGATTACAAAACACATGCTTACTAATTAAATTTAATGTACAAGTAATGTTTTGTTTTATAATATGTAAAGTTTAAATTTTCTATGTATAATTGTATGAACAAATTTACAAAACTACTAAGGGTTAGAACTGAATTAATAAATATATTTGCGCTGAAAATGAAGGTTAGTAGCCTATTATTGAATTTAGTTGATGCTGATAAATTTTACAGTAAGAAGCGAAAAGGATAGTAAAACTATTAAAGTTATATTTATGGAATAAAGCAAACTCAATATGTTATAAATGGATTACATCAAAGCTTAAACTTGATAATATTTAGGTTGGAATTGCATAACGTATAAAAAATTTAAAAAAAAAAAAACTTATCAAAACTGTTAAACTTTAAACTCAAAAACTAGGTTATTGTTATCTGCCAGAACTTTTATAGATAACAATAACTTGGTGATCACCCGCATTCTGCCATCAACATATAGAATAGAGGGCGCACTGAGAAAAATGTCTGGTGGTGGACACAAGAAATAAGGGGCCCACCTCCTTAAAGGGTGTAATTTGCAGGCCGTAGGATTCCTTGTTGGTTACCCCTAGACTGATCTAGTGTCATGACACAAGCCCCTGCTAGTGGGTACCCCCAGTCATCTGTGGTTATGCATATGACGTCAAAAACTGATTACGTCATTGATCAGTCATTAAATCTGTAGGAAACAGCAAGCATGACTGGTACTTCCACCCACCCGGGCCTAGCGCGCGACCCTCTCTAGCTGGTGGATTCCCAAGTACAGTCTAGTGCCTGATCCAGGCCAGCTGGTGGGCCCCGACGTCCGCGGATAGCGCGCGACCCTCTCTAGTTGGTGGATCGCCAAGTACAGTCTGGTGTCTGATCCAGGCCAGATGGTGGGCCCCGACGTCCGCGGATAGCGCGCGACCCTCTCTAGCTGGTGGATCGCCAAGTACAGTCTAGTGCCTGATCCAGGCCAGCTGGTGGGCCCCGACGTCCGCGGATAGCGCGCGACCCTCTCTAGCTGGTGGATCGCCAAGTACAGTCTGGTGTCTGATCCAGGCCAGCTGGTGGCCCTCGACGTCCGCGGATAGCGCGCGACCCTCTCTAGCTGGTGGATCGCCAAGTACAGTCTAGTGCCTAGTCATGACACTAGACCAATCTAGGGGTAACCAACAAAAAATCCTACGGCCTGCGAATTACACCCTTTAAGGAGGTGGGCACTTTATTTCTTGAGTCCACCACCAGAATTTTTTCCCGCTGAATGTTGTTATTGTAAAGTTTAATCATTTTATCAGGTGTCAATGTGCTTATTTCACAGTCCGTAGTTAAAAAAAATCTCCTATATTTAAGATTTTTGGTATAGAATTATTTCAGCAATGGATTATTGTATGAAGTGCAAATTTTACATAAACCTTTATCAAAACAATGTTCATTTTTATATAAAAATATTTTTTCGACGCATATTTTTAAAATTGTGGGCATTTTAAATTTCGAAACCATAATATCTCAAAACAGGTAAATTTTATCAAAATATTTAATGAGAAAAAAGTTAACAAATAAAATTATCTAAACAATAATATCTAGTTTGTACTTATGATTGCAAAATTACGGAGTTACAGTACTTAGATTTATATGCATTAGAAATAAATCAATTTTTCAGCCTAACAAAGACAAAAGTTGGTTATTTTAGTTCAAAAATTACAATAACTCTGTAATTTATTGTTAAGTAACTCTAGCTAGTCGGGAAGTTGGAGAATTAGTGATGAATGAGTGAGTAAGGGTTTTACCTTTTATATGTTAAGAAGATTGTTACTATGTATATACATTAAATCATATCTCATCATTTTTATTATTCACTGTATTACACTTGTTAATTGTACTTTCATAACTTAACGCATATTATTTTGCTATTTAATTTTTATTATTGAAAAGAGCAATATTGTAAATTATAGGCCAAACTATTTTTAATGTCAATGATAATTAATTATTTTTTTAGTTGTTTAATGTCTATTTATCTCATTTTTATCATATTGTCATGTTAAATGGTTTCAGTTAAAATAAATAGTAATAAAGTTAAATATTTTAGGCTGGCCGCTAATCTAAAAACATTTATAATAATATTTTTCCTGAAAATGAACATTGCTGTGTTAAACGTTAAAGCCAAATATGAACTTAATACAATGGTCCGTTACGTAAATAAAATTATTTAGTATAAAAACAAAATGTCGGTTGGTACTTTACGAAGCATTTTAGGACATATGTTCATAAATACTTTTCTTTTTATTTTAATCCAAGAAATCTCCCCATGGAGTTTCGCAAGAGAGTTAACAATCATCTAGCATGGTATACCGCTTACTTTTTACCAGATTTTGAACAATTTTCACTTTACCTTCAGTAGGTGGGGGGAGTAACTTATATTTTCCTACCACCCCATGGCAACAAACCTACAAACTACATCCCAAGCATTCTAATAGAAAATAAATGTATGTGGTGTCTGTACCTGCTATTATTGTCAGATGACCTATGCATCTGCATGTCTAACTTAAAATGTTAATATTTATTATTTGCAACAGTGATGTTCACCACTAGATAAAAGTACTAAAGATGAATATGATATAATTTAAATTAGCTGAGTATCTACGCAGGTTTGCTGCGGGTGTATTTTCTGACAGGGGGGGATACAATAAAAAGTGTATCACTAAAAATTTTGATTTTCCACTAAGCCTAGCCACAAAGAAAAAAATACCATTAGAAAAACAGTGTTATACAAGAAAACATGTAAACAGCAATTTTACATTAGTTCTCTGGTGAAACAGCGAGAGTCAAATCTTGTTTAAATCATTTTAGTTAATGCACAACGGAAGAAGTCATCTTTTAACAAACTGTATATTGCCTCATAGTTACTAGGAGAGATATTTTTCTATAGATACCAAGACCAAACGCATCCATAATCCTAATTAACTTAAACATTTTAATAAAATAACGACTTTTTGTTTCTGACGTCTACAATTGGTTTAAGTTCCAGTTCAGTATCACCAATTCAAAGTCCCAAAGGGATTTATGAACCAAAAGCTTCTGTAAGTACTAAAGTACATACATAGAATTTAAAGGTTATACATTCCATTTACTCTTAACTTTATAGTGGCAGCGATTATTAAGCCAACAATTATTATTTTAACACAACCAGGTTATCCTACCTCTAGGAGAGATCCCATTCCTCACAAGGTTACTTGTTTCTTCATACACTTAAATGATAAAAAAACATATAACGTCAGAAACCAACATTGTGCAACCGCGATTCAAGACGGACTGATGATATTAGTAAATTATGTGAGTAATAGAAGCAACGTAAATGCGCATGCGCCGTCACCTGTCATACACGGGAATCTTTTCATCCTGTGTCTACCACATCCTTGGCGGGGGTTAGCTGCGCACCCTAGCCTTATCGGGCGTTACGACTCTCCATCATGCGGTCATCCACAACAGCCTGGTCTTACCAAAGCTCACATCCGACATGGGGGCACCGCAGGATGACTAGTGCAAGCAAAGTTCCACAGACCCTCTAGGGTATTTAACATCCACTAGTGCGATCTGGCACAAACTATGACGTCACTAATCTGTGCAACCTAGTCTGGTTTGTGGGACCCACATTACTCTGTTGGTAACCACAAAAAGTTGGACTAAGCTGTTTACACAAGTCATATCTAGGGTCGAACCCTAGCCAAAAAATTGTTGTACTGTAGGCCCCTACAACTTCTAGGTGCCCTCTACAGCCGCATAGGGGTTACAACAAAAATCTTGGGAAATCAACATTTACATGCAATCTGGCGCTGCGATTTTTCTCAGTGCGGGTCATCAGACGTCCTAGTTGGCGCCAAACAAAAACTTCAACGCAAATATATTCAAACTGAGCCCAAAAATTAAACACAGGGATGAATGTAAGATGAGTACGTAATGTATAAGCTGGGAAGGGGTAAACTCTATTTGCAGTTTTATCTATTCCAGGTGTGATAAGGACCACGAGCTATCAATAATCACTTGGTTAAATATTTTTAAGAAAGATACTAAAGATTAATACAAAAACTAGTGGTGGAGATTTTAATTTTGACCAATTATAACAATAGAAACTAGGTTAAAATATGTATAGTGTCTAAATGCTTTTATAGCTATCACTTATGTCGTATATAAAATGTAGACTACTATAAGAACACACATGTTTATGTTGTATAGAACATTTTTTAAATTTATTTTATTGAGAAGAGAGGACAGCGCTTTCCGTTCAGTTGACATATAGATCTGTGCAGGAACTCATTACAGTAAGTAGGAGGATGTCACTGCAGTACAGGCACGAGACTGGTGTAGAACCAATGATACCGATGCCATGATCTAGAATACCGCCACGTTAAAAAAATTTCGACGTTTTATGCAATACAAAAAAGGTGGTAAGAACAAAGGCAAAAACAACAATAAAATACAACCAAATCAAATCAACATAAAATAAGAAAAAAACAACAAATTATACAACAACAAAAAACCCGATGGCAACAAAAACAAATACACTAAGATTAAGATTAAGTCGCCTTATTAATCAGGTCAGTAGGCACCATGCACACGTGATCAAACACATGAGTCACTAAAAAGCTGGATTCAAGAACAGCATTCGGGTGAAAGTAAGATGATTATGTAATTGGTGGACCTCGCAGTGGAATTTACAGACGGGAGAGTGCGTTACGCGTAACGAGACTCATTGACTTTCAAAATGTCATTGTGTGGCCGATTTTATGATATCGCGGTTATGTAGGCCTGGTCCGACTGTTATGATGTGGTCTGATCGGGTACACGCGTTGTGATGTTCCGGGTTTGGGGTTGGGCGGGCAGACGCAGCAAGGTTGGTTGTGAGATTAGAAGAGATTGGAGATGGGTGTTATTCTTGGGTTAGAAATTTGTGTTGGAGATCAAATGGTCAAATAGAATTACACTACATGAAGGAATGTAAGATGGCATAAGAAAAATCAAGGACTTAAACATGATTAGTTGACTACTTTTACAGTGTAAGACACAGTCTTTATCTAAAAATGTATCAATTATTGAATAAATCATTAGGAAGCAGTTGGCTTTCGCTTAGCTCTAAATTCACGGTTCTATAATTATTCTTCGAGTTACATAGTTTGTACTAATTATTGAATTCGAACTACATATGTAAGTTTTGCAGACCTGTCAACCTGGCAAGATGCTGATGCGGGAGTTTTTCTAACCTGATCCCGCAAAATGCGTGAGATGCGGAAAAATATAGTACTGTCTTCAGTAAAAATCGTTGTTTTGATGTCATGATTATTAATACTATGAAATATATGCAAACATGTCATCCATCATGTAATTGCAAATGAACTAACATATTTTACATTAGTTTGAGAGGAAATTAGACGATACAAATTTAATCTAGCAAGTAAACAAACAAACCGGCTTAATAATACACGCTTTAGCATATACTATTTAAACCCCTGGACAGACCTATTGGCGGGTGCTGTTCCGTGTTAAACTCCCATTTTAAATGGAAAAGCTGATCGCGGCACTCGCCATAACAATTCTGTTCAGGGCTATGGTCGAAAGCTCCATAAAACCAGCAGAAGCTCTCTAATTGGTTCAGGTAGCCTAATCGTGTTTTGTGCAAATCTTTACAAAGCAACCAATGGCAGAAGCATTTTTATTGGGGCTAGGTCGATTACACCTCAAATATATGGTCCATCGACCCTCGAGTAAAGTTGGTCCATCGATTTTGTATGTTAAAAAACTAACTTTTACTCGATCATTCCTTGTAAAATAGTGATTATTATCATATGGCAAAATGGCATTTCAAAGTAACCAATCGAGAAGGCTGTGTCGAGAACACTGTCAGGCTTAGTTTATATGATTACGGACAGATAATATTAGTTGCATTGAGCACTCTCACAATGCGTGAGTTTGCGGGTGCTTGGCGTGAGAGCGTGAGTCAACGATTTAAATGAGTGACACTCACGCATTTTGCGTGAGAGTTGCCAGGTCTGGTTATGTCCCTTTTTGACTTGAAGCAAAAATATAACAGTAAAATTATTTCGAGTTGGGTATGGTTGTTTTTTCGACTTAGGCAGGTTTTTTTCCGAGGGGCGAGAATTTCGAGCTATCGAGGTTCGAGTTTGTGAAAGTCGACTGTATTTATTATACAAAATTAAAATGTTCATTGCTGTTTTATTATATTTAGGAATACTTCAGATAAAAAATTTTACCTTTGGCAGTTCCTACCTTTGAATCTTGACTGATTCGCAGCCAAAATGCAAATTCAAAAAAAAGTTCGACTCTTTTCAATGCAATACCTAGTTATATGATCCAATAAAAAACCGTTTGCACAAGCGCCCTCAGAAGAAATTCTGGGTAATGAAACACCCGCGATCTGAAATCCTGTGGCGACTCTAGACTCTAGTGCATGTCGTCAACTCCTAGGCAAGTTTTTGTACCAAGACCGGTATACACAGTATTGCTGTAACAGTTGAATACTTCCTGGCCCCTTTATGGTCACTCGATCACATGGTTGTTCGGGTTTGCATGACGTTTTTGATGTCTACAGAATGTCTCGGAACTCTCTATAACCCTGTTGTATATTTGGTCCTTGCATCGAGACAAACATATTTTATAATATATCCATGTGTCTCCGGTGCCTAGTTCTGTGTGGCCGTCCGTATGTAATTTTGGGTTAACTATTACATTTTTAAAACCACTTGAGACATTGCGGTGAAACTTGGCATGATTGGCATTGGCAGCCGTATCCGTATGGCAAGGCTGTTTTACTTGTACATTTTGAAATTTATACCTTTTTCTGTTTCAAAATTGTGGCAATTTTCAATGTTCAGATTTACATATCTAAAAAATGTAAAAAAATTATCAAAATAGAATAAAAAACTTGTGTAAAATTAATTTATCTATTCATAAATATTAGGTTTAAAATCATAGGACCATAATCGACGGAGAAATTGAGATTTTTCTAAACAAAAACACGCTTTTAGAATGAAAATTACTGCAAACAGCATGTTTTTGTTTAGAAAAGTATCAATTTCTCCATTATTATTGGTTGGATGTTTTAAAACTTGGTATTTACGATTATATAATTTAATTTTACAGTTTTTAATTGTTCTTTAATATTTTGATAATATTTTACATTTTTGAGATATTTTACTTTGAACATTTTAAATAGACGCCATTTTGAAACAGAAAACGATAGCTACGTCGAATTCATAAGTAAAACAGCCTTGGCGTATGTAATAGTCATGCCAAGTTTCAAATCAATACCTCGAGTTGTTTTTAAGATCTCATGAGTTAAGCCAAAATTACATACGGACCGTCAGACAGAAAACTAGGCACCGGAGACCTATGGTTATAATGTAAAAATGTTTGTCTCGATGCAAGGAACAAATATACAAAAGGGTTCCAGAGAGTTCCGGGACACCCTGCAGAAAGTACTTTCTGTTTGGCATTGTCTACATTTGAACCTTTTTGATTTTAACTTTAGATTGAAATTTAATTAACCCAATTTAATTTTTCTTTTTTGATGATTATGGCATGTTATTGTAACCTCTAGGTATAAGGACCACGCGCGTTGGACTACAAATACACGTTTATTATTCACTAAGGGTTACTGTTTAAGTCCAAGTTGTGTATGGAAGTAATATTTTCAAGGTCTCCAAGTTAAGCAGCTATTCCCAGCAAGCGCATGCGCCGGCCGACGTGTCCGCCCTTTCAATACTACCAACCTACCGTCCTACAACAACGCTGTCGCTGCGCATTTGACGTCAGTGGGCCAAATTTTATTGTACTTCCTCTCGTTCATAAATACACGTGTCCTATTTGACCCTACTATCCAGGCGTATGGGGTTTTCTACGCCACATGGCGGGTTTTCGGTTCATTCCTCATACTACCTCTAAAATTTTGAAAACTTAAAAATATTACCAAAGAAAATCGATTTGCTTTGCGACGTCACAGATAGTAATATTTGTTTAATTTTCAAAATTTTCAGGTATGAGGGACCTAATTTAACTATTCAACTAAACACTTTTCAAGTTTAAAGAAAACGGTTGAAAAACGGCGTCCGAAACAAGGGAATAAAATACCATGTTTTGCATAAAAGCCGTATGGTTAACATTGCCGACTGCGCAACAATGGGCTACTGGTCCAAATAGGTGAAGATGAATAACCAGGTAGTTCTTGGGCTTGGCATGTTTTGTTGTTGTCACATCACCATGCTGGTGCGGCGCACGTCGGAATAATGAGCACGAAGCGATTCGTCCAGAAGCGATTCGTCCAGAAGCGATGCGTCCAGAAGCGATCCGTCCAGAAGCGATGCATCCAGAAGCGATCCGTCTAGAAGCGATCCGTCCAGAAGCGATCCGTCCAGAAGCGATCCGTCCAGAAACGATCCGTCCAGAAGCGATGCGTCCAGAAGCTATCCGTCCAGAAGCAATCCGTCCAGAAACGATTCGTCCAGAAGCGATCCGTCTAGAAGCGATCCGTCCAGAAGCGATCCGTCCAGAAACGATTCGTCCAGAAGCGATCCGTCCAGAAGCGATCCGTCCAGAAACGATCCGTCCAGAAGCGATGCGTCCAGAAGCGATCCGTCTAGAAGCGATCCGTCCAGAAGCGATCCGTCCAGAAGCGATCCGTCCAGAAGCGATCCGTCCAGAAGCGATGCGTCCAGAAGCGATCCGTCCAGAAGCGATCCGTCCAGAAACGATTCGTCCAGAAGCGATCCGTCTAGAAGCGATCCGTCCAGAAGCGATCCGTCCAGAAACGATTCGTCCAGAAGCGATCCGTCCAGAAGCGATCCGTCCAGAAACGATCCGTCCAGAAGTGATGCGTCCAGAAGCGATCCGTCCAGAAACGATCCGTCCAGAAGCGATCCGTCCAGGAGCGATCCTCCAGAAGCGATCCGTCCAGAAGCGATCCGTCCAGAAGCGATTAAAGATGTCTCAAAAGTTGTAGTGTTTTCCATTCAGGACTCGTAACTGTAAGCGAGCGGCGTCGACTGTTCGGCCTCGGGCGGGTGTGTGGGCCACCGACTTATTTGTGGAAACCTTCGGCGGCGACTTGGCTGGGCCGACAAGGCTAAGGTGACCGGTCTTGCCTGACTCTCGGCGCGTCCGTCGCCGCCGTGGCTGATTCACCGCACGCGGACGTCCGCCTCCGCTGCGATCCCCTATTGGTCCAGATCCGATTCTTGCCCACATACCAAGCACTTGCTTGTAAGGCCATCACAGGAGGCTGGCTAGATTCTGGAGAAGGAACATTACACCTTCAAAGAGCTGCTCTTGTGTTACGCGAAGAATAACAGTAGTGTGATTATAATATTTTTCCGACTTTTTTTTAACTATTCCAGACACGGTACTAAGTCATGATTCACACCCATTCTGTAGTCGTAATAGGTAAAGCGTTAGGAGGTCAATTGTTTTTAAAAGAATATAAATTAAAATCCATCATATGCTCAAAAATGTATTGCGAATTTATCTGTAATTCTGTAAATGAGTATTTACACGTGGTGGGTTTCTTAGCAATTCAAATTATTAAATGATTCGTTCATTAATTATCCTTCTTATAGTACTAAAAATTTTAATATAAGCCTATATGAGGCCCAGTATTGACAGTAAAACCTTTTATCTTTATCATCTCTTAAAAGATATTTATCTTGACATGTTACTAATATACTGCTATGTTACTATTTTAATACTCTTGTTATTGTTATGGAAGACAACACCGGAATAACCTTGATATTGCTATCTTAAAAGCCAGGACATCGACACTTTAATGTAGCTGTGTTGGGTTTTAGATATTGCAAGCATATTTCACGCATCTCTGAAGTATTTACATGTACCCCTGATTTTTTTATGACATTTTGCTTCTCCGAAGTAAAGTAATTTTAAAGTAAGCAACTGCAAAATTTTAAACTCTAGGGTTTTTATAGAAAGGGAACCAGATATTTATGACTTAAGCGCTTAGGTATGATAAATATGCATGTGTCAGTACACTGATATCGATAACACGTGAGAGAAAAGCGCTGAGCTGTGCATAATGTTCATGGCTTCAATTCCAACCACATGCGTCACATGTTATCAACCAGTTATTCGACAAAAGTTTCCTCCCGTGCTAAGAAAAAATGTTTTTACAAATGTTATACTCTCTGAAAAATGATGTCCATCCGTTTGGTCGATACAGCTCAAAGAAGTATCTAACAATTGTTAATTTTGTGTTCCTTAATACCTAATATGTTGTCAGTTTCAGATTTGAAGCAAGTTGTAAATGTTTATGAAGGAAAACTGTTGTAAACACATTTTTTATATTCAATTTTATTGCGTGTTCTTAATTAATTACTACATGAAAAAATAATGCCTAGGAAGTGGCTTTTAACACAATTAGAAAATGCATTGCAGCCATCTGGAACTGGCAAAATATTTGACGATTTGGAACAAGTAACTCAAATCATATAAGCAGCTATGAATTTCATCGTCCTTAATATGCATGCCTCAAAGGTTTTGCTTTAGTGTCATTTATATTTGTTACAAAATACTTGATGTTGTTAGAAAGAGCAATTTTTTTAAAATTTGAAATGGAACAAATGTTATAAAAAGAGTTTTTTCCCACAAACTAAACGCCCCCACAAATCCATTTGAATCGTGAGTATTTACATCATCGACTAGGTCATGATACCGGACGAATAGGGAAGGTTGTGGCAATCAACTATCTATAAGGAGCTAGTATCAGCGTTTTAAAAGCTTTGAACCAACTCGTATATTTTCTTGTCCCACAATTCAGGAACAACCAGTTCTAAGAATAATTCACCAACGGCAGCTGAAGAATTCGGCGGTAGTTATTTGCCATCGGCGCCATGACACCAACACAACCGGTGTGGGCGGCCTTGGAACCCGAGCTAATTTTAGTGGAAGAACATAAAATAACACAACGAGAGTTGAGCACAGCCTCAGCCCTGACCCACACCTCCACCGGGGCGGACGGATCGGAACGGAATCTGGATGAAACAACGAGGATAGACGAAGAATATGAGGAAAGCGAATTGCATTGGATGGAACGTCCTGGAAATCAACTGAAGCAACTGAACAGCATTTGCAACGGCTGAAACAGTTGCAAAGGTCATATAATAGTTGCAAAGTTTGCATAATTTTCAACGGTCTGAGCAGTTGCCACGGTCCCAGTTGCAAATGTTGCTCCATTTGCAATGGCTGGAACAGTTTCTATGGTCCCAATAGTTGCAAACGTCCCATAATTTACAATGGCTGGAACAGTTTCTATGGTCCCAATAGTTGCAAACGTCCATCATTTACAATGGCTGGAACAGTTTCTATATTTCCAATAGTTGCAAATATTGCATCATTTGCAATGGCTGGAACAGTTTCTATAGTCCCAATAGTTGTAAACGTTGCATAATTTGCAATGCCTGGAACAGTTTCTGTGGTCCCAATAGTTGCAAACGTCGCATCATTTGCAATGGCTGGAACAGTTTCTATGGTCCCAATAGTTGCAAACGTCCCATCATTTACAATGGCTGGAACAGTTTCTATATTCCCAATAGTTGCAAATATTGCATCATTTGCAATGGCTGGAACAGTTTCTATGGTCCCAATAGTTGCAAACGTTGCATAATTTGCAATGCCTGGAACAGTTTCTATGGTCCCAATAGTTGCAAACGTCGCATCATTTGCAATGGCTGGAACAGTTTCTATGGTCCCAATAGTTGCAAACGTCCCATCATTTGCAATGGCTGGACCAGTTTCTATGGTCCCAATAGTTGCAAACGTTGCATCATTTTCAAAGGTTGGAACTGTTTACATATCAAACTATCCCAATAGTTGCAAAAGTTGCCATATTTTAGGAGATGAAAATCACCCCACATTAAAGTTAACTTTTCTTCCATGTCTAAAAATAAAATGATTGAAAAATTATAATTATCCTATCCTGTCTGTGGATAATATGAAACATGTACTGCACAGCAATTAATGGCGTCGCGGTCGTGAGAAGCGAAGAAATAATTAATATGGAAACAACTAATTGTTTCATGGACAACACTGCTGCTCCACTGATTACATCACCTTTGTTGTTAAGGTGATTAGAGCTAATTAGTAACAGGATCGATGAACAATTAGCCACCAAAGCATTAGTTTCCGCCAGTTGATATGGTTGAATAAGGAATAATTTGTTCGACTCTTCCACTACCATTATTAGTAAACGATCAAATTCAAATTCTATTCGTTTAAAAAATATATCTTTCAAAAAATATTTCTCACACCAAAGGGCCCAGAATGGTCCAAAGAACATGGGCAGGGGCTTAGTCGATAGTAGCCTAAAGGTTTTTTATATTCCCGACTATAGAGGACTATTAAAGAAGTCTCGAGTGACTTTTCTCTGTCACATAAATGGTATTCCACAAGGTTTCAAATCAAACCGCCTCAGTTGTTAATACGTTTAATGTTGCTCTATCCTCTGATTCTGTCATTCGAAATCTGGCCTAGCCCTAATGCGGCCAGTGAACATGCATACAGGATGAGGCAATGTAACGGCAGCACGGCAGCATTTTAAAAAATATGGATTTTATAACATCAATATTAAGTACATGAATGGAAATTGATGAAACAATATTTTTAATATGATGTCATTACGGTCTTTTTTTTCTTTTGGAGTTTTTCTCAGTAGTAAATGGAGATATATTTTCACCGTCAGATCATCAGATTTGACAGCTCTTGAATTATTTCTTTGGGGCTGTATCCAATGCAGAGTCCTACAGAATGGATACGCCAGGTGAAAGAAGATCTGAAGGAGTGAATTAAAGAAGAATCCTAAGAATGAAGAGCTAAACTGTCAGCTTTGTGGCGTCTTTGGTTTTGCTCTCATGTTCGGTCTCTCAGCTATGATCTTCAATAGCCTTTAGTTCAGGCCCCAAAGAAAGTTCAGAAACTGTCAAATCTTGTGCACGGACTGCCATGGGATATCTCAATTTACTGTTACCAAAACAAAAACGCTACCACTTTAAAAATACGGTTTTATGGTAAAATATTAGTTTCTAGTACCATCAATTTTTAAAATACATAATTCGCGACTTTCCAAAACTGTTACGTCTCATTGCCTCACTCAATTTTTGTAATTTTCGCCAGAGAAGAGAAGCTCTTAGAAATTATTACTATTCTTTGTAAGATCTTGTTCGTGTTCGTATTCGGTGACAAGGCTCGCCTGTATTCCAGGGTTCCTCCCCGTTTCCGTGCGGGCCGGCTCGCCTTGGTAGGCGCATTCTCTGCGGGAGGAGTAACAGCAGTTTATTCTGTCACTTCCGGTAATATGTTACACCGACTCCGCTGACCTCCTGCCCAAAATATACTCATCTTTGCCAAATCGGTCAAGACCGTGGGCCACGTAATATCAAAACTCATTTCCCCCGTTACCTCACTTTAGCCTCTACGCTCCGATGCGATGTACGGACACCGGAATAATTATTGTGGGTTCTTCCTTATTATTTTGTCTTGTAATTTGTTGTCTTATTTAATTGTATTTGCATCAATCTGTACTATAATCAGCTATTTTTGAAAACTCCTGGAAACAAAGTGAAAACTGGCAAGTGAAGGTTTTCGAGGAGGATGGTAAAATTGATCAGCTGATTTTTCACAATATCACTTAACTGTTTTAAAGAAATGTTGGAAAAATTCGTTATCAGAACTTTTCCTTGCCTATTTACGAACATTAGATCCTACTTTCCAGAACATTAGAACCTACTTTCCAGTCCGTTATTGTCCGTTCGTGTATTTCTCACGATATGGGGGGGGGGGTCATAAAAATGATGAAAAAAAAAAACAGCTGTAAATTATTGGTTTTGCTTTAATGAAAAAATTAAAGTTTCTTGCATTTGAGATTTAATATTTTTTTGCTTTTTTGCATCGCTATGAAAAGTTCACTCATGTCAAAAGTCAAAATTCAAGGGACGATAAATTTTCTGAGCTCGGCTTTGTCCTATCCGTAAAATTCATCTCAGCCTGAACTAGGTCACTTTTGGGACTAGTAATAAAATAAGCTATTTTAAAAGTTTGCCTTTACAATTAATTTTATTCGTCACATCAGAAATCATGAAGGTAAACACTACAATGTAATGAATGAAATTCCATTTTCATATATATTTTTTTTCTTTTTCAAAGGCTCAGTTTTGCAAATGGTCGACTGATCTAGACCGCATCTGCATTGCAACTTAAGCCTAACTGGTACAAGGTGCCTTGCAGTTTTGAATTGGGCGAAAGCTGTGAATATTGATGCCCCTAACGATACTTTCCCCCTCCATTAGTGCGATGATGATCTAAAGTCATGTGAATTATTCATTGTTGCATGTGCAAAAATTATGTGCCGTTGTATTGCATAACGCAGATCATCACTGAACCTATGGGGTTTGTGACCCTTTAGTGAACGAAATCGTGTAAAAACAGGGCTTAAAAATTGTTTAGGAATGCAAGGTGGATAATTTAATAATGTTATTACTGAAATCGACAGGGGAACTTAAATTTAATTTGCTTTGGTTTATTTGGTGAATAATGGCTTATGATCCAATAATAAACATTTCGATCAAACTAAATTGAAACATAATTCAGATTTTTTCAAATATACATACGAATTCCATTTTTATGTTAAATGGCAATGAAATACCACCAAATAAAAAAAAGAAGCCCAAATAAAAAAGGTACAGAAGAAGAATATACAGTATTTAAGTCTAATATCTTATATAGTTTAGTTCTACATTATGTTTTTGGTTGAATGGAATTTAATTTATTGATTGGTGAAGCAATGTAATAATTTCAAAGAAAACCTTACACGTGTAAAATACTTTTTCATCTTTAATTATTTAATGATATGGCGTGTGTTTCTTTAAAACTATTTAAAATTCTAACATTATTTTTATTTATTTGTTATTATTTTCGGTAGATGATTTCCAATATTTCAGCAAGCATTATTTATTTCTAATTACTAATACTCGTGAATAAACTCAAATATCAGAATTTTTTGATGGTTCTTGTGTTTTTATTTCATTGTTTATTTCGATGGAGGTAGCCTAATAACACTAAAGAATTATCATGTTTTACAAGGCCAGGGCAAACTTGATCAAGGTTGTTCAATTTATTCGATCAAAGTCAATCAAAACTTGGTCAAGCTACGGTCGAAACTGATGAAAACATTAAAGTGGGAGTACAATCCCATGTTTTGTAGACCAAACATTAATTTTATTGCGTTACTGAATATGATTGTACTAAATAGCTGTATCCTATTGAACAATTAATTCTAATATTAATCGTAAAAATTATCCAAACACGCATTTAATATCAATGTTTCTTATTGTATGTGTTTAAAAAGTTTATGGATTGTCCAAAAACTTATTGATTTGTACAGTAAGGGATAAATATTATTTTTATTATAAATTACAATCAAACCTTAGCCATGCATAAAAACTGAATTAACTCACCGGCCCGAAATGTAACAATGAACTCCTCCTCAAATTGCCATTCGATTGAAAACCTTAAGTTTAAAACTTGTCTATGTAGGCTAAAAGCCTATGAAAGTCTGGCTATAAGTTTATGTTCATAAGTTTTTTGCATAGTTTTGTCAAGTGTTTGTAAACCATTACACATTTTCAATGCATTAGTCATTCGTTATTTTGCATGGTCTGGTTAATCGTTTGTAATCTATTGCACATTGATAATTCACTTTCCACCGTAAGTCCATTTTCCAAGTTCAATTGTCTCCTACCAGATGCCATTATTTATTTATTTGTACATCGACGGCAAATACTTTTTTAAATAGTATTAAATACATAAATTTTTGTGTTATACAATAAGAAATTATAGATAGCTAACCTAAGAAAATTTATATAGTCATATACAAACTGTTGCAGAATACAGTTGGTTTTAACCTAAAGCTAAGTTGGTATTTTGTTTTTGTTTTCTACATCCTGAATAATATTATTCCTCCTTCTCCATGAAATGGTTGACACAATGAAACATGATACCTTTTTACAAGCTCTGTATGGTTCCAAATTTACATTCAAAGTGAGTGTTTTTATTAGTAGTGCCTTTTCTAATAACATATTATCAAAATAAGTGAAGACGTACAACACAAACGAGTTACATTAGATCACAAAGCAATGCTGTACTCAGAATGATGTAGCCCACACAGAGAAATATACAAAGGAGACATACAAGCACACAGAATAACAGGAATGCGATGAACATGAACGGTAGAGAACTTAAATAATATACAAAAAGTTATAATTGGTCACATTACAAACTTAGTTAAAAAAAAAAAAAAAAAAAAAAAAAAATACTAATACAATATCTGCTCAGTTTTAAATTCAGTTCTCTCCAACTACAAACCGTTATACGTAGGCATTCACATATTTTACGCTATTACAGTGTAAATTTAACGATTAAATTTGAACTTTGAACGTTCAACTAATAACACTAGAAATTGATTGTTGTAAACCGTAAACCTATTTAAAGTTACCGAAATATTGAAAAAGTTTGTCTGACAGGTGATGAACTTCAGTGTACACCGCGAAGTCTCGAAGTGGTTGAGGGCAAACCGCAGAATAAGCGTCAAATCCAAGGTCCGACAAATGTAGCGGACGCACTTGGAGACGCAGGGCTTGGGGCGAGTGCGGACCATGACCTAGTACCGAGGTCGGCAACCGAAACTGCTTCACCGGCGCGGCTGCACCGGAGCTCCGCACTATCACACACATGAGTTCCGCACCAGAGTGATTCTGCTCTGGGTCCCTGTCACAGCTCTGTCCTATCACTCAGTCTCTAATTTCCTTTTTAAATAAATTTCTTCCTTTACATTTACTTTGTTAACAGCTCGTTAGTTTGTGAGATAATTTTTACAGCATACTGAACTATGATTTGTAATTATAAATTAAGTATGTGTATTGGAATTACTAATTAGCTTTAGTAATTGTTGTGGCAATGCTGTCATAGTTGATGGTGATTGATGTTCAGTTAACCACCCGTTTTATTTGTGGCAAGGTATTGAAGATCTTAACTGCATAATAATTAGTTTATCAAAAGAGACTCTAACGTGTAAAATAATCTATACGTTTACAGATATTCAATGGGATCTTGATCTTTTTATACGTGGGCCAAATTTTACGTATTAACATTTAAAATAGTTGTGTATTCCCTTACAGTGGACCTTCAATATGGATCAGTCTTGGAATTAAAGCTGAGTTGGACACAGAAGATATTACAGGGTTTTGTTACGAGAGTTGTTTACAAATAATCGCAGCTCCCCCCTCTCTCTCACCTCAGGCTGAAGGTCGGGAACCTGCTTTACCGGCCTCCACTAGGCCGTCTTCCCTCCACCATCCCACTCCACTGCACGACATGTAATTCGCTCACTAGCAAACTGCAATTTACCTGTGATTATCAGAGGCGAATTGACACTCTGAGTAAGCAATTTTTGCAAGCTATGATACTCTATTGAAGGGAGCTCGATATATTATTAAATTGTGAAGGAACGCCTTTTTAAAACTGCTCTATGAATCTATAATAGCTGATGAAACTGAGATGTAGGCCTAAGTTTGTCTCATGAGTGGCTTAAAGTCCTTCATAATACAATCGTTGCATACAATACTTTATCTACGACCAACTTAAATTTGGTAAAAACACTGTAAAAATAAAGTATTAAACATGTCGAAAATTTATAGGTTATAGTCGGCCACCCTTTGGAAACGATGAAGCCCAGATGTCGCTTGACCTGACGGACCTGACTCACATGATTACACTCTTTTAAGGTTAGGCACATAAAGAAGAAACTAAACACGTATCGGAGTAGAACATTCAGCTGATGTGATGTAATTATTTCTATTATAACATAACACTACTTTCGTCAAATGACGAGCTCTCATTGGTCTAGAAATCTTGTATTTTAATGTGACTCCCGTATCTTTAAGAGCGCATTGAGCAACAGGTTTGAATTTGTTACAATAATAAATCTTTTTATGATATTACTAGTAATGTCATTATTGGTGATTATTGTAACGGTTGAAAAACTAATAGGAAATTTTGCACATGTACGTACTTGAAAAGAGTTTGTTTGTGTATGTGGTAATAATGGGTAGCTAATTAGGTAATAAAGATGAGTTTTAGTTCAACAGCTGCTGATTGTTGAGAAATCGTTAGAATCTTTCATTTATTCATTGTTAAATTTCAATTATTGTGTTGTTATGGATTTTTGTGTGCGTGCATAAGAAAGCCCAACTATGCTGTGTTCCTCGCTGTTCTGACTTCACCCTCTTGATTCCTGTCTGTGGACCAAATTATTAAAACTCCAATGATAATGTGGTTTTGAGGATTGAGAATTTGATATATTATCAAAAAAACTGCCATTTGATATTTTACAAAGTAGGCCAATTTTTACTTTATTTTTAACTTCAAAACAACATTATAAACCTATAGAAGTTTATTTACATTTTGTACGATCTATAAATAGATCAAATTCTTCCACCAGATGTTCTATACGAAAAACTACAACGGTCGGTATTAACTGTCGCCAAAAACCGTATACCAATCAAGATATTTTGTTCAAAGAAATAATTAAAAGAATTCGTTTTGAACAATGCTTTTGAAGAATATGCGAGTGTACAATACAAATTGTTTTGTCATACTACTCCCAAAAATGGTTCTTTTCGATACAACTGCTGCAGTACAATGATTCTTTATTGAGCAAATCGATAAGAAAATCAGCTGGTCTTGAGCATCTGATAAAAATATAACAAAACTATAGCAGCAGCCGGTAATCAGCTGATTGTTTAAGTAACAACAAGAGCGATTGCCTCTTCGTGAGCTAGGTATTTAATTCTTTGTTTAAAGTTCATTGTTGGCGATGCTGAGTTCATGTTATTGTTTAGTAAATTGTTGAGAACATTTTCCATCACTGATTTGATAATCAGTGATGGAAAATGTTCGCAACAATTTACTAAACATTAACATAGGCATTTAAGTTGTAACATTCTTGTTTTTGCGAATATCCCTGTAGGGAATACCCTATTACAGTACCTAGTAGGTCTACTTATGGTTAAACCTAGGTCCGGTACCATACTACTTTTTTAGATCGTTGTTAGGTCCCCAGAAGCAAAGAATCCGTTCGTTCGTTTTGATATGTTTATATATGTCCATTGGCACGAAAACTCTCGACCGGAACCCCCGAATTTCATTAAATTTTATACAAAAGTGTAGGCAGCATTCATCAGGTTAAGTTAAAAACCAGTGCGATTGGACCATGGGAAAGCAGTTTTAAGGGTTCCAAAAGGGTCGAAAATTGGTTTTGGCATTTTTGGACCTAAATTTTCTAAATTCAATGACTTTAACTAAAATTATTCAAAAGAGCTTGAAAACAAACAATTTAGTATTTTGAATTTTTAGCCTGGCTTAACAGATTACGGAGAAAATAAAAATTATGTTTACCATACTATTCTTATGGGAAATCAACAAATAAATCTATCTCACTTATTTATTTATTGACATAACTTGATATAATTTGGCATGTACATTTACTAAGTAGAGTGTAACTTATATTTGCTCACAACACTCAGAGGCGGCTAAACTACATACTCACCCCCATGAGGTTTATGGGGGGAAAATACGAGAATTTAATACAATTAAGCAATTATATGGTCTGGGGAAGGAATTATCGTCTATTTGTTTACAACACTCTCATGGCAGCAAACCTTCAGCCTTAATCCCATGGTGTATTTGGGGAAAATAAAAAATACCAAATTCCATGGGAAATTCGCTTAGTAGGTAGGTCTGCTGCGACGTGAGTATTTAAAATGTACTTAGTTCAATAAATGGAGCAGTAAGACAAAAATATAGTACTGTACTTAATATGGATTTTAAGTTTCTTTTGGAAACTCGAACATTTTGCGACCCCGCTAGATCATCAGTCATAAAACTTGCCCACGTACAAAAAGCGTTACTTTAAGCCTAAGCGATAAAACGTACAATTATCATCCAGTCTTCATAATCATCGTACTGGTAATGAAACATCAGTTCAAAACCAACATCATACCAGATTTTGATAGTGACGATTCGCCCTTAGAAATCGATCAAAGCAATTATATATAGAAATCAAAGCTCCGATTGCTGTGATTCCTTATATTCAAACTTAAGCCTTTTTAAGTCAAGGTAGAACAGGTGTGGCAATTTGATTTTGGCCTGCTGATTATAGATAATGTCCCTCAAATTTGGCTCTGAACTTAGAAACCAAGAGGTTATATCAATGGTTGTTCAATGACGATCTGGTTTAAACTTTTTCGTGACATATTTATTTCATATTTTTGTAGATATATATAATAGTTTCAACTTAGAAACAAAAACTTTGGGAAACCTTTTGGTAGGAAGCGTTTTGTGAAGGCTTCTAGCTGGTGACAGTGGAGGACAAAGTTATTAGTCGCCCTTTAAGTTTATTGTAGAAGATTTTAGTTATACCTCGTTTTCTTATCTGGAAATGCGATTTTTCTATTAACACTACACGTACCTTAGATTCAGTGTTATGTATTAACGTAATAGTTAATCAAAAATTCTTATTCAAAGACGCTCTTAATTTATTTGATTTATTTATTTATTACTTGTGGGAGTGTTCTTTTACTTAAAATAATGTTTTTATACTTTTCATATAATACAATTGATCGTAATTGCGTAGTTAATTAACATTCGGTTGGTAATGTAAAATAAAATGTTGGAGGTGGTGACGTAATCAACAGGTGCAATAATCTCGACCAATGAGAAGCAATCCCGTTGGTTACGTGCATCACTAAGGAGTATTCATGGCGGATGCGAGGGAAATAATGGTAATTGTTTTGAGTTAAAAATTAGAAGAATACGATAAAAATTGAGTTTTATGACCTGGAAGAAAATTATATATTTTAAATGAATAGATTAATAATAAATATTACTTATTGAGCTTATGTTAAAAAATAACAGATAACCCAATACGAAGAATGATTCTCTTTTGACTCATTCAGTAACGTCTGACGAAAGGGAACGCCAATCCGCCATTCGCCATTCGCTCTGGGGTGATCGGAGTCTGGTGGTGAGCGTTCGGCCCGTAAAATTTTGATGTAGGCCTAGATTGGATTTAAGTTATATAGTGAAATTAGGATACATACAGATTGGTTTTTATTTTAAACATATTCTCTCGTGGTGATACTTCGTACATGATTGCAGTGCGCAGAGCCGTCCTTAGGAAATGCGAGGCCTGGAGCAAAATATTTTTCGGAGGCCTTATTATGACATTGATTCCTGGGGGGTTGTGGGATATGGAACATACGACAGCATGTCTCCAAGTTATATCTAGACGTTTTCCGACTGTCTATATATGGAATCAATGCATTAGACCCCTATATTTGAAATTATTTGAGTTACAGAAATGAAACTTGGCACAACTATTAATTACAGGGTCTCCCTGAACTCTACCATCTTTTCAGGTATTAGTCCTGGACCAAAGACAAGCCAAAATATCATATTTAAAATTTAGTGATTTTAATACAAATAGTCACGCATACGAGCGGGTTGCCGCGCAAAAAGGGCGTGGTTGCGGCGCCAGCTCAACAATTGATTTCATACCAAAACTGCTCCCTGGGAAGCGGTCTGACCGTGACTAGCCTCAGTTATATCGCTCTATCTTGCTTATTTATGAACCAATATTCACGATTTTTACATCGTTGGATTTTAAATTAAATTTTACAAAAAAACACATAAGAACCTAAACTTTCCTACCATATGTAGGTAGTTTTTATGTAATTAAGGATTTTAATTGGCCACCATTTTGAAAACATGAATTATAAAAAGTTGATTATTTTTTCTAGCTAGTTCTTTACTTCAAAAAGCTGTGTACCGAATTTCAACTTATTACGTCAAGCCATTCTTAAATTAAAAATTATTCTTAAAAAAATACAAATTGGCGGCTGTACAAGTAACTATGGTGTTTTGGAATTTTTAAATGCGATATTTTGATTTTGGCTTGTCTTTGGTCCAGGAATAATACCTACCTGAAAAGGAAGGTAGAGAGTTCAGAGACACCCTGTATTAAGTCGCAAATGCAAGTGAATTTTTACATTTCTAACATTTACTGTTTCAAGTTTCAAGATGGCGGTAATTAAAAATGTTCAAAGCTAAATATTTTCAAAAGCTGTAAATTTTACAAACTTTTGCAAACTTACAAAAAATTGCATGATTTAATTACCGGAGTAAAAATACTAAGATTGTTAGGATAAAACAATGGATAGTGGAGAAATTAAAATCTTATTTTGAGAAAACACGGTATTCGCTCGTAAACTTAGACCTATGTAAAGCTTTGATTAAAAAAATGTAAAAACTTAGATTAATCCGTTGTTTCTCGTTTGATCATTACAAACCAAACTTAGTTTCAACTTTTTTGTTTGCAGTTTTAAAGATATTTAGCTTTGAAAATTTTAAATGGCCGCCGTTTTGCATCCACAAATGTTAGAAATGTCCAACTTCATTTGCATTTGTGCTTTAACGCACTTAACAGTTGTGCCTTAACGCACTTAACATTTGTGCCAAGTTTTAATTCCGTACCGTAAATAATTTCAAAGATAAAATGGATCAATTAAAAAATCACATACATACAAACAGTTGAAAAACGGCTAGAGACAGGCAAAGTCGGTCATGCATGGCTGTGGCATCTGCAAGCATGGCTCGGCGGCCGCTAGGCATGCGCTAAGCTTGGTCCCGTCCTTGGAGGAATGGTCCCGTCACCCCGCCCGCCGGCCGCCCTATCAAACGATGTTTTGCGTTTGCATCCTTTTGGTCTCTACTATTACGTACTAATAAGAATCGCGTTCGTTGGTTTTTAAATCACAATTATTGAACATATTGCGCGGGCAATTAAACCGATATGTTATTTTTATCATAAACGTTTATGCAACTAACTTTTTAGCGGGCAAGGCCTCGCGGCGCGAGGCTCTCCTCAGCGCGAGGCCTGGAGCGGCCGCTCCACTCGCTCCACCCTAAGGACGGCACTGGCAGTGCGGCTCATTCGCTCATTCGGAGTGCGTAATCTTCTAGTTGTAGCGTGACTCGTTTGTTCAAAGTGAATAAGTGACTGGAACCCTGCTTCAATACCTGCTTCAAAACCTTGACAGGATGCACCCTCATGCCCTACCCCATGATAAATAATTTTTATTTATCATCCCTGAGATTAGTAGTTTCATGAATAGGCCTCAATATAGACTCAAAATCTGGTTTTTCCTATCTAAAAGACTGCTAACATTTTAACAATTGGCCTAATAAAAAATCTGTTTTTTTTTCTCTAAATTGACTGATTCTTTACTATCCACATTACATCCCCTGTGTCGAAGTGACTTTTTACAAATCTAAATTTATAACAGTTCGACTAGGCCTAACTTAAATTAAATCAAAATCTGTTTTCTCTAATAAATAAAATACAAAAAAAAAGTACACAACGGTACATACTCTCAGAATCACAAAAGTAAATTATTTTATCAGAAAATTTTGATGTATAAATAAATCATTGCAGTTAAAATCCTATAAGTTTTCTAATTGAGGTTCACTTTAATATATTGTTAGAGTACAGAAATGAATGGTAAAAGTTTTGAAATTAATTTAATAATTCCTTGGAATGATTTATTTTTTATTTTCCCGTTATGGAAGTTATTTTAAAGTTAACGTCCCTAATGACCACTTAGGTTTGAGTGATTGTTGTTTAAAACATTCAAGCAGGTATTAACACTGGCACTAATCATCCTGTTCAGGAATACATCTCCACGTCATGGCAACGTGTTTTCTCATTGTTTTCTAATTACTAGCTTTATCACATCAATTAACTATGTTTATTAGTTGTACGGAAAAACAAGACAAAAATAAAAGTTTACCCAAAATACACAATAATTGACAAAATAATAAAGTAAAATGTACGTATTGTAATAAATTAATAAGTTATTGTAAAGGTATAAGTCTAATAAGTAAAGGTAATAAATTTTTAGTCTTAATAAGTTTTGAGTAGAACCTAAGATAAATTATGTTCATGGTGAAAATAAACGGTATCACATAACTGACACATACTTTCTCCCAAGAATATGAAAAGGTGTTAAAAGCCTAAAAACATTAATGTCTTGATGGCTCAGTCGGATAGCCACCAGGTGAGCAGCACGAGTTTTTGCATAAAAAATTGAGTTTTTTTAAACACATTTTGCTCTATAACGTTTGAACGCGCATTTTCCCGGAGATGCGGGTGGTGTCATTTTATTCAGCATTTTAATCTTAATAAACCACAAAATTTTAATAAAAATCGTTAGAGCCGTTTTTAAAAATTTTTTAAAAATAAAAAATTCAAAAAAATGAAAAAAACGCCTGGAATTATCGTGGGTTTGAACCTACATACCAAGTTTCACCAAAATCGGACCATTGGGGAATTCTCTAGCTCTGTTTACATCCAGACACACAGACACACACACACAGACAGACATCACTCTGAAAACCACTTTTTTGGAATTTACGAACAATTCAAATTTTAAAATTTTGGTGAAACTAATACTTTCTCCATGTACACATTTATAATGGGAAAGGGGGCTCCAAAATGAATATATGCATCATCAAAGGAATTGGAAAATTTTTACGAATACAATACTTTCTCCATATACAGGGGGAGAAAGTAAAATCAATAGTCGAAGAATGTTTCCCAAGTTTCCCTATGGTATTAACAATACAATATTATGTATAATTTAATTTCAAAACAATTTAGTCATAAATATCGCAAATTCATGCTTTTGCAACCACTTTTCTTGACATGTGACAAAAAAGACATCATACAAACCTGAATTCACTTAAAACGATGTTAGAGAATTTCGCTGAGAAAAGTGAGTTACAATAGCACGAACCACATATTATGACATGGTCGAGACCAAAAAAGTACATTAAATTTTTAAATTTTATGTCTTTATGTAAATAGTTGGACAAGTTTGATATACTTAGAAAAAGAAACCCTTTTTCTCCTTTGACCATTAAATGTAAAATAAAAATAATTATAATCAAGATTAAACGGAATCAACAAAATGTTTCCAATAGTAAAATTTGAATCTTGGGCACAATAATTTTTTTTTTAATTTTGTGACAAGCACAAACTGAAAATAAAATAACATCACTAAAACCACTTATCTTCTTCCATCCCTTTTGAGTTTATATCGCATTATACAGTATACTGGAAAAAATATTTTAATTCGTTAATCAGTTTTATAAACCGAATTAGTGAATCTTCGAAGTAAACAGATGGGAATAAAAATAAAAATACTGCATCAATGACACTTTCTTATCAAGTGAAATTTTCAGTAGTGCAATACGAAGGGGTACTCTGTATTCGTGTATTGAAGTACAAATTGAATGGTTTCAATGAAAGGTAGTACATAACAGTTAACGGAGCTGATTGCGGGTCGTGAGAGGGTGTGCTGATATCGGGGGGGGGGGGGGGGGGGGGGGACCTTGCATGGCCAAGGACTGTGTTTACTAATTGAACTGGTTTTGTTGATACCAACACGACTGCTGGCCGCCCAACCCACCCATCAGACCACCCATTACAAATTACATTAAGCCAAGGAGCATTATAATCCTTCGCCACCACTCGCCCTGTCATCAGCGGCGCGACCGTGCTGCCCAGTAGCGATACCCGAGACGGATTTTAAATATTTCTGGCGCGTTTTTCATGAATAAGATTTATAACATAGTAGTCAACAAAAAATGTATAATTAAGGCCTTAAGAGTCATCTTCATCTTAGGCCAGTAGCCCATTGTTGCGCAGTCGGCAATGTTAACCATACGGCTTTTAATGCAAAACAAGGCATTTTATTCACCGTTTTCGGACGCCGTTTTTCAACCGATTTTATCGATATTTTGAAAATTTAACAAATATTACCAAAGAAAATCGAGTTACTTTGCGATTTCACAGAGAGCAGTATTTGTTAAATTTTCAAAATTACGAGGTACGAGGGGCGTAATATAACTATTCAACAAAACACTTACTAAGTTTAAAGAAACCCAGTTGAAAAACAGCGTCCGAAACTCGTGAATTAAATACCATGTTTTGCATTAAAAGCCGTATAGTTAATATTGCCGACTGCGCAACAATGGGCTACTGGCCCAGGGGTGAAGATGACTCTTAAGTCATGAGCGGTTTAAAGGCTGAATACCATTGTTGCATACACTTCTTTATCTATGACCAACTTAAATTTGGTAAATCACTATTAAAAACGTGTGGAAAATGTTTGGGTTGTAGGCGATGCCTATAAAAACGTATATGCCGCTTGACCTAATTATCGTTCTCAATAACTTATAATCACACTCATCTTGAGTTTAGGCAAATAAATAAACTAAAAAATGAATCGTAATGTGCACTTACGCATTTACGCAATCAGCATATGTGCTAATTGAATAATTTCTACTAGAGATTGCCTCCTGGTTGAAGTTCAACCAACATTTTTTCAGTTGATCTGGACTGTCTGGACCAAATTAGTTAAAACAATATTTTATAACTGAAGCATCTGTTCTTCCTGATTTTCAAACATTTACTATTACAACAGGTGTCTAATACAGCACAATACTTTTCTAACGGCATGCGCAGATACAACCTGCGATGCATCTCCTACGATGCATACAACCTGATAAAAAAGGGGAAAAGAAACATGCTTGCATATTTAATATATAGATTACAGAACTTCAAATACCAAGCTCTCATTGGTCTAAAACTTGAATTTTAATGGGAACCTGAACGTTTAAGACCTCCTTAAGCGACGAGTTTGAATTTGGTTCAATAATGTACTTCATTATGGTACTTAATATCTATAGCCTATTTGTGCTTATATCAACAGCTGTAGATAAAAACTCTTTACAGTTAGTCTAATGCCGTTTACTGAGGGCCGGTAAAGAGAAGGTGTCGACTTTTACCACATTATTCCGCCTTTCTGTTGGTTTCCAGGGGATTCCCGACTGACTCAGAATCGACCCATTTGACATGTTAGGAAGCTCAGAGAGCCTCTGCTAAACCCGCCAAACCGGAAGACGCGTTGCAAAAAGTGTCCGGGCATGCGTCATTGGTGGGGGGAATGCAGGACTCAAACTCTGGACTAAATAAAACTCCAGACTCTCATGGCAACATACGTGTTAGAGTTACGTAACATAGATGAAATTTAACATAGGTCATTAAAACAGAAATAACCAACATGAGCACGATATAAAATAAAACAAAAAATAGCTTAACAGAAAATAAGTTTACCGAGCATTGGTAATACGATATGTTGTTATATGTCTGTGCAGTCACTTCCATCAGTGCTCTACAATAAAATTGGAATATACAAAAGGCCATTACAGTAGGCCTACTTATATACCACCAGCTTTACTCCCTCATACAATGCTCCCAGTTTGTATGATAGCACCTTTAAAACAATATTTCCAGACAATGATATAACGGAATATTTATTATGGTTAAGAAATTGGATAATTCAAGTTGATAATACTGACGAATTATTGAAACTTTTAATATAGTTGTTTGTATGACTTGAAAATAAGTTAATGTCGTATTGCTGTAAGATTTATTGTCAGAGTGCCAAATGTTTAACAATCAAATACAAGAAATATCAAGCAGTCTTCCTTGTGAAATTCTTCTGCATTTTAAATGATGTAATTTTTAATAATTTATTGTACACGGTATTGGCGCATTTTATAACTTTCCTTCTGTAAAGAAATGTCTATTCTGTGAGGGAACCCTATTCGGGATTTTAGCTTCAGGGGGCTATTAGCGTTTTAGCGCTTATTAATCAAATAGTAAAATATGTTTTTTAATTATGAGTTATGAGAGTATAATTAATTTGTGTTGTATTGTTTTTAATGTAACTACGTGTACACACACATTGAAATGTTTTTTTTTATGAATAGAGATTATTATGATTATTATTGTGTCCAGTGGCAGAATAGAAAAAAAGTCAAACGCCCCGTTAATAGTTCTTGAACGGCATCGAAACATTATTTATAAAAGCCAAACAGTAAAGCCGACACTTGAAACTAAAGATTATACTTTCAAATTTATTGAGTTTTGATACCAAATGGGCTCCACATGAGTACTGTACGAATCTAGCTATAATCACTCACATATCACGTGGGTTGTCGTACAGGCATCAGAAAAAATATATTTCTAAGGATAGAAAAGGTAGTGCAGGAATAGTTTTACTTTTCCCTCATATGAAAGATAACTGAATCATAACTTGAGAGTTAAGACATCACCCTCTAAATTCACAATCAATTTGTGAGGAGCACTTTGTTCATCGTAAAAAATTTTGAAGGCTATTCTACTAAACCAAACTTTATAACTTATTGTTAATTTTTGATTTTATGAATCTTTATTTGGCATTTACTGGCGCAGAGGTTGACATTGACTGCGAACCCAAGAAGTAGTCAGGGTATTGATTAAACCATTTGGCAATCCAGTGTAACCAGCTTTTCACCTTGGACCTTCGTTGTTGCTCTTGAAATCTGAAACTCTCCTGCTGTGTTTGCCTCGGGGTCAGGTCATTGAAGGAGCATTTCCTTTGTCCTGGAGTAATCTCTATCTTCTTGGAGACCTCTTAAGCACCCGAGTCCTCCAAAATGTTCAACTCCTTCATGGACTTGACCAGAGGCAGGCATCCGGAGTTTCAGATTTCAAGAGTAACGACGAGAATCCAATGTGATAAGCTGGTCATGCTGGATTGCCAAAAGGGTTTACCAGTACCGTGACAACTTCTTTAGTTGGAATCAATCCTAATGTCGAACTCTGCACTGGTTCACATTTGACAGAGCTCCTTCAAACTAATAAAATATAATTAGCTTTTGTAATACATTCTTTCCAACAAAAATTGCTATTAATGTTGATAAAACTTGATGGAAAATGCCTTATAGCGAACAATTGCTAAGAAATATAGTCACACATAATTTGAAATTGAAACACATAGAGATACCTATCCGTACATAGATACATATGTAATACATATGTAGATACATATAGAAACAGATACCTAGCCGTTTCTTAGAATTTAGATAGTTCATTCCATCAGCATTTTCCTTGCATTAATGTGTTTTCTCAATGTTTTGTTTACTAAAAATATTAGAAACTTCCGCAGACAAACAGTTGATAGCGGGTGTCCCAGTACAACTATCTATGCTGGAAGAGATGAGATGTTCCAACATCATCGATTACAAAATTTGTACAGGGTTGAAAATTTATGAGAGTGTGAAAGTAGCTTGTGTTATTAAGTTATACAGATTGACATTTTTCTAATATCCTTTTCACGAATCAGCAACATTTAAAACATTTAGTTAAATAGAGATAATTTTTAATACTTTAGCTATACAAAGCATTTTCTAAAAATTATTTCACATGGTCTTAAAAAGGTATTTTTATGAATTAAGTTGTTATTTTTGTGATTTTATCAATGTGTAATTTGAAAACATCCCTTTCTAGTGTAATCGAATCTACTTTATAAGTGCAAAAAAGTCGTATTTGAGATGTAGAAAGGATGAATAACACTTGGACTATATGGTCGTGCTGATTACGATATAGATCTGCTGCATGGACAGTAAATGTCGTGACTAGCGTAGATTTATACGAATGTTTATCTTATTATGGGCTTTGTCAGCATTCTTTCATTAAGTTTAACTTCATCGCTTGTTAATTACAGTGGTTTCAAGGTTTCAATTCATGGTTATATGGTTAAAAAAATAATAAAAAAAATAACAAAAATAACAAATAATTCTCGGAGTAAATTTAATTTTATAAAAAAGCTTAACACCGGCTATAGGCTGAGAAAAAAATCTAACACCTTGAAGAGGGATTATGCATACAAAAATTAATTAAAAGTTTAGAAGCCCGATTACTTCCAATGGTTTCCTAATAATGTGTTTCCTAAGTATTCTATTAAGTACTAAGAGTTATAAAATTTAAATAGATTACTGTAATGCCTGTGTTTTTTTTTTCAAAAGGACACTCACATAACTTTTCTAATGTATTAACTTCAGAAGTATGTGATAATTTTTCTCGGCGGCGATAGGATTTTTTGCGCTATGTATTAACATTCGTGAGAAATGAGCTACTTGAACGATTGAGGAATTTGATAAAACTTGATACATCGTAACTTGGGTAGAAAAGACGACAAACTTTTCTCGGATAAGAGTGACTAGTAACGAGATTGGAGTCGATAAAGAAATTACCGTGCTAGCTAAGTATTAAACTCATAAACACGTTGAGATAAAATGATAACACGTCATTAAATTCTAAATAACAAAATCCCTATTTAACATTTCGAAATATCAGTTAATTTATCATTCGTCGTTTCGCCTTATCCCTGTCCCCGGCTTCGCTCGCAAGACCTTTGACATTATCCACAACCCTTGATAGACAATATACTTACATCTTCCTCGGTTCCTGATGCGGCCCTGGAAGAACCTATCGAAGACGGCGCTGGCAGGGTCGAGACTCCTCGGATGGTCCTGGACGGTGGTGTCGCGGTAGACATGATGTTCCAGGGGCTCCTGGGTGTTGACGGCGCTGTAGAGGGTGGTCCCCCGGGCTCTGCCTCCCTGGCCTGTCCACCGACCGAACACGGACATGAGGTCCTTCATGGTCACCACTGGCTCTAGGTCTACTACTGACTGACCGTCTCGGTCCTCACCTGCCACCGCCGCCGCCGCGCCGCATGGTGGGGGCAGATAACCTATCACCACCTCTCCTCTCCTGTCCAGTGTCCACTCTACTCCTCTCATTCACGCCGAGGATGTCCCAACCCTCCGGGAAGTTCACGGTGCATCCTTTATGAAGAAATTCTCTTTTTCCGATACCCTCCTCTTCTTGCCTCCGTTAAGAGTCATCTTTACCCCAATGGACCTTTGTCACAATCCCCCACAATTACCCTTGTAAAAACACTGAAAACATGCCTACGTATTCCCCTATTTTGGACGGTATTTTTTTATATTGTTTGGTAGAATTTGTGTTTTATTGTAGAGTAAGGTTAGATTTAGGTCCCTCATACCTGATATATGAGTAAAGATTAATGGTATACCTAAGTACGGAAAAATCTTAAAATTAAGGAAAATCGAGTTACTTTGCGACGTCACAGAAAGTAATATTTTTAAAATGTACGAAGAACTTAATATAACTATTCAACTAAACAGTTACCAAGTTTAAAGAAAATTGATTGAAAAACGGTATCCGAAACAGGGGAATAAAATACTATGATTACCATGAAGGCCGTATGGTTAACATTGCCCACTGCGCCACAATGGGCTACTGGCCCAAAAGTGAAGATGACTCCTAAGTGACATTGACCGAACTTGTGCACTTAATGGTAAAATTTATGATCGCGCTGATTTCCACAATCAAAGTTCAGCACATAATTTTTTAAGTTGAATCTTATTAAATGGATTTCACAACTCCATTTTTGTTCTTGTTCCATTAAAAAAAAAGCTTTTACAAATAAACAGTTAACCCTTTCACCACTAATGTATCTCCTAAAACGTGTTCCGTGTTGAAAATTAACGGAATGGAGACTGCCTGTGGAACATAATTTTTTAATTATGGAAAGAGGAATAGGAATTCGGTACTGTTATATTGACCCCTGAATTTCAAGTGGAATATAAAAATCTCCTTGATAAACTAGGGCATAAAAGTTACTCGGAGGCTTAAAGTAAGGTCTATAAATACGTATTGTGATTCGTTATACACAAATTAACTTCTCATATGATGTATTTTAATACATTAATAATACGTCAAAACATGACCAACTAAATTATTTTAATAATTTTTGTACGATTTGCTAATGTAATTTATTTGTTTTACAACAATATAATTGTTTATTCAATTGATAAAATATAATGGACCACCTCACCATTGCAGTTGGAGTTACATGATACGGGGACATAAGAAAAATGTTGAAGTTGAGCCCTCTATTTGGGGACAACCATCTTCTGAACATTCAAAAAATAATCCTCCTTACATCTGACTCTCTGAAAGGTGCAATACTGCATCATAAGTTAAGAACCCCTTTTTTCCTCTACCCTTCCCTCAAAAGACCACCGAAGTCTCCTGTCAATACTATGCATTAATCTGTTTACACTTGTATGGCTGAATGTATCTCTGGATGCCCTCTCGACACTGAGGGCCGCCAGCCGTGACTGGCAATTTCGCCGCCCAACTTCTTTGACATGGACTGGACATCAAGTGCCAATTTACTACCGACCGTATTAAATTATTGAATTATACAGTCTTACATTTAATTCCACAGATAACCATCGTTTCACATAGTGTTACTTTATTTGTAGTGTTACTTTTAGAGTTACATTTTAGTGTTACTTTATTTGTAGTTCATTATTACAACAATATCAGTAACTTGTTTTATCCAAATTACGATAAGATTATATGCAAGGATTATTGGGACATTTAAAAACCCGGGCTACTAGACATCCGTTCGGGTGCAATTCAATATGTCCAAGAATCAATGATGTTTCCATGGATTGCGACTTTTTGAAATTATTTAAAAATGTATAACTTATACAAAACGTACAGTATGTATCCAGCATTTTCTTGGCCGGAGGAAGTAATTATTCGTTCTATGTCCTATTTTATTATTTTGTGAGTGTATACAGTCAATTTTTATGTAAAAAAATTTGTATTATTCATAAGTAGGACACTTGAGTTTATTTTTTTAACTATGTAATTGTATATTAGTAATGCCGATGCAATGTAATTTGTTTATGGAAAATAAAGATCTTGACACTTTATTTCTATAGAAATTTAAATACGCTTTAATGTAAGGCGCAAACAAAAACACGCCAATACCAAATTTTATATTTGAAACAACACAGTTAAAATATGGGGAAAATACCAGCAGACAAAAAATATAAAATGAATCACAACAAAGCTAGAAAACATTTGTCACATAATTTAAAACCTTTTATGTGCCTCCCAAAGAATCAGAGAGCAATGTAATCAACATTAATAAAAGCAGTTTAACAACGATTGTATTATTATGAAGGCCTTTAAGCTCCGAGTGAGATGTATCACGAATGGCTTGAAAGCTTATTACAATCTTTGCATACACTACTTTAACTGCGAGCAACTTAAATTTGGTAAATTACTGTAATAAACATGTCGAAAATGTATAGGTTATAGGGGATCGATCAACTAAAATATATTATAAATATTTTATATATAATAGGTATAATATAATATATTATATATCTTTTACTTATAAGACCTCGCGAAGCAATGGGGTTTACTTTGGTTGAATAATGTACCTCCTTTACGGAGTTACTTGTAATATCGGCGTGGTAATATTGTTGTTTATTGAAACGGTTGTAGATAAATATACAGTATTAATAATGACTCACATGGAATGTCTCCTTCTAAGATAGGTTTATAGGAGTTTGAGAAAATGCTATAAATAGAGTGAAAGTTTTAAGTAAAAAATCAAAGTACTTCTAACAGGAAGTGCATATTCAAGGTAATGCAAGAGACACACAACATAGACCTCGGGTTAGATCCTTAGCCTTCCCTATTGTCCATTGGCCCGTGCCCCTGTGGCGATTGTGTGCAATAATTAGATTTGTACGGCATAGTCAGGGAGGCGTACACGCAACCAAACATTCTGTGATTTCATACACGCGTCGATAGGGTATTTGGACGACTCTAAACTCACAAAAGGTAAGACGAGTCATTTTTCTACCGAAAACATGTTGGGAAACTTGCAGCAACAAATGAAGCTGCCATAATATGCTGATCACTGAAGCTTAAGTCTCGTAAACGTATTTCGTTACTATTTTGATTTCAAAAGTGATCTCAGAAATAAATACAGGGTGTTTCAGAACTCCCTACCAATATTTTAGGGCATATTTCCTGGGTTGAAAACATATCTAAATATCATATTTAAATTTTTACACATAATAATTTTTATTTCCGTAACGGATGGTTGTATTCAGACCATATTTGGTATAAATCTTTATCATACCAATGTACATTCCCAAGAAAAAAATAAATTTTTTCCATTGTATATTTTCAAAATGGCGGTCATTTCAAATTTTCAAACTCAAATATCTCAAAATCGGTAAATTGTATAAAAATTTTACAAGACACAAAAAAGTTGCCAAATTAAATTACCTAACCAATGGTGCATTGAATTTAATGCAAATAAGGCCATTTCAACAGCAAAATCCACGTTTTTGTGAGGAAAAATCTCAATAACTCCGTTATTTGTTGTTAGATCCTTACAAACTTGGCACCATTGGTTAGGTAATTTAATTTTCAACTTTTTTGTGTCTTGTAAAATTTTGATAAAATTTACCGATTTTGAGATATTTGAGTTTGAAAATTTGAAATGACCGCCATTTTGAAAATATACAATGGAAAAAATTAATTTTTTTCTTATGAATGTACATTGGTATGATAAAGATTTATACCAAATATGATCTGAATACAACCATCCGTTACGGAAATAAAAATTATTATGTGTAAAAAACAAAATGGCGATGGTGTGAGTAACTTAAGACTTCCGGACAATTTAAATATGATATTTAGATATGTTTTTAACCCAGGAACAATACCCTAAAATATTGGTAGGGAGTTCTAAACACCCTGTATAGTCTACACGTAGTTTGCACTACTCTCGAACCGATACTATTGCTTCTTCGTCATACTTTAAGTCTTCCAAAAACTTGCTTGGCTACAGAACATTGAGCCTTCGTTATACAATAGGCTGGACAACATTGTTGTCCCTCTCATTCATAAACAAAGTATTGTTTTTGTAAATATTTTTGAACTTGAGTTTTTAGTATGAAAATAATTTTTTTAATACTGTACATTTGGAGCTCTGCCTGTCCATCTAAATTGAGTTTAGTTCCGTGGGTACAAAGTATTACTAGTGGTGCAATTTTGTAACATAGATATAATTTTATATTATTTACAGGGGTTGATTATGTGTTTTGAAAAGCCATTTTACCCCAGGCCAACAAAATTTAAAAATTATTATTTTTATGGTTTTGTAGTGTTTATTCCTGGACACTACAATCATGCCTGAAAATTTTTGGGCTCAACAATTTTATAAGGTTCAACAAACATTTGTTTATTTACATATATACAGCGTAGGCCAATTTTCAGATGTGTACATGCAAAAGAAAAGTTATCAATAGTAAATTAGTCCAACATTTTGGTTTTGTGTTACAAGATGATCGCCATATTCTTTATGCTTCATGCACTAATTCTAGACAATGCTTTAACGATTGTTAAACGAACGAGTTGATACAAATCAATACTAAGCAAGAACTAACACGCAGTGGTGTCATTCACAAGCCATAATTTATATTGTAATCGCGCTTAGCTAGAACGAAACAGCAAGCTCATCAAAATAAGGAATCAAAACAAGACTAAGAGAAATGGTACAAGCAATGAATAATTTAAAAATAGATCAATATGCATGATCGGAAACAAATTACAAATTTACAATCACAAAAAAATCAACTAAAAGTTCGGTGATTGACAACATGTTACACAAATTAGCATGCAATCAGATGACCTTACCCAAAGCAATAGGCCTACAATTGAAAAAAAAAATAAATACAGGAATAATGTAAGTTAAAATATACGTTAACATGCTCAAATGCATGACATTGGAATCAACTGCCGGAGTATCTCATGGAAATGTAAACAGTCTGTAGGTATGTAGAGTAAAAAAATCAAAGTACATCAATCAGGAACTGAGGGCGTATTCAAGCTGTGAAGAGTTACACAACATGGGAAACAAATAAAAAAGTTATTTGTGTAATACACATAGAGCTTAAAAGATGCCAAACATGTCGAGAGCGGCAATGACTATTTGTGCTCGTAATACACACAACATTTTTCCTACCACCATAACTGCAACAGTTCAAATGTTTTATTGTATACAAAATGTCATTTAGGTTATGTTTAATTTTTTCTGTTGGAACACACTGTTAACATCAAAATAACCTCAAACTAAAAAGCAGCAATTACTAAACGCCAACAATGACCAACAGTTCCAATGGCGGACAACGATGGCCGCATATATGTATCGTAATAGGATTTGCCAAAGCCCCGTTTATGTACTAAAGGTGATTTAAAGAATAACTCGCTACAAGAACCATATCGGTTTTAACAAATGAATTTCCTAAATTAACTCAATTCAAATCACTTTAAGATATTTTACATAGTGTTAAAATTTACCACGAGTCTCTGAATTTATATACAGTACATTCCAATCAACATAGGTACCTCCTATATACCTAACAAAACCTTGAGTTTTCCCGCCTAGCGGCTCGCATCCGTTCGACCCAGTTAGGTTTGGTTATTTTAAGACAATGATAATAACAGAACAAATCATTTGTTTATCTACTTGGGAGGCAGCATTGGCAGGGTCACTTGACCACAACAATACAGTCATCCTGATGATTTCTTTTCTAGAACTGTTACACATTGTTCTGCCAGATTCTCTGCTGTTCCGCTTCGAGTTTTGCGATGATCCATTACCAAAAGTTTCATTTTTTCCTGCAAGTCATTACATTATGCAGTCTAGTTATCAGATTGTCTGGATATAGAACGCAAATTGTTTAAAGCAGCACAATTATTCGTTAAAGGAATGTACAGTTATTTAATTGCTTATTTATTACATTTGTGATTTAGTAGTCTATATTAGAAACCATTGAATATTTCTGTTGCACAATTAATGCAGCTTGATATATCCATGATAAAAAATCAGGTTATTGCTTAAAATAACAACATGAATGAATGCTTGAATAAATTTTAAACCTTACCTCGTACTATGACTTTGATAGGGATTTTATTTTACATAAGTTAAACTAGTTTGATACAAACCTTTTCAAATCCCTTTTAAGAACTGTATTTGTTTATTTATATTGGAATTTTGCACCAACTTTGCGGCTACCTTAGCAAAACTTTATATTGACAGTTACAGGAAAATTTAAGAATTGCACATAAATACAATATAATTATACTTTAAGTAAACATAACCTTTGTACTAATGAAATGTATTATTTCATACAATTATCTCACAACAGTAATTTACAGAATTACATGTTCAGCCTTTTTTCGTTGAGAAAAGATTTAACTAAAAAAAATTATTTCGGATTTTTATTTACAGTTCACAAAAAGAAAAGAAAAAATACTTAAATGTGCAAAAGAAACGGATAAGAAGAAGTAGTAAGAAAAGTAAATAAATATCAATGATACAGGATAATTGATTCGTCCGTCAAATTTTAACACAATTTGAAAAATTGTCTGTTTGTTTTCTATTAATAAAATAATTCTGAAGAAAATTACAATATAAAAAATTACTGTAATAAATAGTTGTTTAACAAAATATATTGTATTTAAAAATCTTTGGACATTGGTTTATTACATTTCTAAACAAAGACATGAAAAGTGTCATTTCATCTACAAATAAACCAAGTTTACATTTTATGGAGAAGATATTAAAACTGTACAAACTTTAAACAAGTTAGGCCTACTCTACCACAAGTTGGAATCTGCTTCATAAAAAAGTATCAAGTAGGCTTTGCTAAATGAAAGCTATATAAATCTATATATGGTTAAAGCTATATATCTATATAAAGCTTTATATGGTCATGTTTAATAAATTATAGTTTACAGATTAAATTGGCAACAATGATCCCAATGTTAATATTCAGCAAGGCGGTTTCCTTCACATACATCTAATCTGGTTAATCTTTTCTTCTCTTTTCTCGTTGCCATCATAGCAACCCATTAACAAATTTTAATTTTTAAATACGATTCTTCAACTAAATTTTATAGGAAAACATTTAAATGACACTTTATCCCCAAAGTTAAAATAATATTCAAAATTTTACTAAAATATGTTTTTTATAGGTACTAAAAACTTTCATACAAAATTGTTTTCAGAACAATGTTTAGTTCTTAATGCTTTACTTGAGAATAAAGAATATAAAAATACTTTCCAATGGTAGGGACAACAATCCCGGTACAAATAAGTTAGTGATGAGAACATGATGAAAGAACTTATGTTCGTTATTCCTTGTATTGAAGCGCAGAACGAAGCGTTGTAGCTTATCTGTGATTGAAGGACTGTCTCGTCTCCCATACAAAAATGGAAGGATACTTATTATGAAAGCAATGAATGTCCTGTTTTATTTTTTGGTGTTAAATTTAATAATTGGGCAGCAAATAGACAATTTTTTTTGGAAAATGTTGATATTGGCGAGTAAATGACATTCCATTTCACCTGTTGGTTGTTGGACATTTGTTGTTAGAAACTCTTCTTCACATTTACTAAAAACTAGTTAATAAAGAAAAACTCAACTATTTGGCCACCTTACGATGCAGACCTGGCCCATGTAACTTCTCCCAACGAGGTTAAAAGGCAATTTCTAATTTCCGAATCGACCATTTCCTAGGGAATATTTTATGCATAGTTATGCAGAAAGAGTTTATATGATACTTATAATAATGTGTGGTCAGATTTTGACTATAGAATTAGTTTTTTTAAGCCATGGGGTTACCTTGAAAATTAAAACATAATATTGCAAAAGATAAGCCTCTTAATTGATTGTATCTAAAATATTTTTGTCAGTTTGACGTAGCCATGCACTATTTTTTATGATTACTACTTCTATTTCATTAGCATTGATACTGTGTGATATGGTTTACCTGGAACAGGTAGCGATATCGCCCAAGATGTGATGCCTCCTTCACCAGGTTTCATTTCCGTGTGAATCTAGCCTATCACGGTTACCATCCCCTATATCGTTCCTGTTTACGCGAATGTTATCAAGTTCAGCCCTAATGGCAGATGAATTTTATCAGATCTCATCGGTCTTCTTGATAAAAGTGATAACGACTTCTTCTGTGTCGAAATTTACTCCCACGCCTTCCCGAAAACGAGGTTTGTGAACAGTTCACAAAATAAATATTTGTGATTTAAACATTCATAGTAGTTTTGTAAATCATTTCAATTGTAAGTCATATTTAGTCTAAGTAAATTAAGCTTCGGAAACGTGTAAAATTGGAATGACAAACCTTGACTAGTTCCCATCTCAGTATACCAAAATGTTCATAATGCAGAAAAAGTGATTGGGGACTTTTCTTTGTAGTAACTTCAGATGTAATTCATGCAATTACATCAACATTGGAAAATACATAAGTTTAAAGTAGTAATTTGATTGTTTTCCCCCATTATTCAGCGCTCTAGCAAAACGGAAAGTAGATGAATTATTGACGCATGAGTGTGTAAATAGTAACTTTGCCTTTCGTATAGATAACAATTTCAGTTGGTTTAATTTGAAACCCTAATTAGCCATTAATAAATAACATGAATGTAACAAAATTGGATCTAAAGGAAATGTAACAACATTTGGTTTCCTTGGATCTAAAAAGGAAACAAAATAAAAGAATAATTGTCACGATTGACACGTCACGGGGTTTAGCTAATGTGTATGGGACTTGTTCCTTCCGTCACCAAGTGGAATGGCCGAGTTAAGATTAGTCACGGTAATTCTGTGGTTGACAGTTGATGGATTTCCATTGGTTTGTTACGATTCCTATATAGAGATACAAAATTTCCATAGAATACGCACTAGTTTAACAAGTTTGTTTAAAGTTTTTACCAATAGGTCTATGTATATTCTTTAATTGAACATATGAACTGGACGTTAAAAACTATTAAATATTTAAGTCACAAAATACTTTCTAGCTAAAATGCTTATTCGCACGTGCATTATAGACAAGGTAAAAATATTTTTAAGTACATATAGATAATGATAACTACCCATGATGTTATGCAAGAAGACCTAAGCGGACCTCGTAAATTACGTAAAACTAGAGAATTCTCTCACTAGTCTCTAACTAGAGACTTGTAGTACGTAAACTAGAGAATTACGTAATAATCGTGGCATTTGAAGGTGCTGTTGTTGACTTGGAAAACAAAAAGGTGCAAAAAAGATCAACGAGGAAGTCCATGATTTATGTAACTCTTTACTGAAAACTTTAGACGTTTATACTCAGTTGATAACTGTGCTCGAATTTTACATTACAAAAGAAGGGATATTCGTAAATATTAATATTTAAAACTATTAATTTATAATTACAAATATTAAATGAAATATTAATAAACAATAAATTCTTAACTTCATCAAAATGTACTGATTCTAAATAAAATTGGAAGTCGAAGACAAGTTTCTGCAAAACTTGGCGAGGTCGTGGCTATGTAAAAATGGAAATAAATAAATTTGAATTGAATTAATAAAATTTAAACCATTATAAGTTTTAGCAGCGAATTAACAATCGAGGTAAATCCTTGTATGGGAGCTGTGGTTGTGATTGTTTAAGTTTTTTCAGTTTATTTTTGCATTCATAGAACTAAAATTAAGGTAATGTAGAGTAATAATTCCAACTTGAATAACTTTTTACTCTGTTATCATGGAGGTGATTTAGAAATATGCCCTTACTGATGCTTATTCACTAGGTCTTGGGTTTGTTCATGTAAATTTTATACCCTAAACCTATCCATAAAGCTGTGGAATACGTGATGTCATATTCAAATATTTTCTTACACAAGAAATATCTTACCTATTTTATTGAAAATAAAACGGTTATTTTATGGACTGTGAGAAAAACATGTTTTTTATTTTTGTACATAACTGGTTGCATGTAATTCTAACATTAATTCATTTACACGCAATAATAGTCAGAATTCAACACGTAAACCAGAAAGGAAAAGGTTTTTAATTTATATTTATGTTAGAGTGCGATAACAATATGATTTACACCCTTCACTTAAATACAAATATTAATAAGGAAATAAAATAAATTAAAAATTTAGTTCATAAAAACAAACTTATCCATCCTAATAAAAGTAAAAACACGAAGCAAATTCCAGTCGTGGTGATTTTTCTAGAACTAATAACCTGCCCATTCTTTTGAAGTGAAGTAAATGTGTCCATGTGGATGAAAATCACGGACGCAAGTAATATTGACCTTGAGTATGAAAATCGCAAGGATAGAGTCTGGACAAATAAGCAGCATTACTGCGATATTCGCGTTGACCCCTCGTCAGCGGCAGACTGTTCTAGAAGCTGGGAGATTCTTCTGCGCCGGCGCGGTAATCACTCCAGTCTATGACGCATGTGCAGCGCTGCGCAAGCCTAATGTCGATTATCCTTGGTACAGGACGCGCAGTCTTCTTTATATTGACAGATTAGAAGCAGGACACTTACTTCATTTGAGTTGTTTATTTCCTGTTTTTTTTTTTTTTTTTTTTTTTTTTTTTTTTTTTTTTTTTTTTTTGATAAATTGTTTTACTATGTTACTTTGTTAGTTTTAATATGTTACTATAGTTTATTATGTTTATTGCGATTAAAATTTATTAATATAAATCATAAGAGTACAATTATTTGTTAAACTGAATTTTAAATTACACGAGAACTGTATAAACAACTTTTGTCGTGTGAATATTTCATCCAGGAACATTAGACCTTCTCTCAAATACTGTTATAAAATAGGTTTCCACAACTAGAGTTTAATATTTAAACTCTACATGACTCCTACATAGTAAAAAAAATTAACAAATGTACCACTGGTTTGTAGACTGTATTTTAAAATAAATCCTCATTAATAACACTGGTGTTTACTTGTATAAAACAATAAAATTTTAAAATATAAATATTTTCGGGCACTTATCTTACCTAACCAAAAAGAAACAAACGTCTACAACACTCATAAAAAATATATACTAGATTAAAACAGCATTATTTAGCTTCTGTCTTCATCCAGTATAAGTGTAAATATATTTTTGATTGATGTAGACGTTTTTGTTTAGTTTATAATCGCAAAACAACACGTATCATGCTAATTAAAAAAGCGTTTACAAATATAACATAATAAGCTTGATTACATGCACCCATTGAAATCGGTATGGAAGCTCATGGCTATGAGATTTCTATTCGTTGTCTATATATCATTATTTGCTTATTGTTTTTTGGCAACTTTTAATATATACATGGCGCTTTTAAAAATTTTATACATCCCTTCACTAATCTTTCCTCAAGAGCCTTATCAACAAAAATATATGACAGTTCTTGATTTAGCCCGGAATACCCAAGAAAATTGCCACAATACAAATTTAAATATTAAAGTAATACAAGAACCAAAGTTAAAGAGGCGATGCTTATTATCAGACGCTCTTTATACAAATGTTCTTTGGACTATGAAAGGAGGGAATGAGATTTGCAAGATGAAGGATCTTGCGTGAAAGCGTTACATCAGATGTGACAACAGCAACGGTTGGGCTTACCTCTAGAGGTTTGACTTGGAGTCATGGGTGAAGTTCTGTTACATAACGTATCAGATAAAGAAGACTAATGAAGAAGAGTTATCAATATGTCCAGGACCTGACAGTACCTCCCCGATGAATGAGGCATCGGACTCAGACACTCTTGCATCAGACTTTCTTAATCACACCTATTTTTTATATTGTTCAAAGCAATTGAATCAAGCACAGCACCACTTGTAGGATATTATATAATAGAAAATAAGTTTTTAATAAGAGCAATTAAAAATGGTTGTTACATAAGAGGCAATTCCAGTTATTGTATTTATTTCGAGTGTTTTTTTAACTATAACTCTGTAGCGAGCTGTATAGAATATAAAAAAAGAAAGCTACGTTTTAAGAAAACATGACAAACTACGCAATTTTAACTATGAAAAGTAATTAGTGTAGCCTAAAATTTCGTGAAGTACGAGTACACATCCCAGTAGTGGGTTTTCTATCTCGCTCATTTTTCTTCAGCAAGTGAACGATGGAAATTCCTCGGTTCAGGTTGTATAGCATAACAATTTTTATTGCTGGATCAACAACTATAATTGACGGGTTATGTCGAAAGCCAGAAGGCGAGGAGAAAAACCTCAACGTCCTTGATGTGTAATAGGCACGCCCTTGGAGAAGAAAAAACCAAGAAAAAAAAGATTAAAACATCGTCCTGATCACTGTGGAGGAATTCGTTACCGGTTTAAGCTGATATTAAGATAAATTTATCTAAAATATGCATCTATTATAAGAATAAATATTCATTTTAAAATTTAAGTTGTTTCACTGAAGTCCCTAATAGTAATATATATTCCTTTTTTAATTCTGATAGGCTACTTTTTGTAAATGATACTTTGATACCTGCGTCGACAAACAGTTAAACGAACTGGCTAATGTCTTAAATTTCTGATGCGGATATGTGACTTGCAAGAAAACCTAACGATTACAGAACCATGTACAAAAAGAAAAATAGTCGTTTTACCTATTTTGTGCTTGAAACAGTCAACTGTTATTATAATGTGGAAACTAGTTATTACCTGCAAGGTTAATCGTCATGACGTACAACTCACATTCGTAATCAAGACGGTAGGAAAATAACCCAAGCGGAATGTATCTTGTGCAGTCGGATTGTCGTAGGTCAGTATCAGTATCCTTGGCTTTTTGTGGCTTGTTTACTCCATTCATTCTGTCAAACCCGAGCACGTGAGTCCCGCACCAACGTGATATAAAACATGAACTACGCACAAAATCTGGAGATGGCTGCTATGATCGAATTCCACACCAGAAGCTCACATGAACTACGCACAAAATCTGGAGATGGCTGCTATGATCGAATTCCACACCAGAAGCTCACATGAACTACGCACAAAATCTGGAGATGGCTGCTATGATCGAATTCCACACCAGAAGCTCCTATTCTCTATTTCACCCCCTACTCTATGAATACATTCCCAACCTTGAATTATAAAAGACTTAGAATCAATAGCACTTATTACTGACTTTTGGAGGATGGTAACAAACACTATATTTAGTGAGATTAGTGGTCATGACTGTTATTTTCAAACAGATATTACCTAGTATAATTGATCAAGATATGACAATAATGCATTTAGATTAACATTGTAACACTATGCAGGATGAAATGAAAACTGCTCATTTTCCTGTTATATTGTCAAGAGTATCTAATTAATTTTGTTTATAATGCAACACACACAAATTCCTGACAGAAAACCACCATGGACACCTCCACCTAAGGCTGTAGATCCTCCCAACATATTTGAGAGACTTTCGTATTTACCTAAGAGAAGCACTTGTATTGGATGTCGACTTGAAGCGGTTCGGACATAACCGGGACGGCGTTTACGTTAAACTGGTGTTGCGTAATTAATTATTATGTTTTGTTACGATTATACATTGTGGCTTTCCATGAAGTACTTCCGTAAGTCACGTAATGCACTAACAGCGTTCTCTTTTATTGCAACCTATGATGTCGTAAAACTTTTTAGCCGCCCATACATGGATGGCAATTGCCCAGAAGCGACCGCTGGTGTGAGCTGGCGTGGTGGCGGACAAAATGTGTTTGGGCCTGGAGCACAATTGTGTAAGTAGGTTTGCTTAGTTTGGTTTTTTAAAAGAAAATATAAGTTAATTATTACCCAGTAAAAAGTACATACTACCAAATTAATATTTTCAATAAAAAATTCCATTGATCTGTGGACTTTTTATTTTTTTCTGTTACTGGTAAAGGTAGATTTAAAATACGTAATAGTTTGTTCTTAGAGTTTTTTTTGTAATTTTAGGTGAAGTCTTTAAATTTAAATATATAAATTCAAATGCCAAAAACTATTTTTTATCATTTTGAAACCCGTTCTTATGGTCCGATTACCCTTGATTTTCTTAACTCAACATAAATAAAACTGGCCTACAACTCTATACAAAATTAAAAGAAACTAGGGTTGCATTAAGATAGAAATTAACATGAACGAACTGTGTTTTTGGCTTCTCGGGAACTCAAGTAAAAAAATATCAGGTCTTGTCATGATTACTACGGTACCATAAACGCGTATGCCCTTTGGGGAAACTCACCAAAAGATTTTAAATTTTCAAGTTCAATATTCGGGTGATAAGAGGTGAGCATTAGCGTGATGAAGCTACACGATGGAGTGTTGGAGTTTGTTGTGATGGGTTTGTTGGAGTGCAGTTTGCTCGTGCGATGCTCAAGAATAACATCGGTCCAGGCAGCAGCCGAGTGTTATACCAAACAAACCGGTTGGGAAATCCGAGCCGTCTCGTCGTAGATGGTATCGCTATTTTGTTGTGTTTATTGCGAAGTTGGACTTATACCTGTACAATTATTCTGCAAAGAAATAAAAATTTTAGACCTTGAGGGTATGTTTTAAGGTGTCAGACAGAAATTTCTTGGCTATACAGGATGGCTGGATAAGTGTGCCAGCTGTTTTATTCGAAAACCATGATAGAAATGGGGGAAAAGTTAAAAAAAAAAAAAAACTAGTGTTTTAACTAACTTTATTGCAATAATTTTCGGATTTTGATTATACTTGCCATTTTTCAATGGTGGCCAACTCGAAAGTTTTAGATTTAAACCCCATGTTGTGGAAAGTACAGTAAGTTAAAGAATTTAAACTTACGAATAAAAACGTCTCAAAACGTAAAGAAACTACGTTTAAGAACATTTTACTCATAAATATTCACATTGACAAATTAATACATGTATTTTCCAAAATGGAGGAAAAACAAATCAAATCTATAGAAGTTTTATGTTTTAAAGTACCGTAACTTAACACATTTTTATTCCTTAGTTTTTTAATTGTATTGCACATTTTTTAAAATACAGGCAATGAAAGTTTGTCTTGTTCTATGTTATTCTTAATGGACAAAAATTGAAGTTTAATTGCCAATGATTTATTAACCTTTGTGTTTAGAGTGGAATGGCAAAGAATAAAAAAGTGTTCATATAATGTAAAGTTTATATGTACAATTTTCAAGTTGGCCACCACATTGGAAATATTGCAAGTAACATCAAAATTTGTAAATCAATAAAATAAAGTTTAAAAAACACTATAGTAGGCTTAAGTTCACGAAAATAGGCCGATGGAACTAAAACAGCTGTGTCCCCCCTCACCCCTCTCGCCGTGCAATGTTATTTATGGTTATGTTTACCATGTGTAACATAGTATAAAAATATGTTCTGGATGGATTTTGCAACAATGTATCAGCTCTAATCTGACTATATTCGTGATCATTACAATAGTTTTATTTTAACTTTTTCCAGTTTTTCTACTGTTTTCGAATAAAACAGCTGACACTCCGTAGAAAGGCCTGGAATTTTCTTTCAAAAGTTAAAGTGTATGGCCAGGCCCATACACTTAAGACTTTCTATTTAAAGTCTTAGTCGTGATGTATCATGAAGTAAATGTGCATAAAGACCTAATCTTTATGTTATGTTTAAAAGTACATCATAAATTGATGAGAGATTCAAGTGAAGTAGACTGTGCAGTTACCGGTCACCTTGGTAAGTTCAAGGAGGTCAACAGAGGGCAGTTTTACGATGATAGTTCTTCTCTCGGTTATGGAGGATGCAATGCTAACGAGTATATATGCAATTTTACTATGTCTTCGGCTCTCTGCTGTGCTTTGTCCCTCAGCAGAGCCTGAGGAAGAATTTTAGAGAATTTTTGCTTACAACCTATGACAAAATCTTGAATTCAAGTCGTTCAATAAATCGTCTTTATTCTATTAATTAGCATCAATTGTTATGTTGTTTTGGGACCCGATTATAAAAAATAAAAATAGTTAACCGTTGTTAAATAATTTACAATAGTGTTTACGAAGCTCAATATACGAATAAATGTCTTATGAAATATTAAAAAGATGAAGATATTGAAATCTAAAAAGAATTCGCGAAAGGTTTGGCAAATATTATTAGGGCCAGATTAAAGTTGAAATTTTGAAGACTCTGAGGGTTCGTTTCTCTAATTTCCCACTATAGATCGCCCACAGATCGAATTTCGAGCAAAATTTTAGTAGATTTATACCTCATTAATTTAAAACTAAATATTATGTAGCTAAAATATCTGTTTTTCCTGTTTTGCTACATCTTCAAAATAAAATGATTTAACATTTCAACTTTGAATGCCTGCAATGAGTAGCTCTAAGGAGCCAATATAAATTATAATGGGTTTTTGTTGGTTTACATCAGGACAATGCCTTTCTAACAGCACTATTCGAGGATTTATCCTACGTCCTATAATACAAACTATAAATAAGGTGGAAAAGTTTAGTGATTGCCTATTAACATATAGATGCATTTTTACTCAGCAATGTATACTTATGGGTCGATGTAGAGCACTCCCTATACAGTATTACTCTTTTTAGATTTGTAATTTCGGCAGAAACTTTTCAAACTTTTAAAGGTTGTATTTACATTAAAGCGATGCCGATTTCATTATCTTTGGGCATTAGGCAAATTTGATCTTCTACTCAGACTCAATTTATAAACGGCTCAATATCTGATTTATTTACATCAGCTGATTCATTAGTAACAGCTGATATCGAAATGTAGTACAGTCGCGCGTCATGTTGAATCTGCTACGCAGAGGACGAGGACGGTCGCTGCCGGAGTCTGATCTGTACACTTGTATATTTGTTAGCGTTAACGTGAACCCAACTAGTGGAAAGATTTTGGCCGGATTGGGGAATTTCCACTAGTCCCACTAATTTAGAGGACATGATAGAAAGGACCAGGTTGCAAATGAGTGGACTGGATGTACGAACTCGGGGATCGCCACTATCGGGTACCCAGGCGACCTAGGCGACTATGCGATTATAGTGATGCCAGTGACAGCTCTCAGGCGGGAATCGGATAGACTCACTGGTATACAACTCATGAGGAATTGCAAGTGTCATTCTCTTTCCGAAGAAAGTCACATTTGTCATGTTTTGTTATAATTTATTGCAAAAAATTGTTACCAATGAAAATATAATCTAATGTTAAAATATGTGTAACATAAAATCATTTGATTCGGGACTTGAGTCATTGTTTTCTAATAAGTTTTTGCTTACGAGATTTTTACTGTGTACAACGAATTAAACACTATACTCAAAATTAATCCGACAGAATATGATTCCTAGACAACTAAACCAAACTAAGTCTATGTGGCTTGTATATACGATAACCATGGAGAGCGAGAATGTTCAATTTAGAAATAAAACTGTGGATCACGAAATCGTGAGCTTCGACATTTAAACAGCTCCATTATTTTTACCTAGCGGTGTTGTTGGTTTTGTTTTGTTTTGATTTTTGCTTACGTTAACAGTGGTTAACAACAGATGCCAACATTGTTGTAAATTCAGGCTCGCAATTTTATGACCCCTACTATAGTATATTTTTCCACCTTATGTTTTCTTTTTTACTAAACATAAGGTTTTTTTAATTCCAAACATACTATAGAATACATTGTACATTTTTAGTTAATTATTGTACCAAACATAGGTGAAAACGTTTTGTATACCAGATATATATTTTATATTGTTTAATAACTGTAATTACTTTTATTGAATTCATTTGAAATATTATCAATTTGGTATACGAAAAAGCGTGACCCAACAAATATAAATACTGTATAGTTTCTCAAAGTCTCATCCCTCTTGGTTGTCTGTTTATCTATCTGTGTATATTTTAAAACTTCTGGCAGTGAGTTAAAATATTAAATTGAAACTTGGGATACAAATACAATTTAAAAGTTAAAATTACAATAAAATTTAGAATATCAAATGTTTGAGTCTTTCAAAGGAGGAGTCCTCAAAAGCGTGTATTGTTTTTCAAATTTACTCATACAGCAATTAAAAAGTAATATTAGTTTTATCCCATTACAGTACCAACCTTTCACACAATTTTTTTTAGATCGTGACCGTCAGCTTGAAGATCGTGTTTCCCTGATAGCGGACTGAGGTACAGATGGTTTGTTTCAATCTAATTATAAACATATGTTTACTATAACAGTTTTAATTTATTCTTCGGTGTCCTTGACTTTACAGTGTCGCCTGTGGCTCATATTACTGTTATCATTACAGTACTTTTTCAATTCAATTTATTTAATTAATTTATGTAGTAATTTATTTTAGCTTTTTTGTCTAGAAAAAGGTTAACATTTGAGGTATTTTTAATGGAAATTAATGCTTCGTAGGCCCTATTGTATGCTTAAAGCACACAAACTATCTTTCGTGGAAGAATACTTTACGGTATATTTTCTCAACCGGTATATACATGGTGATCAACTCAACTGGCGCTATCATTGGTATCTCGTAAACCAGAATAATTACAGAAAACTTTAAATAAGGGACTCTACTTCCTTTTTAGAGACAATTAAAAATATGAATTCAGATTTTTAAAATTTGGCCGCTATTTTCAAATATGGCGACCAACTGTGAATTGCTTATGGAACAACCCATTTTTTATAACAGATTCAAACCAAGCAATCAAGTTTAAGACTTTTTTATCTTGCCATTTTTCTCTAAACCTAACGGTTAGGGAGGTGGGGCAATTAAAGTTCATCTTTCGTTCCATAAAACATGGGGCAAGCTTTATCTGCCCATATCTCGGAAAAAATCAGAAAAATAAAAAATACTCAAGAATAAAAATGTCTTCAAATAATGTTTTAGAGTATTTCACTCATAAACATTATCATTTACGCATGAATTCAATTATTTTCAATTTGGCGCACAAAAAATCAAATTAAAAACAAATTTGATGTTGTTATGCAAAAATGACCTGACATAAATTAATTTAAGACATTTTAATTTTTTAGTATATTTTGTTTTACTGAATGGTTTTGGAGATATGGGGACATAAAGTTTGCCCTATGTTATTCTTACGGAACTCAAATAAATTTTAATTGCCTCTAGCTCCCCTAGCCGTTATGTTTAGAGAAAAATTTCAAAGAATGAAAAATTTTTAATTTGATTGCTTAGTCCGAATCTATTATAAAAACATTTGCGTCCCTGTTGTGCCATAGGAACACCAACGGCCCATAACTTTAGGCATTAACTTTAGGAATTTCTAGGCTCCTGATTCTTTTTCAGAATTGGGAAGAGGCAGGCCTACTTAGGCCCATCTTTTAGACAGAAAAGTTTTTAAATGTTGGTTCAAAGTTGGTAGCCATATTAAAAAATGGTGGCAACTCTTTTTAGATCTGAATTCATAATTTTAATGGCCTCTTAAAAGGAGGTAAATACCCCCATTAAAGTTTTCTGTAACTAGTCTAGTTTACGAGATACCAATGGTGGCTTCAGTTTAGTTGATCACCCTGTAAATTTACTACAGTTGAAATTTTACTAGAAGGTAAAAATGAGGCTATACTATATAAATTTTTAATTTCAATTTAATTTGAATAGATCTTGTAAACTTAAAATAGTTTTTATAAAAAAAACTCTGACGAAATTATATTTTAACCCAATTATTTTAAAGAAAAACAACATTTACTTACATATGGTTGAAGATTTTTATTATTCTATACAAAGACTTAATTTGACCCCTCTAAAAGGTAGATATTAAATGTAGAAGCACCCTATTTTCTATTGAAATGGTTAACCACGATTCACAATATCAAAATGTGTCAGATTTGAAACTATTAAAATGCTATGACCGACTTACCCTGTTGGATGACATGTCATGGTGAGGTGACCAGTTTGCATACCTGTAACAGAACATAGTTACAGGTAAAATACAAATAATAACTAAGATAATAGCTTACGTAATGTTAAATATTAACGTAATATCCCACATAAATGAAGCATAAAATCTATCAATGTGTAGTTGTCAATGCCAAATCTAAAGAAGTTTTAATACCTTTGCTAGTTTAATATCAAAGGTGGAGAAAAATAATGTTTACACTTTTGAAAAAAAAGTGAAAGCAATAAGGAGTACCGTAAATAAAACAAGAGGTTAGGCACCCGTTGGGTGGAGAATGACAGCCATATAAGAACTTCCAATATTCAGATCAGTAATATTAATTTACTAACAACGATAAAAATCTTATTGTTTACATCCCAAAATGTCGTGAATTTGTTTTTACTAATCAGTAATGGAAAATTTCCGCAAAATTTTACAAAAAAATACATAAACTCACCATTACCAATAATGAACTTAAAACAAAGAATAGTAAAAATGTTGTGTTTTGGTTCCATAGCAAAAGGGGATTAGCCGGGTTTTACGAGAAACACTCCTTCTACCAATAACTCATGTATAGAGGTATAAGCCATAGGCGAAAGCCACTGGCGTTTCCTTCTAGACTTCCTTTTGCGACGTTCTTTAAAGGAAGTCGCATGGAAAATTTATTTTTCTCGTGTTATATCATTCATAATTTTAAAGGGCTTTGAATTCATAACAAACTGCTAAAAACCTACCTTTGAAGGTCGCATACATCAGAAGCTACTGCATTTTAAATATCGGCCATATGATTTTAATAAAATGTTTGACCACCTGTCATTTTGACTGGGTCATCCTTCTAAGGTCCGGTTTGTGGAATTGTATTATACTGAAACTTTTAATTTTATGTGTATATTAACCTTTGCGTAGATGATTTTTAAGACTTCCTTAGTAGCCCGTCCTCTCGAATTGTGAAATGACAAAAATTAGCCTCAAAAAGTAGTTTTATGCCAATAACTTACAAAATTTCATGTCATAAGTGGGTATAAATTTTTTACTGTTGAGGTATTTTTAGGCTACCCGGTATATACTGACGTGAATAGACTTACTTAAAAATAACAGGTGCGGAAAATGAGAATGTTTTCTGAGTTTCTTCAATGGTAACACTAAATATCTCGCGAATGCACGACTAGAAGGGCACGTGCAGATTATGATCTTTTGACGCTGAATAAGGAAGTGGCTGGTTAAATCAGAAAATTGCTCCAGAGGCAGTGACCTCAGGCTGGAGTTGAGCACGGCGAATGTCCTGAACAGGGAATCCCATCCCCGGGATCCCAGGACCGATCCCGGGATTGAAATTGAAATTGCCTGCTACTTGGTAGTCTAGTTATGGAAGTTACTAGTCATGGTGTTAGTATTTCTTAACGGTTAGTATAATTCAAGGAAAATAAATATTCAGCCAAAGTTAAATAACCTATTAAAAGATTTGACGTTGGAAGCTGAATATAATTTATTTACTTCAACCCAGGTAGGTGTTGGTCAAATGTCATATTAAATACGTGATAAATATATGTTTTACGCGGTTAGATATTTGTAAGTGTGACGTTAGGAAATTTTATGTTTATTTGGGGTAATTTTTATCTCATCATCACATGGCGTGGGTAAGGTTACAATTTGATGGTAAAATTATTTAAAATCTTCCAGGTAACGTTAAGTCTTATCGTAAAAATATACTGGGTGTCCAGCTTCCACCTTTACAAACTTTTCCAGGTTATTAAGCATGCCAAAACAAACAGAAAAATCATATAAACATATGTCCGGAAATGCTTCGTTAAGCCGCTAGCCGCCATTTTGTTTTTTACACTTAAGAATTTTTCTTTCGGTAACGGATTGTTGTATGAAGTTCATATTTGGCATGTACCTTAACCACACCAATGCTCATTTTTAGAAAAAATATTATTTTTTCTGATGTATATTTTCAAAATGGCGGCCATTTTAAGTTTTTAAACTCAAATATCTAAAAAACCGTAAATTTTATAAAAATTTTACTAGACACAAAAAAGTTGACAAATTAAATTATCTAAACAGTGATACCAAGTTTGTAAAGATTCGGCAACAAATAACGAAGTTATGGTGGTTTTCCTGAAGAAAAACACTGATTTTGCACTATGATTAATGCCAATTTAGGTTATTTTAAGAGAAAAATCTCAATAACTCCATTATTTGTTGTCGGATCCTTACAAACTTGGTATCAATGTTTAGATAATTTAATTTGTCAACTTTTTTGTGTCTAGTAAAATTTTTATAAAATTTACGGTTTTTAAGGTTACGGTTAAGATTTACGGTTTTTTGAGTTTAAAAATTTAAAATGGCCGCCATTTTGAAAATATTGATTGGAAAAAGTAATATTTTTTCTAAAAATGAACATTGGTGTGATTAAGGTACATGCCAAATATGAACTCAATAAAACAACCCGTTACGGAAATAAAAATTCTTAAGTGTAAAAAACAAAATGGCGGCTAGCGGCTTAACGAAGCATTTCCGGACATATGTTTATATGATTTTTCTGTTTGTTTTGGCATGCTTAATAACCTGGAAAAGTTTGTAAAGGTGGAAGCTGGACACCCTGTATATCAAATTGGGAATACATGGTTATACCCAAATCTCATCCCCGGGTTCCCTCATTGCCTGGGAGGCACTGAAACTGCACTTGTGCCCCTAAGCTTCAAGACTCCTAAATATAATTTATACTCAATATTAATTTAATTTTTTTCTTCAATATCTTCTATATCCTAAAATTTTAATAAGAATAAATCATGTTCCCCTGAGTTTATCGAACGTTTTTAAACAATTGGATGGTTAAAACTTGATCTGTGCGTGAACTTAAAAACTTAAAACTTGACCTCAATCCCAAACCAATCCAAATTCGAGAACGGGGGATGGACTCCTGGCTCGGAACGACACACTGATGCCTTATAGTCATCTTCCAACTAATAAGGAAACTTTACGATTTCGTCAGACGTTTTATTGTATTCATTTATAATTTGCTGAGATACCGCAGTGCGTCATTTTGACTTAATGTTTGTGTAACCTTCCCGGATACAAAGAATTGAAAACTGAGACATCCAAATCGAAATTATGTATTTAAACTGGTTTTACACTTTTTATTTTATGCCTAGTGCCAGAAGGGTTTTAATAAATATGACAATTACTGTACCAGAGTGATTTTTTAAATACATGTAAAAATCCTATGTGGTTTTCTTAATTTTTTCTCACCTTATTAACAGCAGAAAAATTTAAAGATCTGGTTTTAAATGTTCAGTAAAATTTGTTATAAGATCAATGCTGAGGGAAAACTTGCTACTAACATCTTTCAAGTGATTTTATTTGGCCTATATATTGTTTTATTAAATATTAAAGCAGTGTTAACCAATAGAGTATTTAATATATATTCATTATATCATTTTCTAAATTGTTCAGTACGTACATGAATCACATCTTGACCACATAGTTTTGAACATTTATTTGATAAACTGATGTTAATAATGTTAGATATAACAATAAATTTTTGGTGTCATAGAATTTGAATCTAAGAAACTGTATCCACTTTTTCTGCAATTTTATACATTATCTTCACACCAACACAAATAGCGTGGATTCCTTTCTACATACACAACTCCTACCTTCAAGTACATCTAAATACCTCTCCTAAATTGTATTTATTGTTGAATATTATAATGAACTAATGCGCATTAACAATTAATTACAAGCTGTACAAAATTAAAATAATAAACAATTAATAAAAATACCATGACTATAATTGCTTTGGATTACAATTCAAACGTTATAGCGCGAAAAATAATGGTAAAAATGCCTAAAAGCCAGCACGTGATCGTTTTGTTTAAGTTGTTAAAAACATATTTATGTGATGGTAAAGTATCATCATTATAGGGGTGTCTGTGCGAGGAAAATTTCACACAGCCGTTTGATGTGGTTGTTAACATAGAAGTAGTAATTGCGGAATGTTTCCCGGGCTCCTATGTTTTCCTGCGGAGGTTGGTTGGAGTATTATCAGTCACCCCTATGGGAAAGAAAGAAAGTGCAGACGTTCATTCTTCCCTGGCGTAAACACTTTGTTTATTTCCTTAGTCATCGTCCTACGGACAATGACACGTCTGTTTTTCCTATAAGTCAATTTCGTCACATTCTAAAGAAAGACTACGAAAACCCCCAAATCATGTCGAAGACGTGAACAATAACAATGACAGCTGGAAAGTAGTATACGGTATCTGTAGAAAAGGGATTTAGATTCAAATATATAGACCCGTCACAGCATACCTAGTGAATTTCCAATGGAATTTGATATCTTTAGTTTTCGCTATAAAACACTGAGGGACTATGTAGATTTTCTTCCATATGGGAGTGTTTTTATAGGAAAGTATAGGCTATTACCTATAGTAAAGGTAGACTATAGTAAGTTTTTTTAACATGATCCTTCTAGGAAGAGATGGTGGTGGGGGTTTGTTTATCTTGCTTATATCCCATTGGCTGGAGCCCTTTGGTTTTTTTGTTATTTTTGTTTTATTTCACTGTTGCATACCAGCTGGTAATTTTACATCACAACATAATGCGTATCATTTTTACAATATTATTGGTAGCGGTTGTTTTTTAATCAGTTTACTTTAGAATTGTTACTTTTTTAACAAGGAATAGGTTTAGCTTAAAATATAACAGCTGACTACGAGTTACTGAAAGATATTGTAACTCTTTTAAAACAGTATTTGAGGAAATCTGATACTCAAACATGTTTGTCATGAGTTGAAATGTTTTGTTTGCAGTTTAAATCCCTCCCCCACCCCAATATTCTCGTAAAAGATCAGGTTTAAGAAAACGATCTATATATCCAAATTATATCGAAATCTGGCATATTTTCCCCCTACAAGCACTAGAGTTATGTAGGTTTGCCATCATGTGGATGTTGAAAGAAATTGCAAATTACACGCTATTTTGTAAAGCTATATACTACACCAAATTCAATCACATTATTTTCTAATAAATAAGCAAGATATAATGTTTTGTTGATTTGCCATAAAATACAATTTTTCAAAGTTTAATGTTATTTTGCAAGTAATTATAAAGTACCGGGTTGACCGAGCCTTGCTCGTTGGTTTGAATTAAATTTTGTTACAGTTGTATGGCAATCAAGCTATTAAGTTAACAACAACAACTGAACTATTTACAGTTGTCAGCTGTTTCATAAAGAATACTAAAAGTATATAGTGTTCTTTTTTTACCTTTCGTTACCAAAATGGCAACCCATAAGATTATAATGTTCAAATTTTTATCTTGATTTAAGACAAAAATCGATTTTCCTGGGGTTCAGGCTTCTTGTAAACATATTTTTGGGCCAAAACATTCTTAAATGTTTGAAATAACATGTTTGAAAAACTGTGTTGAAGCAAAATCCACCGGCTAGATTTCGAGATCGTGGAAAATACATAGCCAAAGACACTCTTCGTATTACAGTATAGGATTAGACCTACTTTTTACTCTCGGCCGGCGAGGTACTTTTTTATGTAGATCGAGTGGAAAAGTGAGGAGTTAATGTATTGTGGAGAGAAATAAATTCGAAAATAGGAGTTATTGGTGCGGAATTCAAGTTTCATAATAAAAGCCTGCCACCCTAGCAGTACAAAACATATAAAAAATAATGTTTTTCATAACACTCAATTATTAGCAAAGTATTGGGTGCAAAAATCACAACAACTTGGTTATTGGTGGATCACCGACACATGGTTATTGGTGGATCACCGCCACATGGTTATTGGTGGATCACCGCCACATGGTTATTCGTGAATCACCGCCACATGGTTATTGGTGGATCACCGCCACATGGTTATTGGTGGATCACCACCACATGGTTATTGGTGGATCACAACCACGTGGTTATTGGTGGATCACCGCCACATGGTTATTGGTGGATCACCACCACATGGTTATTGGTGGATCACAACCACGTGGTTATTGGTGGATCACCACCACATGGTTACTGGTGGATCACCACCACATGGTTATTGGTGGATCACAACCACGTGGTTATTGGTGGATCACCGCCACATGGTTATTGGTGGATCACCACCACATGGTTATTGGTGGATCACCACCACATGGTTATTGGTGGATCACAACCACGTGGTTATTGGTGGATCACCACCACATGGTTACTGGTGGATCACCACCACATGGTTATTGGTGGATCACCACCACATGGTTACTGGTGGATCACCACCACATGGTTATTGGTGGATCACCGCCACATGGTTATTGGTGGATCACCACCACATGGTTATTGGTGGATCACAACCACGTGGTTATTGCTGGATCACCGCCACATGGTTACTGGTGGATCACCGCCACATGGTTACTGGTGGATCACCACCACATGGGTATTGGTGGATCACAACCACGTGGTTATTGGTGGATCACCGCCACATGGTTATTGGTGGATCACCGCCACATGGTTATTGGTGGATCACCGCCACATGGTTATTGGTGGATCACCGCCACATGGTTATTGGTGGATCACCACCACATGGTTATTGGTGGATCACAACCACGTGGTTACTGGTGGATCCTAACAACTTGGTTATTGGTGGATCACGGCCACATGGTTATTGGTGGATCACCACCACATGGTTATTGGTGGATCACAACCACGTGGTTACTGGTGGATCCTAACAACTTGGTTATTGGTAGATCCTAACAACTTGGTTATTGGTGGATCACCGCCACATGGTTATTGGTGGATCACCGCCACATGGTTATTGATGGATCACAACCACGTGGTTACTGGTGGATCCTAACAACTTGGTTATTGGTGGATCACAGCCACATGGTTATTGGTGGATCACCGCCACATGGTTATTGGTGGATCACCACCACATGGTTATTGGTGGATCACAACCACGTGGTTACTGGTGGATCCTAACAACTTGGTTATTGGTGGATCACCGCCACATGGTTATTGGTGGATCACAACCACGTGGTTACTGGTGGATCCTAACAACTTGGTTATTGGTGGATCACCGCCACATGGTTATTGGTGGATCACCACCACATGGTTATTGGTGGATCACAACCACGTGGTTACTGGTGGATCCTAACAACTTGGTTATTGGTGGATCACCGCCACATGGTTATTGGTGGATCACTGCCACATGGTTATTGGTGGATCACCGCCACATGGTTATTGGTGGACCACCGCCACATGGTTATTGGTGGATCACCGCCACATGGTTATTGGTGGACCACGTATTGTGAGAGCAATGTTGTAGTTGCCGGTTTCTCGACCCTTCACAATATGTTTTCCGGCGTGTCACATCCCGGATCGCTCGGGATCAAGATGGGATCAACGTCGCTGTCGGTGTCGGATAGTTTTGGCTCCCTGACAATCGTTAACGTAATTGTTTTTCGCCCATGCCGAGGATCAGATAGCGCCTCGGGCGGTGTGAACGGACTAGCTTTTCCACAAATGTTTACTATGATACGTTTGAGCTATGGGTTAAAATTATCGTATTTAATCCTAATTTTTATCAATACATGGGGACCGAGCATTTGCTTGCTAAATTTAAACAATTCTTTAATGACAGTCACAGACTTTACTCTAAAATGACAAGCCTCCAAAAGGAAATGTTTCTTTCAAGAAGAGCTCGTTCGTTTCGCTCACTCGCCTTTCAGGATGTTTTAATGTAGGCCTAAGGGTGCTGCACTGTGGTATGAGTTTGTTGAGAGTGTAACATGTGGATTTTACCTCTACGGTTAAAATCTGATTTCATCATTGTTGCTAATTCTTTTGGTTTTAAATTTGATGGGAATTTTGAAAAATTCCTTGGTTTTACCTTTTTTATTTAACTAAAGAGTACATAATCACCAATAGAGAGTACTATTAAAACTGATAAGTTATTTCTATTATTATATATTTTAGTAATTTTGTTACTGGCTAAAATGGAAAACCACATGTTTGTAGTGGAGCACGCGTGGCCCGCGCTTTGACAGTTGAATCAGCTGTTATCAGCAACTCTTTAGTTTTGATTTTAAACTCCAGGAGACCATTTTAAAAATTTTTAGAATTTAAATTCAAGATTACAACAAAATTAGATTTTTCATAGAATAGAGACTTATATAAATATTTTTATCCCAGAACTAAGTTATTTACAAAGTTAGAAGAAAATCGGTCGATCCGTTTTCAAGATCCATGTGCATGCATACATACATACAAGTATACTTTACTCCTAATAGAGTATATATGATATGATAGAAAAAATTCCGATAAACATGTTTTTAATCAAAGTAACCCAATCTTAATTTAAGCCTAACATTTTACACTTTGCATTGTTATTACATAACCAGTAACTGAAGGCTTAGCATTTTCTCGGTAAACTTAAACAATTCTTTATAGTAATATCAGTTACAGACGGTGCGCTAAAACATCAATTCCTAAAAGGCTTGTTTCTTGATCAAGACTGGATCGTTCGCTTCGCTAACTCGCCCTTCTGACCGTTTTATAGGAGCTGCACTCGGTTTTCCCGTTAAAAATCTACTCTCAAGCAACTCAAATACTATGAACTCAATAAACAATTCAGTATTTTGTATTAAAGCTAATGATTGGAAGAACTACTAATATAACTACTAAATAAAAGCTTTGTATAATGTATAACTTTTATTATAAACACCAGTATAATTATTTTATAAATTTTCCCCAGACATATATTCTACCGCACCACTTTTCTATTCCCAAAACGTTGCAGTGCGAGCTACATTGTACGGGACAAAATGAAAAGAATCATTAAAATTTTGTGTTAAGTAAAAATAGTAGAAAATAAAAATAATAATTATTAATACAGTAAATGAATATAAAAAATAATGCAAAAAACTGTCCGAAAACTTTTTATTTTTACTGAACAAAATTATTTTATTTTATCGAAAAAATGTGTTTATTTTAACTGGTGACAGCCCGTTAAAAATTACATGTGATTTTAAAGCCTTGTTCAAGTTATAAAAATGTGATGTATTATAATACGTATAAGTCCTAGAGTTTAATGAATATCCTGACAGTAGCCTCCGTAACCCGTAACTAGATATTTTAGACTTATTTTTTTACCAATTTTACCAAAGAAAGGAAGTTAATTTCTAAACTTAATTTCTCTGTGCTCTTACGTTAAAACATTATTAATTTTCTTTCAGCCTAACTTCTGTCAGATTTACTGAAGAATTCACAATGGGGCTTCATTAGGTTATTCTGCTTACTCTAGTTGTTATGTCGTTTAAGTAAAAACACTGCATGAAAATGCATCAGGTATAAAACAAACAGACAAAAAACAAACAAAGGATGCCATAGTTCCACCTCAAGTGAACTGCTGTACCGACCTCTTGCCGTATTTTGATTGATCTTCGCATTAGAGCAGCACGGTCGCTCGCAAATCGTGTAAACTATTTACTATCGTCGTTAAATTATTATTTTTTGTTATCAGCAATAAAACTATTTATGATTTACCCTCAACTTATATACATTTATGTAAAACTAATTTCAGAGAACTAAGTTATTATTATTTTCAAATTAGAGATGTAGCAAACTTTGGTTCTCAGACTTAGTTACATTACTTTAAACTTGATTTCTCTGTCAATTATTCGCCCTTTAAACTCTTCATGCAAACTATATTAATACTCATAAAAAGTAGTGGGCTAATAATGCACTTGCACCAGTATCTGAGGGCCGACCATTTTTAGCAGGCTAATCGATGAAATACACATTTACCTCATCAATTAGCATTTTAGTTATTCGATATTGAGACTGCACCCGATTGTTCTAGATCTATAAATAAATGTAACCCCACAGTCATAACGATGAGTGGATTTGTAAAAGTAAACAAACATAAGGGTAAATTGGAGAACTATCGGTGATGAATTTCCATGACGTTTCCGTTCTCTAACACTACCATAGTAAAAGATTAAATCCCACTGTAATGTTAAATTGAAAGATAAACATGGAAGGATTTTAATTGTGTTGAAGACATCACTGTCCATCACTGGGGCAGTAAATATTCCCTCGGAGACTCTAAAACACCACTAAACATCACATCTATGATTAAGAAGATAAATACTAAGTGAAGACTCGAGGTTATAGTCTCCACGAGATACAACGCCCTTGGGGGACAACAGATTTATGTTGATATATTATCGTTCAAGAAAGATACACACTTTTTGCCGAATAACTATCATCTGGAGACTGTTTTATGGAGATGACAAGGCAAACCCAGTAAAAGAGTATGCAAATTTTGCTAACAAGTGACAGAGATTTGTGAACTAGCTGAATCCAACTTCAGTTCTTGTGTTTATTTTTTTAAACGACTTGGATCTAGTGTTAGGAAGATGTGGAGTAGTTTAATGAGAAATATTACTTTGATGTCACGTTTTTGTGGGTTTTATAAAGATAGATCATTTATTTATTTGTCTTAAATGCATTAAGGAACACTATGTTAAAAAATGTGTAAGGATAACAATTGAAAAGGTATGGAAACAACCTACATTATGTAACTACAGTACAGGAGATATAAGTTATAATGTAAAAATATCAAACAACAAAAATTTAATAGTTACTAGTGCAAAACAGAACAAGTGATGGTTAAAATAATTGTATAAAATACAAAATAATATCAATAAAGTGTCAATAAGACTTAAATGACTCATGAATGCGATTGCCATGCAGATGTGAAAGTGTGACATATATTATAACCATCAACTTCACAGTTAGTTCTCTCTCTAGAATCCTTGAATCTTATTATAACTACTCACGATTGTCTAAGTTTACAACATGTAATACACTCATGTCCATATAGGAATTATGCTTTAAAATGACATTCATATACTTTAGTGCTTGCTTTCAAAACGTATAGACAAAACAGGAAAATTAGTCAATGTCATTTTTTAATGAGATTTTATTCTTTATTCTATATTCTCATTTATGTAAAAGTGTTTCTTCTCCAGGAACTGTAAAAATGTAAGATGATTAAAAATATACCTAGGCTATTTTATCTAGCCAATAATTGGATTAAAAATTGGGGAACTAAATTAATTTAAGTATCTTTTTTATAAATTACTTATAGTTTGGTTGAGCCTAGTTTACGCTGGACTTGACAACAAACTGCTGGCCACATTTGATGTAAAAGTTTTATAAAATACCACTGAATTAGTTGGAAACAATTATGCTATCAAAACAAAGATGACACTAAATGTTGTAAATTCCATTGTAAATGAGGCATAACATAAAAATTCGTAATTTAGCTTGTAAGTTGTTTTTAACTTTAATTTTACGATGTTTTTAAGTTCATTTGAGAGAAAAATAGGAAAAAAACTAAATTTTTTATTTGTTTTTCAAAGTATAAATATGTTAAGGATTTTTTATAGGTAGTAAGTAGATACGGAGAATAAAATGATCCATAGCAACATTCCAGTATTTTATGAGATAACGCAGGCTTTTAGAGTAATTTGGAATATGTTACTTAATGTAATTTTTAAGATCATTATACATTTTATTCATTTTTTCATTAGTATATAGGGCGTCCCTCAACCCTCTACCGACCTTTTCAGGCAATATTCCTGACCTAAAGACAAGCCAAAATATAATATAAAAAAATTCCAAAAACTCCAAATTTAACCACACATCCGCCATTTTGAAATTTTAAAGGATAATTTTTTACTGAAGAACAAAGTTTTGCAATAAGCTGAAGCTTAGTAGGCCTATGCAGTTTTTGAGGTAAACGCTTAATTGAAGAAAATAATCAATGTTTTACCACTCATATATTCGAAATGGTAGCTGTTTAAAATCTTTATCCTCAAATTGCATGAAATCTACATTAGGTAGCAAAATTTATGTTATTATGTATTATTTTATTTTATTTACAATCCAACGATATAACAGGAGGGGAAATCGGTTGATAAATAAGCAAAATAGAGCGATTTTAATACAAATAGTTATTCATCTGAGAGGGTTGCAGCGCGAAAAGCGACGGCGACGGCGCGCCGGCGCAGTCGCGGCAACCGCTCAACAATGAGATTCAAAATTAAACTAGCCCCGGAAAGTGATATGGTCGTGACCGTGTTAATCTCAGTTAAATAACTCAATCTCACTTATTTATTACCCGATTTCCATAATGTTTACTTAGTTGGATTTGAAAAAAAATTACTAAAAAAGCACATAAAACATAAACTCTGTAATGTTTATGCAATTTAAGATTAAAAATTTTAAACAGCCACCATTTTGAAAATGTGAATTGTAAAAAATTATTACTTTTCTTAAATTAGGCCGTTACGTGTAAAAGCTGTACACCAAGTTTTAACTTATTACAACAAATCGTTCTTAAATTAAAAATTACAAAAAAATACAAAATTATGGCTTTGTGGTTAATTTTGAGTTATGGACATTTTCAATACAATATTTTGGTTTGTCTTTAGGTCTGGTATAATAATTTAAGAGGTCAGAAGAAAGTTCAGGGACATCCTGAATATTATTGGTGCACATTTTGAAACTAGCGATTCTAAGAATTTCATTTCACGTAACACTGACCCCGACTTACTGAATTCAAAAGGGAGAGAATGGAACAAAATCAAGACCTGCTTTAAAAGTGATAAAATCTCAGTAGCTCGACACGAAATGATTGAGTAATTGAGTCTGTTAATTTTGCTTAGTTAATTCTGAGATGTATGCTAGGTTATTTTTGGTTCCAATGTTGTAGACGAAGTGCCACAACGGACCTGGTACACTACAGAGAGCGTTCGCTTGTTTGTTGTTGTTGATACAGTAGTTCTCCTTGAGAGTGGAATGCATCCTGAAATAATTGCCCCTCAGCCGGGTGACAACAGCTCCAGCTACAATCAATGTAGGAGATAACACAGTTGTTAACGGCTTGTACAGCTAGCCGCCTACTTGTAGTTAATCAGTGATAACAGCTACACGGCTACAATCAAAGTAGAGCATAGTACAACACAGCCGCTATAGATAGCTATAGGTGATAACAGCTAAAGGGCTACAATCAAAGGGGAGGATAGTACAACACAGCCGCTATAGATAGCTATAGGTGATAACAGCTACAGGGCTACAATCAAAGGGGAGGATAGTACAACACAACCGCAATAGATAGCTATAGGTGATAACAGCTAAAGGGCTACAATCAAAGGGGAGGATAGTACAACACAGCCGCTATAGATAGCTATAGGTGATAACAGCTACAGGGCTACAATCAAAGGGGAGGATAGTACAACACAACCGCAATAGATAGCTATAGGTGGTAACAGCTAAAGGGCTACAATCAAAGGGGAGGATAGTACAACACAGCCGCTATAGATAGCTATAGGTGATAACAGCTACAGGGCTACAATCAAAGGGGAGGATAGTACAACACAGCCGCTATAGATAGCTATAGGTGATAACAGCTACAGGGCTACAATCAAAGGGGAGGATAGTACAACACAGCCGCTATAGATAGCTATAGGTGATAACAGCTACAGGGCTACAATCAAAGGGGAGGATAGTACAACACAACCGCAATAGATAGCTATAGGTGATAACAGCTAAAGGGCTACAATCAAAGGGGAGGATAGTACAACACAGCCGCTATAGATAGCTATAGGTGATAACAGCTACAGGGCTACAATCAAAGGGGAGGATAGTACAACACAGCCGCTATAGATAGCTATAGGTGATAACAGCTACAGGGCTACAATCAAAGGAGAGGATAGTGCAAGACATTCGCTATAGATAGCTATAGGTGATAACAGCTACAGGGCTACAATCAAAGGAGAGGATAGTGCAAGACATTCGCTATAGATAGCTATAGGTGATAACAGCTACAGGGCTACAATCAAAGGAGAGGATAGTACAACACAGCCGCTATAGATAGCTATAGGTGATAACAGCTACAGGGCTACAATCAAAGGAGAGGATAGTACAACACAGCCGCTATAGATAGCTATAGGTGATAACAGCTACAGGGCTACAATCAAAGGAGAGGATAGTGCAAGACATTCGCTATAGATAGCTATAGGTGATAACAGCTACAGGGCTACAATCAAAGAAGAGGATAGTACAAGACAACCGCAATAGATAGCTATAGGTGATAACAGCTACAGGGCTAAAATCAAAGGAGAGGATAGTACAACACAGCCGCTATAGATAGCTATAGGTAATAACAGCTACAGGGCTACAATCAAAGGAGAGGATAGTACAACACAGCCGCTATAGATAGCTATAGGTGATAATAGCTACAGGGCTACAATCAAAGGAGAGGATAGTGCAAGACATTCGCTATAGATAGCTATAGGTGATAACAGCTACAGGGCTACAATCAAAGGAGAGGATAGTGCAAGACATTCGCTATAGATAGCTATAGGTGATAACAGCTACAGGGCTACAATCAAAGAAGAGGATAGTACAAGACAACCGCAATAGATAGCTATAGGTGATAACAGCTACAGGGCTAAAATCAAAGGAGAGGATAGTACAACACAGCCGCTATAGATAGCTATAGGTGATAATAGCTACAGGGCTACAATCAAAGGAGAGGATAGTACAACACAGCCGCTATAGATAGCTATAGGTGATAACAGCTACAGGGCTACAATCAAAGGAGAGGATAGTACAAGACAACCGCAATAGATAGCTATAGGTGATAACAGCTACAGGGCTAAAATCAAAGGAGAGGATAGTACAACACAGCCGCTATAGATAGCTATAGGTGATAACAGCTACAGGGCTACAATCAAAGGGGAGGATAGTACAACACAGCCGCTATAGATAGCTATAGGTGATAACAGCTACAGGGCTACAATCAAAGGAGAGGATAGTGCAAGACATTCGCTATAGATAGCTATAGGTGATAACAGCTACAGGGCTACAATCAAAGGAGAGGATAGTGCAAGACATTCGCTATAGATAGCTATAGGTGATAACAGCTACAGGGCTACAATCAAAGGAGAGGATAGTACAACACAGCCGCTATAGATAGCTTAGGTGATAACAGCTACAGGGCTACAATCAAAGGAGAGGATAGTACAACACAGCCGCTATAGATAGCTATAGGTGATAACAGCTACAGGGCTACAATCAAAGGAGAGGATAGTGCAAGACATTCGCTATAGATAGCTATAGGTGATAACAGCTACAGGGCTACAATCAAAGAAGAGGATAGTACAAGACAACCGCAATAGATAGCTATAGGTGATAACAGCTACAGGGCTAAAATCAAAGGAGAGGATAGTACAACACAGCCGCTATAGATAGCTATAGGTAATAACAGCTACAGGGCTACAATCAAAGGAGAGGATAGTACAACACAGCCGCTATAGATAGCTATAGGTGATAATAGCTACAGGGCTACAATCAAAGGAGAGGATAGTACAAGACAGCCGCTATAGGTAGCTATAGGTGATAACAGCTACAGGGCTACAATCAAAGGAGAGGATAGTACAACACAGCCGCTATAGATAGCTATAGGTGATAACAGTTACAGGGCTACAATCAAAGGAGAGGATAGTGCAAGACATTCGCTATAGATAGCTATAGGTGATAACAGCTACAGGGCTACAATCAAAGGAGAGGATAGTACAACACAGCCGCTATAGATAGCTATAGGTGATAACAGCTACAGGGCAATCAAAGGAGAGGATAGTACAACACAGCCGCCATAGATAGCTATAGGTGATAGCAGCTACAGGGCTACAATCAAAGGAGAGGATAGTGCAAGACATTCGCTATAGATAGCTATAGGTGATAACAGCTACAGGGCTACAATCAAAGGAGAGGATAGTACAACACAGCCGCTATAGATAGCTATAGGTGATAACAGCTACAGGGCTACAATCAAAGGAGAGGATAGTACAACACAGGCGCTATAGATAGCTATAGTTGATAACAGCTACAGGGCTACAATCAAAGAAGAGGATAGTACAAGACAACCGCAATAGATAGCTATAGGTGATAACAGCTACAGGGCTAAAATCAAAGGAGAGGATAGTACAACACAGCCGCTATAGATAGCTATAGGTAATAACAGCTACAGGGCTACAATCAAAGGAGAGGATAGTACAACACAGCCGCTATAGATAGCTATAGGTGATAATAGCTACAGGGCTACAATCAAAGGAGAGGATAGTACAACACAGCCGCTATAGATAGCTATAGGTGATAACACCTACAGGGCTACAATCAAAGGAGAGGATAGTACAACACAGCCGCTATAGATAGCTATAGGTGATAACAGCTACAGGGCTACAATCAAAGGAGAGGATAGTACAACACAGCCGCTATAGATAGCTATAGGTGATAACAGCTACAGGGCTACAATCAAAGGAGAGGATAGTACAACACAGCCGCTATAGATAGCTATAGGTGATAACAGCTACAGGGCTACAATCAAAGGAGAGGATAGTACAAGACAGCCGCTACAGATAGACGTAGGCAATAAGTGATAACAGTTACAGGGCTACAATCAAAGGAGAGGATAGTGCAAGACATTCGCTATAGATAGCTATAGGTGATAACAGCTACAGGGCTACAATCAAAGGAGAGGATAGTACAACACAGCCGCTATAGATAGCTATAGGTGATAACAGCTACAGGGCTACAATCAAAGGAGAGGATAGTGCAAGACATTCGCTATAGATAGCTATAGGTGATAACAGCTACAGGGCTACAATCAAAGAAGAGGATAGTACAAGACAACCGCAATAGATAGCTATAGGTGATAACAGCTACAGGGCTAAAATCAAAGGAGAGGATAGTACAACACAGCCGCTATAGATAGCTATAGGTAATAACAGCTACAGGGCTACAATCAAAGGAGAGGATAGTACAACACAGCCGCTATAGATAGCTATAGGTGATAATAGCTACAGGGCTACAATCAAAGGAGAGGATAGTACAAGACAGCCGCTATAGGTAGCTATAGGTGATAACAGCTACAGGGCTACAATCAAAGGAGAGGATAGTACAACACAGCCGCTATAGATAGCTATAGGTGATAACAGTTACAGGGCTACAATCAAAGGAGAGGATAGTGCAAGACATTCGCTATAGATAGCTATAGGTGATAACAGCTACAGGGCTACAATCAAAGGAGAGGATAGTACAACACAGCCGCTATAGATAGCTATAGGTGATAACAGCTACAGGGCAATCAAAGGAGAGGATAGTACAACACAGCCGCCATAGATAGCTATAGGTGATAGCAGCTACAGGGCTACAATCAAAGGAGAGGATAGTGCAAGACATTCGCTATAGATAGCTATAGGTGATAACAGCTACAGGGCTACAATCAAAGGAGAGGATAGTACAACACAGCCGCTATAGATAGCTATAGGTGATAACAGCTACAGGGCTACAATCAAAGGAGAGGATAGTACAACACAGGCGCTATAGATAGCTATAGTTGATAACAGCTACAGGGCTACAATCAAAGAAGAGGATAGTACAAGACAACCGCAATAGATAGCTATAGGTGATAACAGCTACAGGGCTAAAATCAAAGGAGAGGATAGTACAACACAGCCGCTATAGATAGCTATAGGTAATAACAGCTACAGGGCTACAATCAAAGGAGAGGATAGTACAACACAGCCGCTATAGATAGCTATAGGTGATAATAGCTACAGGGCTACAATCAAAGGAGAGGATAGTACAACACAGCCGCTATAGATAGCTATAGGTGATAACACCTACAGGGCTACAATCAAAGGAGAGGATAGTACAACACAGCCGCTATAGATAGCTATAGGTGATAACAGCTACAGGGCTACAATCAAAGGAGAGGATAGTACAACACAGCCGCTATAGATAGCTATAGGTGATAACAGCTACAGGGCTACAATCAAAGGAGAGGATAGTACAACACAGCCGCTATAGATAGCTATAGGTGATAACAGCTACAGGGCTACAATCAAAGGAGAGGATAGTACAAGACAGCCGCTACAGATAGACGTAGGCAATAAGTGATAACAGTTACAGGGCTACAATCAAAGGAGAGGATAGTGCAAGACATTCGCTATAGATAGCTATAGGTGATAACAGCTACAGGGCTACAATCAAAGGAGAGGATAGTACAACACAGCCGCTATAGATAGCTATAGGTGATAACAGCTACAGGGCTACAATCAAAGGAGAGGATAGTACAACACAGCCGCCATAGATAGCTATAGGTGATAGCAGCTACAGGGCTACAATCAAAGGAGAGGATAGTGCAAGACATTCGCGATAGATAGCTATAGATGATAACAGCTACAGGGCTACAATCAAAGGAGAGGATAGTACAACACAGCTGCTATAGATAGCTATAGGTGATAACAGCTACAGGGCTACAATCAAAGGAGAGGATAGTACAACACAGGCGCTATAGATAGCGATAGTTGATAACAGCTACAGGGCTACAATCAAAGAAGAGGATAGTACAAGACAACCGCAATAGATAGCTATAGGTGATAACAGCTACAGGGCTAAAATCAAAGGAGAGGATAGTACAACACAGCCGCTATAGATAGCTATAGGTAATAACAGCTACAGGGCTACAATCAAAGGAGAGGATAGTACAACACAGCCGCTATAGATAGCTATAGGTGATAATAGCTACAGGGCTACAATCAAAGGAGAGGATAGTACAACACAGCCGCTATAGATAGCTATAGGTGATAACACCTACAGGGCTACAATCAAAGGAGAGGATAGTACAACACAGCCGCTATAGATAGCTATAGGTGATAACAGCTACAGGGCTACAATCAAAGGAGAGGATAGTACAACACAGCCGCTATAGATAGCTATAGGTGATAACAGCTACAGGGCTACAATCAAAGGAGAGGATAGTACAACACAGCCGCTATAGATAGCTATAGGTGATAACAGCTACAGGGCTACAATCAAAGGAGAGGATAGTACAAGACAGCCGCTACAGATAGACGTAGGCAATAAGTGATAACAGTTACAGGGCTACAATCAAAGGAGAGGATAGTGCAAGACATTCGCTATAGATAGCTATAGGTGATAACAGCTACAGGGCTACAATCAAAGGAGAGGATAGTGCAAGACATTCGCGATAGATAGCTATAGATGATAACAGCTACAGGGCTACAATCAAAGGAGAGGATAGTACAACACAGCCGCTATAGATAGCTATAGGTGATAACAGCTACAGGGCTACAATCAAAGGAGAGGATAGTACAACACAGCCGCTATAGATAGCTATAGGTGATAACAGCTACAGGGCTACAATCAAAGGAGAGGATAGTACAACACAGCCGCTATAGATAGCTATAGGTGATAACAGCTACAGGGCTACAATCAAAGGAGAGGATAGTACAACACAGCCGCAATAGATAGCTATATTTGATAACAGCTACAGGGCTACAATCAAAGGAGAGGATAGTACAAAACAGCCGCTACAGATAGCTATAGGTGATAACAGCTACAGGGCTACAATCAAAGTAGAGGATAGTACAAGACAGCCGCTATAGGTAGCTATAGGTAATAACAGCTACAGGGCTACAATCAAAGGAGAGGATAGTACAAGACAGCCGCTATAGATAGCTATAGGTGATAACAGCTACAGGGCTACAATCAAAGGAGAGGATAGTACAACACAGCCGCAATAGATAGCTATAGTTGATAACAGCTACAGGGCTACAATTAAAGGAGAGGATAGTACAAGACAGCCGCTACAGATAGCTATAGGTGATAACAGCTACAGGGCTACAATCAAAGTAGAGGATAGTACAAGACAGCCGCTATAGGTAGCTATAGGTAATAACAGCTACAGGGCTACAATCAAAGGAGAGGATAGTACAACACAGCCGATATAGATAGCCATAGGCAATCACTAATAACAGCTACAGGGCTACAAAGTAGAGGATAGTACAAGACAGCCGCTATAGATAGCCATAGGCAATCACTAATAACAGCTACAGGGCTACAAAGTAGAGGATAGTACAAGCCAGCCAATATAGATAGCCATAGGCAATCACTAATAACAGCTACAGGGCTACAAAGTAGAGGATAGTACAAGCCAGCCGATATAGATAGCCATAGGCAATCACTAATAACAGCTACAGGGCTACAAAGTAGAGGATATTACAACACAGCCGATATAGATAGCCATAGGTAATCAGTGATAACAGCTACAGGGCTACATTTATTATACAACTTAAAATTTGTAACATTCTAGAAAGTGTAATACAAATTTAGCACACGGTTATAAATTATCACATTGAACATTCTGGTCACTATCGAGATTTCGCACTTGGTGAAAAGTGGGAGTTTTTGGGTACAGCTAAAAAGTGACCATAATCTAATCCAGGGTTTGGATGTTACTTCATTTTGAAGTCTATATACAATAATATAAAAATAGTGAAAGTAGGCTACTAGTGGTATCTAAAAAATATTAAATGTTATTTTGTGGTAATAAACATTCAGTATTTAATCTTAATCATAATTAGTATTTAGTAAATCTCATCATAATTTCATTGCTATTAAGTACTCATCTATAAATATTATTCATTGATACCAAGTACGCATCTATGAGTAATATTCTTTGCTACTAAGTACGCATCTATAAATATAATTCAAGAATTATCTTCAGACGATCAGAAATATCAAAGAGCCTATCTGCAATTCAAAAAGTAAAGGTTTGTTTTACATTTGTATCCGTTCGTACAGCATTTCAGGGCCACCGATCAAATAAGGTTGCGCAAATAGACTTGTAAAACATATAATATGCAACATCTGCATATCGTAGGATCAGCCGCGTTGCAGGGCCGAGACATAAAGATTATTCAGAGCTACGGCAGGTATAGCGGATGCTGCACCTCTAGAAGACAGTTGGAAGGCCTTGTCGAGGTTTTTATCTTTTGCAACGTTAACATCTAGCAGAGAAGAAGACGCTAACGCCCGGTCCTGTCACAATGACCTTCTAATATTTGCTTACAAAATGCCAAATTTAGGGATAAGTCTTTATAATTTCGTTAAAAAATCTATCACAAATTATTTGATAAAGTTTTAGGGCCTAAACATTTATGTAAATTTAAATAAACTGATACAATTTTTTTCTTTTTAATGTTATAAACCTTAATAAAAACCAACTAGTGTATTATATACATACCTTTCATAAAGTATCTTAAGAATTTAACTTTATAATACATTTTTATTCTGCGACTATCGACAGTACTGTATGTTTTCTCTATATCGGGACCGCCCACGTTAAAGCAGACCGTCAACCGGTTCCACCAAACAATCCCGTATGGCATTTCGCTTCACACATCGCTGTAAACTGTCATTTCATCCCACCTAGAACGATTTGAATCTATAAACAAGACACGAGGTAAATGGATTAAAACTGAAATTTCATAAACTGCACGGCAGCCGATCGGCTTACTTTCAATATGAGTTGTGAAACACTGATACCTGTCGGACGAAGAAGTATTAGACTGTAACCCCGATATTAGTTTTTAATTGCGATTTCCCGGTTGAACGTACGCTATAACCCCGATCGGAGGTCTAAATGAACGTACTTGGGTTGTGCATCGACCTAGAAACGAGTATTCAAACGTTACATGACAAACTAGGATCACCAAACCTGATAGGATTGATGGCAATACGGTTCGAGCCCACCATTACCTTAAGAGGTTCAAGGTAATCAATGTTCTATTTATTAATGGGTGGCTCTAAGGACTATACTGTATATTGCGCCACATGTGTGTTTGAAGGTAAAACGCACCTTGAACGTTTACTGCACCACTGCTTTACGAGCGCAAACATTTTTATTTATTATTTCTCCATACTGTTAATCTGTTTTTATATTACAGTGAGGTAAACCAATTTCCTTCCTCTTAAAAGCCAATATCCGAACATGTAGAATAATTATTTATAAATTTGTCATGTTTGAAATAAGTATGAGTATGGCGAAAATTTTTAAATGATAGCATTGTAATCGATCTTCTTTTGTGTGTGTAGTTTTAAAACGGATGTTTGCTTTATTTAGATTTATTAAGCATATCTGTGTAACAAAGGCCTAACCCAAATTTGTTTCTCTTGTTTCTCGACTGTACACTAATGTTAACTACGTCCTTCTGGAATGGGATGGTTTCTATTTTCTTTATTTAAGGTGACTCAATTTTTTTACCATGCTCCTCCGCAAGATTCAAAGTGCACTGACTTGTGCGGTTCTTTGTTTGATTTCTAATAAACGGTGTCAGTAAAGAAACATACTTTCTCCCATTGTGAATGGCATAAATTGATATTTAACGCACTTAACGCATTGATAGATGTCTATACAGTGTTGAGGGCCGCCGCCGTGCTGTAGCATCATGAGTTCGACCCCAAGCTCGCGGATGTGACTTTTTGCAACGTACTGCGGTTACGGTTACCGCTAGCTAACAAGAATTTAACGTTTTCCTTAACCATTTTCCTCAGAGTAATTATTTAAAATTTCGGATTATTTAGTTTTTTTTAGCTTGTTTTAATGGTTACAAGTAAAACTTATTTCAAGTTGACAGTGTTTTTGGAAAACCCAAAAAATATTTTTAAAAGACTTTAAGCTTTTTGAATGCAAATTTTCTTGGAGATCAAAGATTTTGAAAAATTGTAATTTGCCACCCACACACACAGAAAGATATAATTTTTTGACTCGGGGATCACCAAAACGAATATATGCAACAAAACTCAAATTTGAAAACTTTAATGAAAACAATACTTTCTCTTAGTACTATGGTAAAAAAGTATATGAAGAAAGTTAACATATGAGATTTGGAATATGTATAGATATAACCATAAGTTACGACTCTGTGTCGAATATCCATACTAATCTACATGTGAATTAAGATTTTTCAAATTACACTCATTCCTGATGAATGCTGAGTCAGACAGAAGTCGCAAGATAGCCATCTAAACAACGTTGGTTACGTCTTTGTCTAATAGTTTCTGCTGATTATTCAGTCTCTAGTTGGCCAAGGTTATCTAGCTTATTAATGCTGTAAATAAATGTATTTTGCCGACTGTTTAATGACATTATTTCTTTATTAACGTTTTCCAGGTCACGGAGATCGTATTTTTTAATCAGCCGAACTCAAGCTTCAAACTCTTTTTGGACCAAATTAATTAGTAAGAAATCGAAGATGTAAATATTCAGTTTTTCCTTCTGCGACCTCGGCCACTAAAAGCTTCTAATGAGGTATCATTTCCTAGCCCGAATTCAATGTCATGGCAGTCAATTTGAATAAAATGCGTTTTACTGACCATGTTTGGAATTGTGTGAGAAGTTTTAGAACACACAAACCATGTGACATTGCGCGGTATGCCTATATAGATAAAATTGGGATAACATTCATCGTATATGATCAGTGCGGAGAAAATGACTCTACGATTTTAGACATATGCAGTGCCGCTTTGTTCATGCGAACGAAAGGTTAGTATCTCAAAAGTAGTGGGATTATAGCAAATTTGCAATGTTTTTCTTAAAGGCTATTCTATATATGAAGATATATATCAAAAGTGGCCAAATAATATAAAAAAGGACAGAGTGCAATGTGGAGTAAAGAGCCTTTTTATCTTCAAGTACAGTACTAAATAGATTTTTTTTTTTATATAAATCTGATCTATATAATGATCTGATGTAATGGGATTTTGCAGGTACTAGATTTTTGAGTGAGTAAACCATTAAAACAAATTTCTTTTCTCATATTTGGAAAATACATTGTAACAAGGCATTATCGTGTATATCTATTATCCAAAATATCTTTCCTTCTTAGTTTCCTCTTTCCTTCCTTTAAGGTCCTTACTTCGTGAATTTGGCTAAAACTATTGCAAAAATGGTTGGGGTTAATGCAAAACGTGAAACAGTGGGAAAATGGGGTTAAATAGAATTTTATTCTGAATGCACAGTAAATATTGTACTTACAGAAATTAGTTGGATATAAAAATTAAATATATCTTGCTTCAAAATTGATAACTTTAAATATTATCTCTCTATGTGTAGATTATAATCTTAAAATATATAAATATCTATTAAAACCTTTCAGAAATCAGTGAAAACTATGTAGTATTTATAACATCGATGGCACGGAATTATAGGAGATCGCAGTGCAGAAAATCGTAGCAATTCAGTACAGGCCTTGGCGAATTGTAAATTCCTACTTCTTGTATTCTTTAAAATACTTTAAAATCTTTGAATACTTTTCTCTTTTTACAACCATACGACTTTGCTGTTTTTGGAAAGTTGGTTTTAATTACTAGTGGTTTTTACTTTATATAGCTCTCCAGTTAAACATACTTTAAGGATTCAGAGCGCTCTTCATTCTGTAAATCTACCACGAAAATTCCTGGTGAACACATCATTCAATTTATTTCAACAATACTTTTCAAAACATATAAATGGAGAAAATTGTGATGAAACAATTTAACGGAAATACTAAAAACCAAGATAAATCCTGGAAAAAAACAATAATAAATTGCCAAATTGTATACATCAAGCAGCAGATTATTATTCTGTGAAGTGAAAAACCATAAGAAATAAGACGACACCAGTAGATGCTTATCACACCAAGACGGATAAGGATGAGTTTCCAACGTTGCCAAATGCATTGCAGTATTTCAGCTTCTCACGTTTCAGTAAGCGATGATTCGAGCTGTAATCTGTTCACGTGTAAATCTTCCCACGTGGGACCAGAATCCCATCAACAATTTATGCTCCACTCAGAACTATAGAGCAATCAAATGTTTTCCTCTGTAATTGGCGTTTTTCCTGAATAGCAAGTTGTTCTAATTTATTCGAACAGAGCGCGGCTTGGTTATCACGAGAATCATCAAGGCAACAACAAAACAAGTTATTAGAAATTTTTGTTTGATAGTAAAACAGAGAGTTATTACTCCAAGATGAATACAGCACGTACGTGCTTTTAATCAACTGATGTTTATTGTGTATATATTTTAACATCAAGAGTGCCAATCGCTCATTTGGACTATTTCCAACCAGCTGTTGGGTAGAAACCAATGTAGTAACAGCTGATTTGAATAATAAGCAGGTGATTAAGGCCTTTCCGTGCGGTAGGTCTTGACTTTTGATAGATTAGTTTTGTAAAATTATATTATGTTATTGCTGCACAGCAATCGATATTCTTCAACAATGATTGGTACAAGTTTGATTTATTTAACTAGGTTACAAAAAGACCTTTAAACTTTGCCATTATCCTTCTTTTTATAATAACCATCATAGAAAGTGTCACTGGAGCTCATTTTATGTATTTTTAAATTGTGTTTACAATAAACTAAATGTATTTTAAATACTGTATATTCTTTTGAAAAGCTTTTATAAACCCTTCTTATGAAAATCGAGGTTTGTTACCAAATAGCTATTGATTAAGAGCTCTCATCTAAGAGACATATTTAATTAGAAGTTTAATAATGTATATTCAAAACAAATAAAACACCAAATTGTGGCGAACCAAAGCCTCATGAAAATAAAAACTTTCTTTTTGTATTTTTTTTTTTAATATTTTATATGATCTTCCCAGATACGAGTTTCTACAATTATAAGTAATTGTTAGTAAGTTTGTGAGCAATGAATAATCAAATGGTATTACCAGGCACAACTATCACTTTTGTCCAAGGCTAATTTACAAATAGGCTATGTTAAAGATTTTCGTTGATTTTTGCAAACCAATTTAATTTATTAACAAGCTATTAAAAAGCTGTTTCCAGCATACATAGTATATTCAGTACATACCCGTTTCATCAATTTCAATGTAACAAATTTGTTGTAGATAAGTTTTGTCGGAGCTGCTTCACATCCTTTTCGTTAATGACATAATTTGACATAATTTTTAACCCAGCGCCGCCGCCGACCGGGGCCGGGCAGCTGCCCCTGCGGAGATGATTCGCGAGGTAATTTGTTCATTTCGGGGGGGGGGGGGGGTACACCTGAGAAACCCCCCCCCCCGGCCCTGCCTCATCACCTCATCAAACCCGGCATCAAGCTAATGGAAGTTGCGGAGGCCAAGGTCCGGGATTCCAGGATCACGACTGTAGGAGCGACCAGGTGGTTGATCCCGGCCAGTGAAATAATGTTTCCTTCTTTTGATTTATTAATTTTAAGTTGGCGCCCTTGATAAAAACGCAAAATTATTACGGTCGATTCACAATAAATCAAACCTAAATAGGCCAAAATATTTGATACAGCGAATTATTTTCAATCCCCTTGAAAAAACCTGTGTGAGTCTAAAATACCAATGATACATAACTCGAATTAATTTTTACGGTCATATTTCACCTCAATAAATCGAAGACTTGAATTAGGAGATTCCCCCTTCAGGGACGTCTTTAGAGGGAGTCTTGAAGGAAAGTTTATCGGCCCATGTCATATCTAATACAATTTTTAAGGCATTTTTTATTATATGCATTCCTTTAAAATGTCAAGTATGTCCGAAGCTATTGAATTTTTAAGTTACACCAATACGATTTCAATGACAAGTTTGATTGCCTGTTATTTAAGGCTCGGTCATCCATTTGAGGTCGGGTTTGAGACATTGTACTCTACTGAGACCTTGAATTTTATGTACATATCAAGCTATGCTTACATTTAAGATGTTTTACTGACTGCTATGGGGCCGACCCCACCATACTTGGTCACTCAGTGATAACGTTAAAAAATATGTTTTTAGCCTTCAATTGTATTCTCAGAGTTTTAAACTTCTAGCGTAATTCCAGTGTAATTAGTAAAAATATCCAGCCGTTTCCATAATTTTCAGCACCCCTTTATGTTGTACGCCTGTGTGAAAAATGTCTTCCGTCTCTCCCTAACAAAGTGTCACTTTTAACTCGAGTCGGGAAAGCAGTGTGAACAATACCACAAGTTGATAAATAACAGTGTTATTCAACAATTGAACAGTAAAGCTTGACCTTTACCTTACAAACGTGGTTTACTACGAGCTCTCTAAACTCGTTAATCAAACTCATTTGAATTTCCGATCCAAAAGGTTTTTCGAATTACCCTGTGTAATAAAGTCAGACGCAAAAAAACTTGCGCATGTGCAGATTTTGCTGGAGCGATACAGACAGAGGCAGATGTTGAGATGTTTTATCGATTCTCTTGTAGGTCTCGTTTTTGCTTCAGTGGAAAACCTGGAGCAATAACAACATGGTTATCTATAATTACAACCTTAATCACACGTTCCTGGTCTTGTTGCCTTATTTACTACTGCAATAAACATGTTAGACAATAAACCTTTGTTAGTGTTGAAGCCATAACACAACGAGCTATGAAATATAACCGATACGAAGAATCGACTGTAAGCCTGTACTATACGATCCCAGGGGCTCTTGGCAAAAGCCGCTCAAGTTTTCATTATTGTTTCCATTTTCATCATATGTTTATATTCGTGACTTTTTCTGCTATTTCAACTAACTTCTTGGCAAGTCCCATGTGCTTGGTTTATACATTGACCATTATTTATCGGATGGTAAAAGAATCAAATTTACAAAATGTAGTAATCTTTAACAAATAGTAGATTGACGACACTCAATGTTAATTGGTCTTTTTTTCTCTCGATATAATGATTAAATCTAGGAGTTAAAAACCAAAAGTCATTAATGAAAGAATATTTTAAAATTGAAACACTGCGAGATCATAGTTTTCAGTTAAACTGGAAACTCCTGATACTGTAAAATAGCTCAAGGTAAAAACAGAAAAAAATATGATGGATGCTAATCTATTCATAAGTATTTTTCTTTGTTTGCATGGCCAGGCGCGTTTTAGCCAATCGGCCCTGAAATTGGCACAGAACCAATCAACATTTAGGATATCTGGAAGTGATACAACTATTTAGCACTGTGGTTGAGCAGGCGGCAAATCAAAAGACCGGCTCTCGTGCAATAATGATTGGTCATTGTTGCACTGTAGCTGCCTAAGGATAACACTCGAGCGTTGCGAAGCTTAGCGCCCAAATGACCAACATTCATAACATTCAGTCATCAGGCAACAGAATGTTGGATGACTCGTGATTCGGGGACTATGATTACCCATCGTCTCTTGGGTCGGCCCATTTGAGGATGTAAGGAGCAATTATGTGCTTTAAAATAAAGGGAGTTTAATAGTAGTTAATGCAAACATTTTACTATGAAGGTCTGAACCACGGGTGAGATGAAAGTAGAGCGAAGCGAGTGTTCTAAACGTCTCACCTGTGACCTAAAGACTAATACAATCGTTGCATACACTACTTTATCTACGACCAACTTAAATTTGGTAAAACACGTAATATCATATCTAAATATATAGGTTTTAGACTTTCCCCATAAAAAACGTAGAAACACAGGAGGTGGCTAAAACCAAAACTCACAAAATCCAAAATTACCGAAATTAAGTTAGCAGTGGTTCTTTATGTAATTTTTTGTGAGGAATCGAATTTGCAATTACTTTGTGTCAAAACTCACTTAATCATACCGAAAAACAGCCTCAAGGTATAGGTTGGTAGGTCAAATAATCCAATGTATTATGTTAGTTGCCGGCTGTTTTCCAGCCAATCAGCTTAGTATTTTCAAATATTAAAAATATTAAAGCTGCCCTTTTTCGTTATAATAAAACTTTAATTAATCCAAATGTCATGTCAAAACTAACATCATCCAACATTAAAACTCACATAATCCTTGAGTGTTAGCATCAAAACTTACACTTCATCCAAATGTCAGTATAAATACTAACATAAATAGGAAACTCATATCTATAGTTAAAATGTAAAAAATTTTGAAAGTCTGCATTGGGTTTGTATTACTAGAAAATATATATTCACAGTTTTGTTAATGTACAAGGTGATAATCACCTTCGACTTTGTAAACCATCTCAAGTACAGGTCGACATTTGGATCACAAATGGTTGCCGTATGTAATGATACAACACAAAAATACTAAAGCAAATTCTGACACAAAAAAATATTTGCAAAAGGTAAACCTAAATTATATTTAAAAAGATTAAGCAACAAAAAAAGATACTTACAAATATAGTTTATAGTTTTTGTAACTTATCTACACATAAGCTACCAAAACTGCAAAAACAAAAAAAAACTACAAAAACTAGCTAGTTTTTGTATCTATTTCTAGACACTAAACGACCTTGAAACGCTAGGAAGCAAAAAGCACCAATTTCGCTCGCTTAGGTGAGGTTTAGCTCGATCGTTCCGAGCTTTGCCCAAGGGAAGTTGAGAGCAATAATTCGGCTCAATTACATTTCAAGAACGGCCAAAGCGCATGCGTCTCCCGGAAATGCGGCAACCTCGCAGCACGATTGAGCCTGCGTAGTAATAACGATGCTCAACTGCTGTAATTCCATTGTAATTGCACACCAGTAGATCATAAAATACAAAAGCTGTGAGAAATTAATCAGGAAAACCCGTCAAGGAGGCTCTCATTTCGCTAAAAACTTTCATTAGTACGGTCATCCTTCGATTAAAATTAACATCTACGACAAACAATGGTCAATTGTAGCATTTCTTCAATGTGTTACCGGTATGAAAAATCCAGTTTCATTTTATCCTCGCCTTACTTTTTCTCACTATATTAATAAACCATAAAGAAAAGGGTAGTAAACATTTCGGAGGACCTAGAAGTTTAAAAAGAATTTAATTTGATATAATAATTCTCCCCCGAGCATTTTAAAGGAGCATTTTCTCCTTTACTCTGGCTTTGTGTACAAAATTTATACGTCTTCTTCTGCAAGCTTAAGGGCTCCCCCATCCTGGGCCAACACTTACTGAACATACCTAACTATCCAACAAGAGGCGGAACCTTGACGGACTCTTGCACAACAAATTTAAAACTGCTATGAACCTTCCATTTCAAGCAGGAGTGAAGTTCTTAAAGTTCTTAAACAATCTCCCTGAGGATGTTTTGCAGGAGAGAAAAAGTTTAGAGGCTGATTGAAGCAGCAGTTCTACACTGTGGGCAAGTTTTCAGTCGCAACATCAGAGTAAATGGCTTAGCTGTCTCAGGGAGAGGGGTAGGGAAAAATTTGGCTGAAGTTTTTGTTAATTTTAATTGATTTAAACAGATAAAGTAGGGCCCAAACCCCAGTCTTGTTACTATCTAACATCGACCAGTTGTTAGAAAGCATCATTAATTAATAGCCAAATGACAAATGGCAACTGGGTCCGGAATCGAACCTTTAAAAAGCTATTAACTTTTCTTAGGATCTAACCGGCAACCTTTGGATTCAAAGGCGAGCACTATAACCACTCAGCTACCCAGCCAGTTAAAAATAAAATTAAAATTTCCTGAATGAAACAATAAATGTGGCAATATATCAGTAAAAGAAAACGTGTGATTCAAATAACAGTTAATCATAAGAAATCATTATATTACGCAATTAAAAGACTGATAAAATAAGAAACCTACAAAATTAGAAAATTAAACTGAAATGTTGTGCTTTGTTAAAATAATTATTGTATTGCAAGTTCTTGGTGAACCCCATCAAATTAAAGTGACAAGTAATATTATAGCGGAGCTTGGGCTTGCAGCATGGCTCCGGCAGAAAGCAACGCACAGCATTGTTGATCTGGCCGGCGCAGAAATGCAGGCGCCTCAAGTTACTGGCTGGGTAGCAATGGAACTCGTCGGTAAGCTCCGGTCTACCTATGAGCCCTATCGACGTTATCGAATGCCGCCTCGCACTAGGCGAGTTTGATGGCTGCAGAGGTTTACGGAAATCGTGTTTTAAAATTAACAAATTATGATAGTAATTGACTCTTAACTTTTTCTAAAAGTAGAAAGACGGACCTCGTCCTCTCTAGTTTTCGAATTTTAAAATAAAATTTCTAATTTCAGTTATAACTGTCTAAAATCATCTGTTTTTCTCTAGTGGCAAGTTTTATAGATGCAGAGGTTTACGGGAATCTTGTTTTAATACTAACCAATTAAGATAGAGATCGGCTCTTAACTTTTTCTAAAAGTAAAAAAAAAAAAAAACTGATGTTTTTAGAATTTTTAAATACAACTTTTAATTTCAGCTATAACTGTCCAAAATCGTCTATTTTTCTCTATTTTTAACTGAAGTTTTCCATTAGTTTTGATGAAACTACCAAAGTGAGATCACCAAAGTGTAACAAAGGAAATTTAGCACAGTTTTCTTCTGTAATATGACACCTTAGTTATAGCTCTAGGCTGCATTTAGCAGAAGATAACAGGATTCTTAAAAAAACCCTTGCATTTGCATCGAGAAAAACTGATGATTTTAGACAGTTATAGCTGAAATTAGAAATTATATTTAAAAATTCTGCAACCAGAGCCGACGATATCTGTTTTTTTTTCTTAGAAAAAGTTAAGAGCCAATCTCTATCTTAATTGGTTAGTTTTAAAACACGATTCCCGTAAACCTCTGCATCTATAAAACTTGCCACTAGAGAAAAACATATGATTTTAGACAGTTGTTACGGCAAATAGAAATTTTATTTAAAACTTCTAAAACCAGAGAAGACGAGATCCTTCTTTTTACTCGCAAGACAGTTGTTACGGCAAATAGAAATTTTATTTAAAACTTCTAAAACCAGAGAAGACGAGATCCTTCTTTTTACTTTTAGGAAATGTTAAGAGTCAATCTCTATCTTTATGAGTTAATTTTAAAACACGATTCCCGTATCAAACTACAATAAGCATTGTACATAAATTGTGAATAAAAAATTAATTAATTTTTAGGGCGTTTTTTATTCTACACTAGCAATATATGAAGCACACCTTACATGAGAAAATATTAGGATAAATGTTAAATAAATGTTTCCAACACAAATCAAAGTTGTTATTTATTTTATAAAATAGTTTTTATTTTAGATATACAGGTTTTCGAAAATTTTAACGCCGTATTTGGTGTATAACATAAAGGTAAGTCCACCTTATGATTAAATTCTTTCTCCCTAGTGTCTAAAGAGTAATTGATAGTTGGAATTGGTTGGATACTGTAAAATTTCGACTAAAATATGCAAATAAATAAGTAAGTAAATAAGGAAGTGTAAGTAACAATTCTAAATGTTTTAGCCTAGCATAACTCGATGGCGGAAACTTTACATTAGATAGCATCAGGGGCGATTAGGAGATAGGCCTTGGGCTGGTGACTTTTTACATTTATGAAACTTGTCTAGGAAATTAAAACGTCATCAGTTAGTAGGGGATTTTCCGAATTACGATGAAGCAATGAACTCGTCACGCATGTTGCGTGCTCCTTGGTGACGCTTGCGGTTTTTTAGTAAAGTGAATTTTTTGCGTTTAACATAACATAATATTTAATGTGGTATAAGATCGTTAGTGTTTATTTTTCTTCATATTTGAAGGCTAGACTATCCTTATAAGTGGTGGAAATTTTCATCGGTTATTAATAGTTTTTCAATTACTTAAATGGCAAAGCCCCTTAAATAAGTAATTTATTTCCTCTAAGATTGTTTTGGGGTTTTAACACGTTTTATTTATACTAAAACATTATTATGATTTTTGTTTGGCTTCTTGGTTAGAAGTAGGCTATCAAGAATATAAGCAAATCGTTTTATATTGACATACAAAAAAAAAATAATAATAAAATAAAAATATGTTACTAAAAAAATAAATGTAGGAGCCAAAATGTGCAAAACCATTCAAATTTATTGTAAATGAAAAAAAACCTTTCCCTCTAGATAAAACCCTAAAACCCAAATAAGGTCGAGCAGATGACTCACATAGCCTAGTCTCCCAAATACTAGGAAAGCCACTACGTTATTAGATTTTTTCACTCTAGTTTACAACTGCTACAAATAAACACAAACAAAATTGTTATAAAAATATTTTAATATCTTTTCAAACTAACTGTATGAATACAGTATAATTTTGCAGATCTTTCAGTCCGATTCGTGCTCTTGGTTAGAAAGTAAAAAAAAAGAATCATTTAATTTCATGTAAATAAAAGGTTTTTTAAACACACATGTTCTTTCTTTACACATATTTTAGAAATATTCCTAATTAATTGGAGAATTTACTAGAAAAAAAATTATACTCTCATTAATAAAAAAGAAAAAAAAATAATAATTAAAAGATCTAAAGCTAGTTTGCAATGTTGACAACCTACTACACCTAATCAGTAAACGGCAGTGAATTCAAAAGTCAGAGACGACCGAGCTTGTCTTAGGCTCAATTTTTCTTAGGCTCAATTAGGGGAATACTTTGTTGGAGGTGACAGTCTATGGTTTTTTTGCTTCATTATAATTTTTCATGTTCATAGTTTAAAATCCGGTTAATCGTTAAGTCAATTACTTGTAAACTTTCATTCACGTTGTATTTTTCTGTGCTAAACTAATATCTTTGAGTCGGTCGCATAAAGTTAGTTCTGTAAACAACTGCCTCCAGATTTTTCATGTTGAGCGTGCACATGTATATCGCAATAATTTGATCAGTAATTGCCATCGGCTTGATTGATTCATCAGAATGTTTTTATGAAAAGATTGTGTAACTGTCGTACATAATAGTAGATTATGCAATGATTTTATTATGAAGGACTATTTGAGTTCAAATTTCAAAATGGCCGCCATTTTGAAAATATGCATAGGAAAAATATAATTTTTACTGTGGAAATGGACATTAATATTATAAAAATCCATCCTAAATAGTTCCTAAATCAATTCGTCAACAAAATAAAAATTATTAAGTGGAAAAAACAAAATGGCGGATATCTGGCTAAATATGCATATTAAGACATACCTTCATATGATTTTTTTTTCTTATTTTGTACCAATTAGCCATATTGTGAAGTTTCACGACGGACTTTAAATGCCCCATCTGGATAATGTAACATACAATGGACCTCAAAGTTTTGTTCAACCTTATGATTCCAAGAATATGTAACAAATTAATTATGTTCTAGTCTTTTCCATTGAATTTTAATAGCATCCAGTTTAACATAGCCTTAATAAGATAAAATTTACGAGATGTATTACAGCAAGACAAATAATCTAACGTGTGTTTCATTGATACTAAAAATAAAATATTCACTATTCATTCGCCCAAGTTTCATAAATCTTCTAATATTGAACTGAAAAGGGAATCAAAGAGGGAATTAAATCAGGATACCTCTATCGACCAGAAGATATATTCATGAATTATACAGCAAATAAAATCACACCAGCAAACCTGAATCATAAATTCATTAGGCCATAATCATAAACAATGACCCCCGGGGTCGAACCACTTCAAAGATACATATTCATAAGTTCTGTTAAGAAATAATATTAGATTGTGGCAACAACTTTTATCACCAGAAAGCTACCGGCAAACGGTGGCGGTGCACGAATTTGGCATCGAACCTTTTAATTGTGCAAATACATAGGTTTAATGTTCACTATGTATTAATCATGGGAGGTGTTTTGATCCTTAGAAGCAACCCCTCTGCCTCCTTACCCTTCAATTAATTTCCTTCTCCCCATTTTTTCCCACCTTGGTTCCTTACCTCCTTGGGTCAATCGTCATTTTTATCGGAAGTTAAGTTTATTTCTGTTAGAGAAGGCTCTCAACGTCTTGAAAATAGTCTATCAGTATTGAAGATAATTTTATCATGGATTCTTCATTATTATAATTCATGTGCACAACAAATAACAAGCTTGGACTAAATGAATTATTTTCTGACATTGAAAGGCACTGAATAAAGTAATCTATTACTGAAAATAACCAACTAAAATATAATTATGTCAGTTTTTGGAAAGTTATCATTTGCTTATTTTCAATAAAGTTTATTTTACTTCAACGATTTATGAATAGGTTACATGAAATTGAGATTTAAAGCCAAAGTCTTCGATTCCAATCCAATGTACATACGTTAGATTTAAACATCAAATAAAACGAAAAAACTGTTTCAAGTACCTGCATGAATTTCAAGGAATTTGCTACAGAATAGGCTAGTAAGAATCACATGTTTGAATCACCAGTGCACTACAAAATTTATAGTTTTATATAATCTCTATTGTTATCAGATAAAAAGGTAATTTAGTGACTCTATAAGGATAATATGATTATAAGATAAACATTTAATTAAGCAAATGTACCAAGGATAAAGCACAAGAAAGAATTGCATTAAGATTTAAAACTACCATCACTTCTCCGTCAATCAACAATCAATACACGAAATGTATTCTTTGATGCTTTAAATGACTGTGCTCAACTAAACTTTGAATAATGATTTGATTGCATGACACATTATCGAGTTTCAACTGATATATATTTAAAAGTAATCACAGTCATAGAATATTTGAACTTTACTTATGTGTGATATAATAGCCTGGTTGTAAATCAAGGATAAATTGTTGTTTTTGTCCTTGCATTTCCCTCTTACGGCGTTCGTGAGGTATTGGGAGAGCGGTATGCATTTCACCGTCACGAGACATGCATTATAATCTATATGTAAAATGATTGTATAATCTACTTACTATGATTTCATATCGGATAATTACTAAAAATCAATATATTCGCTTATTTTTTCCATGTTTTTTACGATCTTTTTATTGTGTTTGATTTTTAATACATATATATGTTAAATTGAAAAATGCTTTGGTCGACTTATGAAAACTTGGACCGAAAAGGCTCTTTCTTAAAATGTTATTAATTCAATATTAATATACTGTTTTTCTTCAAACAGTTCCCTTTTGGTTGTAGATCCCAATTTTTGACAACTTAGGAAACTTTTTAATGTGTGTTATTTTAGTACCTTTAAGGTAACTTTATTTGTTGTAGAATAATTTATTTACTCCAGAAACAGAATAAAATGGTGGTTACATTATTCAGACAAATAGAATTTGTATTTCCTTTTATCAATAGCAAATTATGCAAATACGTTTTACATGTTTTTCATATATTTTATATCGACAGTTTAAATGATTGATATAAATGATTTAAAAAAACCATTGTTTAACCTATAACGATGAGGAAAGCCTTTATGTTATTGAAATTGCAATAAACAAATGTTTAGTAAATTAAATTGAATTGAATAAGTTCATACACAATTTTTTATAATAATCTCTTTACCGCAGTTAATTATTGAACAAAATATTTTTACAAATAATGGTCATAAAACATAGGTATTAAAAAGTTAAATTCTAAAACAAACCACTAAAAGTTTCGTATAACTATTTTATTTAGCAGATTTTTTTATATTCCTATCGATATTTTAAAATAAATATTGGGCGATGAATATTAAATGGATAATAATAAATGATTCATATAAAGTGTCACATAAAATTTTAATAACTCCTTGAAGGTGTTTTTATACGAACACTTTGGATTTAAGTCTCAGTTTAATTTAGCCTATTCATAAATAATTCAAACGTTTAAGTGGTAAACGATAATAACAAAATAAATTATTTATTTTATTCAACCGCCATTTAAGCAGCCATGACAACATGCTAACAATATTAGAAACAGAAATGTCGTAAAAAATTATAAACAAAAATTTTCATATCTGGCTTAAATAAATCCCGGTTATATCTTGTTTGTCCATGAGGAGCGGGAAATCGTAAAATCGACAACGGTAATTTGTTAACAAGGCCTTTAAGCAAAAAAAAAAAATAAAGCTGGGCAATAAAAACGTTATACGTGTAATTTATTAAACTCGACATTCGGCTGCTGACCACAATGAAAATATTTTTGTTCCAATATATTTTATCATTATAAAAACTTTTGGTGGAATATAGTTTGTGAAATTTTTTTACTTTTATCTCTTACAGCGACCGCTCATAATATAAGCCAGAATCTCTCATCCAATTGAGGTTAAATTTTTTAGCATTTTGAATTGTACTGAAAGTTATTTTTTAATGTTCATGTAGGCCTATAATATCAAGCTTTTGTAGAAAGTTTTCTACTTACTACTCTCTCCACTTAATCTCCGAATGTTGGTAAAACAACATTATACTATACTTGTTGAGGAAATTCTAAGCTACGTCATTTTAGTGCTAATCATTTTGTACATAGTTTCGGTGCCCTTAAACCAGTTTAGGATTCTCAAAACGTAAACATGCATATGATTTAACCAGTAGTATTGGCAAGACCCCTTTGTGGTTTTATACACCCGATATAACGTTAATTAAATTTAATTGACGTGTAGTACGGTTTTGAATACGTATCATATTGTTACCCTGTTATTAAAAGGAACCAATTTGAAATAGAAAGAAACTTAAATGATAATAAGCATTTATGATTTTCGGTAGTTGTTCTTTTGGTTTATCACCAATTTCATCTCTCCAACACAAGAGAGCTAAATATAGGCCTACTCACTTGCCTCCACCAGTTCCACAAGATAATGAGCCTGTAGACCGCTTCTTCAGCGATACCTGGTGGTAGCCGGTGGGGGTAATGACACTTGCCGATATGAAAGTTCCTCAGGGAGAGAGCCCTTGCGTAGGACAGTGTCTAGGTCAGGAGGTCAGGGGAGGGAGTGACCACATGGTTGGACCATGAACCTGAGCCTGAACCTGTCCCGTCTCCATCGTTGGAACAAGTTAAAGATGACGAGCCAACCTCTCCGTGTGATGTAATAGTTGCTTTCTTTCAGTCGATTTCAGTTATTTCACCTTATTTGTCTTTAGTCCTATTGATCCTACCGATTAAGTATATTAAAATGTCTAATCTTAAACCACTATGAGCTAACGATCCTAAGTAGAAATTGTATTGTGGGGTGGTAGAATAATTTATTTACATTCTACAGACCTTACTTTGGTACTACTGGCAGTTTTGCAAAAACATAGATGAGCCAAGATAATGTATAATGGAATCTAATCGACAAGAACAAGCGGCAGCGCTTCAGGATGGACCTGTTACTTCGATCACTCACCTTGCTTTTCACTTTGCTCACTCGCTTTCAAAATAACCTTACTAACTGACATTGATCTAAAAAAAAACCTTTCTCCTCTCTTACTGCCTTAAGGATGGTCCTAGATTCGCTAATTCATCCTCATATGTATTAAGTAGTCCCTTTCTCTACTTTGGGAAGTATCACTCTGTTGACTCACTTCAGTTCTGTTACTGCAATTTCACGTTGCCATAAAAGACATTCTCACTCTTACTGAATTGAAAATCCATCTAAAATCTCTTAGTTAACAAAATTATAAAATTGCAGGACTTTATCATGTAAGGTCGATGACCTCCCATCATCCTCTGTAGTGGTTTATTTGGCCATTTTCACGTCGGAAACTATAATTACACATGAGGAATCCAAAGGCTGAGAGCAAAGTCCTCTGTAAGTCCTGTACGTTTGTTATGTAACCCCGGCGCGAACGTTTTTCCATGCCGGAGTACCTATAATGACGTTGACCTTGATCTAACCCACCACACTGCGCTCGCCGGAGCTCCGATGTCTGGCTAGTGCCTAGTGGATAATTAAACACTAATAGACCTAGTTTAACAATTAACTTTTCCTATTGACGTCTACAAGTCTGGAAAGTTCTGTTGATGTAATGAATCAATTGAGAATTTATAACATAGAGGTCCTTTATGATAATGAATACGGGAAATAATACAGGATTTTCGCAAGGTGTTGATTGTTTAAGATGTACATTATCGATAGGGAAAAATCCTAAATATGACACAACACGAATCTCGACTAAAATCTTAAAGGAGAGGAATGTGTTTTAAATCAAGTCTCAGTTAAATTACCCGTTGAAACTGCAATGACATTATCCTTAGCACTAAGTTTGTTTGTCAAGATTAAACAAGGTAGTTAAAAAAATGGGTGCACCTATTATAAAGCTCAGCTCTATTTAATCTTTCTACAAAGGCTAAACATCTGCTTTTTCCTTGTACAATGATAAATGTATAAATAAATACCTCCGAACACATTACCAGTGAGCAATGCAGCGCAGAAAACAATTGAATCTACAATATTATAAAATATATTTTAATATTATAAACAAATAGGTTAATGGCTCGCAATGATAACCTTGTATCTTTTACCGAAAGCCGTGCGTTTCGGATGTGCTATTGGCGTTGATCAGGATTCTGTGACCTTTATCCACCACTAAAGAGCCTGCGATGATGATTCTGGACGAAAAAGTGGTTTTCGGAATGTGGGAGTACCTCAAAACAACAAGTAGCCACACGAGGGAGTCACGTGGAGGTAGACCAGTTGGACGGCTCGGCACTCGGACCCACGTGCACACCCGGGACTCTCGCCAACTCGAACCTCGATAGCTCGGACCCACTTGCACACCCGGGACTCTCGCCAACTCGAACCTCGATAGCTCGGACCCACGTGCACACCCGGGACTCTCGCCAACTCGAACCTCGATAGCTCGGACCCACTTGCACACCCGGGACTCTCGCCAACTCGAACCTCGATAGCTCGGACCCACGTGCACACCCGGGACTCTCGCCAACTCGAACCTCGATAGCTCGGACCCACTTGCACACCCGGGACTCTCGCCAACTCGAACCTCGATAGCTCGGACCCACGTGCACACCCGGGACTCTCGCCAACTCGAACCTCGATAGCTCGGACCCACGTGCACACCCGGGACTCTCGCCAACTCGAACCTCGATAGCTCGGACCCACTTGCACACCCGGGACTCTCGCCAACTCGAACCTCGATAGCTCGGACCTACTTGCACACCCGGGACTCTCGCCAACTCGAACCTCGATAGCTCGGACCCACTTGCACACCCGGGACTCTCGCCAACTCGAACCTCGATAGCTCGGACCCACGTGCACACCCGGGACTCTCGCCAACTCGAACCTCGATAGCTCGGACCCACTTGCACACCCGGGACTCTCGCCAACTCGAACCTCGATAGCTCGGACCCACGTGCACACCCGGGACTCTCGCCAACTCGAACCTCGATAGCTCGGACCCACTTGCACACCCGGGACTCTCGCCAACTCGAACCTCGATAGCTCGGACCCACTTGCACACCCGGGACTCTCGCCAACTCGAACCTCGATAGCTCGGACCCACGTGCACACCCGGGACTCTCGCCAACTCGAACCTCGATAGCTCGGACCCACGTGCACACCCGGGACTCTCGCCAACTCGAACCTCTACAGCTCGGACCCACGTGCACACCCGGGACTCTCGCCAACTCGAACCTCGATAGCTCGAATCCACGTGCACACCCGGGACTCTCGCCAACTCGAACCTCGATAGCTCGGACCCACGTGCACACCCGGGACCCTCTCTAACTCGAAACCTCGATAGCACAAAATCCTTTAGTATTTCGAATTACTTTCAATCATCTTAAAAAAACTGCCAAAGTCAAATAAAAATCATGCATACTATCTACATTTACGGTTATCTTATTCCTCTTTATGTGGATGATATAGAAAAATTACCTCGACAACCGAATTTCATTCGATAATCTAGATTAGACTCTGCAATTTTACATTCACAAGTTGAATTTTACCTCTATATATCGAAGCTTCCTCTAAGGACCGGTGTAAGTCGAAACCCCAGACTACAGGTAGCAACAAGTCAGCGGCACATCCGTTACAAAGTTTTGTCCTCTGTCACAATACTCAACTATAATTAGGTTTTTTTCTTTTTTAGGGAGAGGCGGAAAATGCATTACGCACACAGGTGGCCAGCCTGTAGTGTGGGGCTCCCTTAAAAACGGGATTACCCACTAAAAAACCTCCTCTACTCTTTAGGATTCTAACGTGGAATTGTTTATCACATTACGTCAGTCTAGGCCTAAATTTGGCTTACGCCCGTGGGGCTCGCTCCTCATGCAGCGGCTCGATCAAGGGATCTGGGCCACTTCGCGGTCCAGATCGGTTTTCTTTTCTAGGAGGATGCCCCGGACGAACTGTGATAAACAATCCCAGTTGCCCTCATCTATTCTTTAGTTGAACTTCACGTAAGTTGAAGAAAAATTATAGTCCCTTAAATTCCGAGTTAGCGAGAATAGATTGTATGTACCGTATACCACACCTTTAAGAAAAGGGTTTTGCGGTGAATCCCCATCATAAAAAAATATCCATATGTAAAATGTTAAACTAAAACTCAATAACCCCTTTATTGATAATTATAAAATTAATTTTTATTGCTCTAAATAAAGTTTCGTCATGACGAAAAGTGTCACTTCCATAAAATGTATATAACAAATCAAAACTTTCACTGCTCTCAAATTTACAGGCTTTCATAAAATATTTACTGAGAATGTATCCTCACAAAAGGAGTAGTGAATTTAATTTAAATTCAAACACCACGAACATCATGAGCCAATCGGGCAAAAAATTAAGAAATTATTACATGCAGTTGGGGACAAGTTTAACATTGCTCTTTTGGGAAATAAATCCAACATGGTGGCACTCCAATGCCCGTAAAGAACGTGAGTTAGTTAACTCAAGCGAGAAAAAGACAAGTATAAACTTTGTTAACAACCTTGTTTTAATTTTACAAGTATTTCAGATGATCCTTTTGGCGAAACAGCAGTGAACTAAATGCCAACTGTGGGAAAGATCACCCAAATGCATATAAATGTTAAAATTTGAAACAGATATCCCACTGATTTTTATCCTTAATGATAAAAGGTTTGTAATTAATATTAATGGTTAAATATACAAACCACTTGCTGAAATACTAATATGGATTCAATTGATGTTACATAAGATCAAATATCAATTAACTGTTAATAATTCTTATTGTTGTTAGGTATAATGTTAGTGGTTTATAATTAATATATTTGTTTGTTTTTATGTTATTTTGTCCGTAGGGATACCTTCACTCAGTCTTTTATATCAATTTGTATCCAGAAATATATACCAATGTACTGAATACCCTAATGGCTAATAAAGTGTAAACTTACGTTAACAGTGGCAACCATCGAGTAGATAAGGTGATTGTACCTGAAACAAAACGAAAAATCGTTGAAGTGTCTTAAGGGCAAAGTGATACAATGATAAAACCGCAACAGTCCAACACTCTTGCATACACATAAATGTTGACCTATGATGTCTTACCAATTTTTACCATTTTAAAAATTAATTTTTATTGCTAAACCAACACATAAACACGTTAATGTATTTAATCATGAATGACGACGATGAATACGATTGATGGATACTATGAATATGATTATGTTGGTGGATTAAACTTACAAAAATTGTAGTCTGTTTGGGTGGGGCCACATTGTGAAAATATTAACATAGGATATTATATAGGAAAGAATTAAGTAGTCATATCACAGGGTAAAGTGAGATCAGATTAGGGGAAACTGTCTTGTGATTCAACTGAGGATAAACAAATAAACAGATCATTATTCATCATAATTTAATTACTATTAAGATTAATGTTTGAAAATTGTTGTACAGTATTTTGAAGTAATAAATGTTATGTTTGTAATGTAAATTAAATTGCAACTTTTCAGGTTCAGTAGGGTTTTGGTGCATATTGTAAGTCAGAGGCCATTTAAGACTACATACAATCTCATATTTTTAACTAAATGACAACGGGTATGTAGTTGGGAGTTAAAGATTTTCCAAAAAAAGCTTAGTAAGGTAAAAATCAACCTATTTCAGCTGAATAAATAGGTAAATGGCGATAAAAAAGATTTATGTTCTGCAATCCCTTAAATTTAATCGTTTATTCATTGATGAAAATTAGGTAATAGAATGTGGGCAGAATTCTCCTTGCATGCAAACAGGAAAACTAATGACTAAACTTACAATTATTTTCATGACAAAGCTGGATTAGACATATTAATATAACAGTCAATATCGGTTATGTAAAATTATGTCCAACATGATTTTTAAAAAATTACAACAGAGGCAACAAAAGACAGTCCCAAATTTACAGTTCTAGTTTGCAGCCTCTGAGCAGAGAATTTTTTTGCTTTAGCTGTAGGACGCCAAGCTCTTTCAGCACGCAAAAGACAAGTCGTAAAGAGCTGATTGTATCGTAGTGACACGAGAAAATATACCGGGTGTCCACAAAAGAAGTAAACACCTTTTTTTAAACAATACAGTGAAGTTTTAATAATTTATAAAGAGTAATATACACCAATAGAAAGATAAATCCTCAAGGTTTTTCCTGTATATTACAGGTGCTCAATATGTGAGCCACAGCTTGCTCTGGAGAGATCAATTCTTAAGTCTAATTCTGACCAAACTTGAGCTCAGACGTCGCTGGTCTTCCTTAGCTCTTCCCTTTTCTCAAGAAACCACTCAATTTGAATTTTCGATGCCAATCGTATATTGATTTTCTATTTGGAGGAGTTTTACGATATTTTGTTTGAAAAATTACGTTGAACAGTTGTAGCAGATAGAGTCCTTTCAAATTCCAACACACAGAAAAACTTTTCAGTAAGCGTATTAACCATTTTAATCCAAATCACTAAACAGCGACTTTTGCCACATTGTTGGTATTGTTGACAACAGTCACCTTTGTGGAAAAAAACTTGAAGTGTTGTTCGAACTAACTATTGTTACCAACCGCAGCGATGTCGGACACGTAGTTTATGTTTAATTGACGTACAAAGTTGTTTACTTATTTTGTGGACACCTGGTATTATATAGGGCTATTTAATAAGTATATTTTAAAACATCGATAGAGAAAACATGGACAAAACAATTAAGAAATATTAAATTGTCACGTCATACAATTGATATAACTGCAAAGAGAACCTAAATTACTCGTTTCTCTGTGAAATAACTTAATTGTGGTTAAGAGTGTTCTAAACCTTAACAACGAATGATTTCTTTTATTTTTTGCAGATTATTTTCTTCTGATACGGAAGAAATTACAGTACAATAACATAACTCCATGCCATTGTCAATAATATTTTCCTATGATAAATTTGCAAATGGTCAAGGAGAATGTTGAAGAGAAAGAACAAAGAAACACCCGTGCTCCATGCATGCAGTAAACCGGTTCCACAGACGTCCGCACGAGCATGATTGCCTGGTAATAAAACTTTTTTGCCAGGAAATGTTCTTGAGTTATTCGGTGATTTTGCCAGCAAAATCGGCAAACCTCTGGCATTAAAATTGTGTAAATCAAAGGAGTATTAGATCTCCAATAAAAAAAATAAAAAAAAAAAACATATAAGAACAGAATGTTCACACAAATAATGCTAACTGAATAGTTCATAGTTCAACAGCTTTTATCTTAGTTTAATGCAATCCGACTGGAAATAGTTTAGGTATTAACTTTATGGATATCAACCGAATATAATAGAAAATAATACTTATCGAAATTTTAGTGGGTACGATATATTATGTGTGTTTAAAAAATGTCCCATAACCGCTTAGTAAGTTTTTAGCTGAACTAGTTAAAGTAATTAAATTTTGTACATGTATATAAGCAATTAAAATCTACTTTCCCGGAATTTGTAGGTTTTTTACTTCTCTAGGGGGACGACCCAGAGGGAATAGAGCCTTCGAAGGAAATCATAAATATAAGCAAAATGTACATCAAATTACATGAAATTGCAATCCCGGCTTTCAAAGGATTGCCAAGTCAACAGTTACAGGAGATCAAACTTTGCATTAAAACTATTTTGTAAAAAAAAAATTCAATAACTCCAGTTACACTCGACCTTTTCAGGTAGGGTTTGTGGCTAATTGCTTGCAATGCAAAGCTCTTTAAAATTATACATCATATGACGAGGCCAATGCAGTTTCTCTGACGACTTCCATTGCTACGTTACTTAGTCTTGAGAAAGACTTCATCGGCCTATGTCATATGATACAGGTCTTTGCATAATTTATAATTTGATAAAAAGCTCTGCATTTTGAGTGATTTGCCACACGGGACTTTTTAACATAGGCCTACTGTATTTTATTGATAGTTTACTTGTTGACGAAACTATAGGGAAAGTGTATTACAGTATATTATAGGGAAAGGTATAGACAATGTTGATTTAGATTTTTGTCATACACGGTATTTCCATTGATACTAACAGTTGAGCCTCAAAATAACCTTCGTAACCTATAAAAATCCCGTAAGGTAATAAGAAGTTTATGATAAATTAAATAAGTTCAATAAGTTCTGTGCATGATAGTGTTAACCTAAGGAACATATACACAATGCGAACAGTGTGTATTCAATAAGCAGAGAACATGGCCTGGGTCTCCGGAAGAGAGAATTTCTAATTGTCTGTGAACAAGCTAGAACACAGCTTAGAATGATGTGATTACCACGTCGAATAGAGGTGGGCTATCATTAAAATAATTATGGAAGCGGATTCATTAAATAATAACAGTTTTGTAGATTTAATTTAGTTACCACGCTGCTCAAGTAAAATTTATTGTTATTGAGAGCTCGAACAATTAAACAATAAGTTTTAATATTCACACATGAGATAACTTCGACTTAATGTGCAAAAGTATCTCTTAAGTAGGTGTATTAGGCGTATAAAAGGGCATCCCATTGCAAACTAAATAAATATTGGTTTTCTTTATTTTTATTTTTTTTTATTGCAAGAACTCTTTTGTATTAATTACTAATTTTCAGTATTTTATTTTTTCATCTTACATAAGTGCCGTGTTGAGTTTAAGTGCCATTATTTACTCTTTTATTTCAATAATTGTGGAAACGAATTGCTGTAACGGTATCAAAGGAGAAAGATATACTGTTGAAAGACAAATAACCCCCGGACCGTTTGTAGGCATTTTGTAAAGATTATTTTGTTGGAAGGAACCGATACCGACAACTCAGGTGTGATTTGTTTCCAAATTTAAAGAAAATGTTCTATATAACTATTTTTATACAAAGTTGGTAGTTAAATTTCTTAATACATATACAAATAATACTTAACAAGGTCTAAACGTTAGGGAGGTTCATTTTTAGTCTCAAACTTAGACAGAAAAAATTCATTGGCCTTGCGTGTTTCTCGGAAAAACAAGAAGTAAACTAAACCTGTTATGCAGACACGTGGTTTTAATACAGGTTTGTTAACTGAAAAAAACCAAACCACGTGCTGTATTATCAACGTTTTCAACATGTACAACCAACTGAGTGTAACACTATAACGAAAGTGTAACAGTTTTTGCCGAACAACGCCCAGACCGCCACGCCGGGTATCTTCTATCATTCCAGCAGGAGGCACTGTCCTGTTATACCCAACATGATGATATAACAGTACTTTTTTGAACAAAATAAGATCGAAAACGTGGCGTAATCTATTAACTGAGATATTTTCTTGGCCCTGAAACCAATTTCCTAGCTCAACATAAAACATTGTTGACGTATACATTTATAAGCCTATAGCTGACTGCTAAATCTGGCTATCCCGTAATGAATAAATTATACTCAGATTTTGGCGAAGTGGAAATTTTGCAGAATGATCTCGATGAAACAGCATGTTTTAAATGGCGCATTAACAATCAGTCAAATGTAGATCTCTTTCGAAGGCCGTCTGGGTGAGTTCAGACATGCCTTCGGTGTACACTCAAATGAGTTGGATGGAACGATTAGGAGGCCGTGAAAATATTAGAATGCTACCTTGAAGGAGTTAATTAATAAACATCATTGAAATGATTACAGTTTCCTCTAGATTGTAGATACAAATGATTTAATTTGTTCTGTATATTGTTCATGTTAGATAAGCTGAGATAAATGTAGATTTTGATAGGTATTCAACTATTTCATCTACGTTTGTTATACCAATGTATCTTTTATAACTTATGTTTTACTTGTATTGTTTTTTTAAGATTTTACTGTGCTTGTTATTATGTATCCTTTTCTAGTAATTGAAATGTTAACCTATTCCTGCCCTAAAGATGTATAAACATTAAAAATTACAAAAAAAAGATATATTATTAAAAAGAGGTTTTAGTTAAAAATAAAACAAACAGAAGATAGATTAGAGAAAAGAGAAAAATGGTAAGAATAACAACTAAAGCATTTGGGGTTTTACCGTCGAAATTAAATAAACTAAGTAATGAAGAGTCCACAAAATAAATTCATAATCATCAATAGTGACAAAGCATATTTTGTGCGTAAATGTAGCAATAATATAATAATGCCCAATAAGTAGGTCTAATATATGGTTTAAAACTAACTTTTTTTTATTTTGAGCGAAAATATCTTCAGTTTATTGAATGATTTCCAACTACTACTTAAACTGGTTAAGGCCGGCGACACACTACCGGACTTTTCACCGTACAGTACATCGGATGAAGCGCAAGTCCGGTAGCGGGTCATGGTTCCGTACACCGTACCAGACGCCGAACCAAGCACCGTACCAAATGTCGTGTCAAGTGCATTGGAGGCGATTTTCTGGTCAAACATCAAAGAAAAGATCGGTCCGGTGTACGGTCCGATGTATGGAAATGTGTCAGGGTCAATTTTACTCCGTACGCCGTCCCGAGCGTCGTCACGCAGAACGCTCGTGAACGTTCCCATTCGTTTAAACCAATGGAACGCCCGTCCCCTCTCTACCGCATCCTCTAGCACTCTTAACAGTGCTAGAGCATTTTAGCGAAGCCATTTTAGCTGCTTCACGCTTTCCTTTTCTTTCTAAATTTACTTCTTCCTTTACGCTCAGTGAGTTTGTCCGGTACGATGGTCGGTCCGATGTCTTTATCGGGAAATGTTTGGAGTAAATTTACCTCCATGCATGGTGTAATGTTCGGTTTGATGTTCGGTCCGGTCCGATGTACGATCTGGAGCAAAGTTCGGTAGTGTGTCACCGGCTTAAAACCTGTATAAGTTATAATAAAAAAAATCTTGTTTAAGAAATTCTGAAAAATAATTCTTAATTTTTTTTTTAATAAAGAGGTTGGCGGACCTCTTTTGGCCTTACTTTGCCCCGTCCACATAGACTATTGATCTGTGCGTGGAACGTATTAGACAAAGTAAGGGGGTTAGCCGCTACAGTACAAGGTGAAAGGTACTGATAAAAGTCACTGGCAGAACGCGGATTCGAACCCACGACATCGCTGCCATGGTCCCGAAGTCCGGCGCGCTAACCACTACGCCACCGACTCACCCGATAATTGATCGTCCTTTTTCAAGTATCAAAGCCAGTAACATTTTTTAATGAGTATATTAAACGCTTTTAGGGAAAGTGGTCAAAACTCCTCAAATTCCTTGATTATATATTTTTGATTATTTCTTGATGATATTCAATAATGACACTGATCATGTTGGATAGTTAGTCAAATATGTCATTCACCTTAAGTTTTACTTTTATAAAGCTTTCTAAACCAAATTTCACGGGATTTAGAAATGGAAAACGTAAATCAGGTAAGAATTTCGATGCGGACGTTATCATTCGGCTGTTCGGCCTTACAGGGCCTTAAAAGTGGTCGGTTCCTAACCGGTGGCTAACTATATAGTTGCTCCTGATCGGTTGGGAATCACCTAATTATTCCGGGTTTTGCTCGTCATTGGCATTATAGTGGGCACCGTGCTGCATTAATGGAGGCTACTCACCGTGTAAATTGCCTCTTCGTGGGAACTCGTGAGAAGGTCAACTGGATTTGGAGTTTGTCAAATATACCTTCAGCTACGAAATATGTATAAGTTTAGCCAAAGGGCTAGTGAATGTGTCGCTATAACTGTTTCCTTATTGCATAAATATTCTGAAATATTCCTGAATATGCTGAAATAATGTATGTATAGCTTTCAGGAAGGAGATTTGATATTTTAAGGAACTAAGTTTATAATTCATGGTTTTAGCCCCTGGGCTGTGAGAATTAACGACTAAATTACTTACAGAGTACATTAAAACCGCTCAACGATAATTTATAAACATGGTCAGGGCATGTTTCGATGTCAGTACATCATCCTCAGCTGCCAACGTGAAATTATTCAGCTGTATCTAGTCATCTTTTGTTAAAATTAATAAATTACACATATAAAGTTCACAGGTACGCACATTAAAATAAACACCGAACATACAATTACACAGGCCTGAGAACCGGAAACAATGCAATGATCCCGTCGCGCAGATGGTCAGGGACTGACATCGAAACATGTCCTGCATGTTATAAATTATGGTTAAGCTGTTTTGACGGAATCTGTAGGTAATTGAATCTTGCGTTAACTAGTTTTAAATATTTCCTTATTACATGCCAAGAAACCTTTTTTTAATCAATATTTTTAATAGTAAAAGGTATATTTTGGAAGTCGATTTTAGGCTATACTGTCTACAATTGAATATTTGAAATTCTACAACTCGAAATACATTTCCTTTTTCTCCCGCCCTGAATACATGTCCTCTCCGATACAAGCTAATGGAAACCAAGGTTCCAGTGCGATCGCGGCTTAGTGGAATGGGCTTATGATAATACTAAAATTTGTGGCCAAAGTTGAGTGATTTTCTGCTGCATTTAATTAAATTAGCTTTTAGTTTTAAAAAGTAAAAAAAGTCGGGTTTAAGTAATTTGTAACTCTGAGTTTTGCACTAGTCCGTTCATTTAACCTCAAAATAAATATCTTTACACACTCAACAACTAATGTTCCAACGGAAAGACATGTAATCGAAACAAATAATGATAATCAGTTTAAAAGGAAAACTAGATAAATTATTTCTACGATAATGCTTTCATTGATGCAACTAATATTTCTTCTCTGGTCTCAGAGCCACTGAAGCAGACACAGCACAGAGCGGCCCTGGTAAAAAGCCTCGGTGCTGCGGGAGGAGTCACAAAAAAATCGAATGATCGTCTTACAGTCTTATCTGCCGTTTCAGTGTACAAAGAAATATTACGTGCTAGACAAGTATTATAAAATTGGATTTTTTAAAAATTCACTAACCGATGAGTCTAAGATGTAAAAAGGTTGAAACCTGAACCAGGCCTCCTTAAAATTATATAGTGATTAATATAGAGAGATTACTAAAATCACTTTAAAAAAATTTCCTTTTCTTTTTTCCTTACTTCCTTTCCTATGAAGTAGGCCCTACAGTAGGTTTGGCTTGATTTAAATGTGTAAAAAAGGCACTAATACCGTATTGTTTTAATAGAATTTTAATTATAATTATTAAGTTTACGTTTTTAAATTACTAACGTACTAACTTTATTATTGATGTTTTTAAGTATGTGTATAAGGTAGGCCTAATTCGTATATTAACTTCTTGAATTTGAGAAGTTATCCTCATTGTCCTAGGTCGGGGAGGCTGCACCCATCATTCTAAATCCTTCAAGATCTTCAATCGTAGAAATTGTATAAAACTCTAGTAATTTCCCGAAATTTTTACATTGAATTTTGCTATCTGACGGTAATAATTTCCAAAAAGGTTGCATTTTAGGATAGGTCAAGCAATAAACGAGTTGGCCATGATAAAGGAGCACGCACTTTTTGTTGATCCTTGATCTTTGTTCGATCCTTAGCCAATGTCACAACCTACACGAACTTAAAGTGACGTTTATCCTTAGGCACCTTATCAACTGTTAAAAGGAAAACATCTAAAACATTGTTATCCATATTGGTCTAAAACAAATTTTGTTACTGAAAACGAATAGTTGTACGTTCGTGGAGTAGAGTATGTTTAGTTTTAAATATACATATAGTTTTCTCTTAGATATGATATTAAAGGTTTGAATTTATTACTTCTTGTTTCATAAAGTTTATCTTGTTTCATCTTTATACATACAACTATTTGTTCCCTTTTTTTATAGTAATCATGGTAAGACTTAAGCCCAGGACCATGTTCCTATTTCATTTATTTTGAGGTCCCCATAAGCCAAAACACCATTCGTTCATTTGTATATATATATATCCAGGGCGTCAGAAAAAAAGTTTCAGGATTTCGGGAGATTATTATACTTGTAGAAAAAAGGAAAAAATGTTCCTATAAACATATGTCCTATAATGCTTCGTTAGGAAGCTAGCCGCCATTTTTTTGCACTTAATAATTGTTATTTGCGTGCCGGTCATTGTATTAGGTTTATAATATTGTATGAGTATTCATAGCGTTCGTTTTCAGGGAAAAATTATTTTCCAGTGTGTATTTTAAAAATAGCGGTTTTATTTTTTTAGTTTAAATATCTCAAAACCAATAAATTTTATCAACATTTTACAAAAGAAATAAAGTTGACAGTGTAAATTATCTAACCAATAGTGCCGAGGTTAAAAGGACCTGATGACAAATAACGGAGTTATTACGATTTTTCTATTACAATGGCCTTAATTAGCACTAATTGTAATGTAAAATTAATGTTTTGATGCAGAAAAATCGTAATAACTCCGTTATTTGTTGTTAGACCCTTACAAAATTGATATCATTGGTTAGGTAATTTATTTTATCAGTACTTGGGGGCCGAGCATTAGCTCGGTAAATTTAAACAATTTTGTATAGTAATATCAGTTACAGTCGTTGCGCTAAAATGCCAAGTGCCAAAAGGCTCGTTCTAGAAGAAGACGAGCTCGATCGCTGCGCTCACTTGCCTTCAGGTAGAGCTCGATCCCTTCACTCACTCGCCTTTCAAACTGTTCAGACTGTTGCAGGTCTATGGGTTCTGCACTCTGGTGTATACTGTATTTGTTGAACCACATTTGTTGAATCTGGGACACGGGGATTCTAATTGTCCTTTTAATTAACAGCTAATTGCATTAATTCTTTTTTTAAATTAAATTGCAATTCTACAAACTGATTAATTGTTTAATTTTTTTTAACTAAACTTTATTTATGTCAATATTTATAATCAGCAATATAAAGTACGATCTTAAACAATCTTTTAACTATAGTAAAATTTTGTAAATAACTTACTGGCTTACAATTAAAAACCACATGTTTATACTGCAATACGTGGTCTGCACTTTGACAGTTCATTTAACTGTTTTCATTATTTGTTTGTTTTGATTTTTAATTCTATAAGACCAATGTTAAAAATTTTCAAATGTCAATTAATGATTATAATGAAATTAGATTTTCCTCGTATAGAGGCTTGTATTTATATTGTTTTTATCGCAGAACTCAGGTATTTGCAAAGTTTGAAGATAATCATTCGAACCGTTTTTTAGATAGACTACGTGTGCATACATACATACAAATATACCTTACTTGTATTAGAATATAGGATAAAGATAAAGTTGATCTATCAACTTTTTGTCTGTTTTACAATTTTGATAACATTTTCAAGTTATGAGATATTTAAGTTGTAACTTATAAAATGGCTGCCATTTTGAAAATACAAATCGTAAAAAGATATTTTTTCCTGAAAATTATACCATTGCTGTGATGCAGATTCATGACAAATATGGACTTAGTACAATGATACGTTACGGAAAAAACTATTAAGTGTAAAAAACAAAATGGCGGCTAGTGGCTTAGCGAAGGATTTTAGGACATATGTTTATGGCAACTTTTTTCTTTGTTTTTGTATAAGTAATCATCTTCCAAAATCTTGAAACTTTTTTCTTACACCCTGTATATTTATGTGTCCATGGTACTGATTATACTTTTGACAGGGTCCTCAGATTTTTATTCAATTTAATTTGGTATGAATTCAAGTTGTAGGACGAAGTCTTTTTTCAAGAGATCGTGAACCAGCATAATCGGGTGATGGGAACGAGGTTAAATGGGGTTTAAAAAGGGCAAAAAATAGGGGTTTGACATTTTTGGACCTAAATTTTCACAATTAAAAATTTTAACTGGAACCATTTAAAAGAACTTAAAAAACCAAACAATTAAGTATTTGGAGTTTTTATCTTAACTTAACTGGTTACGGAGGAAAGCCGAAAATAGACTTCCCATGTTTTTGTTATAGGGGAAATAAAAAAGCCATGTATCTCTCTTATTTATAGACATAACTTTATCAGATTTAGTATTTACATTTTCAAGGCCTGGGAATCCTAATTTATATCATATTTTGTAATTTTGCTTACAACTCCCATCCGGAGGCAAACCTACATCCTCACCCTCATGAGGTTTATGAAAAAATACAAACATGTTATACAATTTAGGATGTACCCGCAGTGGAAAGAGATTATCCTACATTTTATAACAACTTCAACATTCCATCGAAACAAACCAACATACTAAGTCCTAGGGTATTTATGGGGAAAATTAAAGATAATGAATTCTATAGGAAATTCGCTATAAGTATATTTTCATTTTATTAATATTTTATTAATAAAATTTATTAGTATTAAAAATTATTAGTATTTTATTAATATGTGCTGTGGTATTTGTTATACGGTTCTTTTTAATGTTTCATTGAATCACGGACTTATTATATACTTAGTCGAAATTTACTTCCTTCCTTATATTGCAGGAAACACCCTCATCTTAATTTACAGCCCTAGCTAATTTGTCCAATGTTACATAATATTTATGTTTCATAGTATTTAAACATACTCTTAAGGTCAATGTGCTGAAAAAATTTCAATGTAAACATGCTGAGAAGTGAAAATGCACTGCGTGGTCTAGGCCTTGGACGTCTTGCTTACCCCGGAAACACCTTCATCTTCTATGTTTATCTTGCAAACGTAAGCATATATGATTTTACGCCCAGGATCATTAGTAGACTATAACAGACTATATGCGTTGCCTTACGAAACTGCTATTCATCTTTATCAGTTTAATGAAGATTTATCATAGTAGGACAAATTTATGTTCAGATGAAACTACAGTATAAATGCGATAAATAGTATTTTTTGTAAGTTGGTAGAATCTTTTTGCCTCACTGTACCGCCCACATACCAATTATTTCTGTTTGGAACTTATCGAACTAAGTGACTGGGTGGATATACAGTTACAAGTAGTGGCTCAAGTAACCATAGTAACAGGCTTTATGGGTGTTCAAACCTTCCAAAAATATTATTTTTGTAAAATATTTCTCTCTCATAAGTTTTTTGAATAAATTGCAAAAAAAACACAAACATTTACTCCATTGGTTTTGATTCTCATGCAATTAGTTTAAATTGACCGGTTGCAGAGGAAATAAAGAAAATGTTTCTGACTTTAATTTTACTATAAAAAATCGCCGAACTTTTACAATCCAAATCTATAAAAATAGCTTTACCTGATATAGATGGTAATGGAATAAAATTTCTTAACCATTATTGCAGCAAACTTACACCTTCATTTTCATGGTATCTCGGAAAAACAAAGCAATAATCAATTTCCATTTTAAATTTTCCTAGTAGTAAGGTCTGCTGATGTGAAGGGTACATAACAGCTGATACCTAGCTCTATTGCTCGATACAGGTAGCCATAACTGCTCTCAGGAAGACTCAGTCGAGGTCGGTCTAGGTCTGAGTCATGCGTCTGTGTCGTTTCCAATTAATCACATTGTTGCCCAGTGATTCGTGTCCGTTCATTCGCCTCGATATCCTTATTACCATTACTTCCACCCCAGGGACAAAAATGTTTCGTTATTACTATTTGTAATAAATGCCTTTAAGACGTGACTGGGTAGAATGTAATTTTATATTTAATGTAATTATACTTATTTCTGTACAAATCGAGTTGGAGATTGTTTTACAAATTTAAGATAGGTCCCAAGAACTAAAGGAAGTACTACATGTTTAGTGATGGTGACTTTTTGACCTCAATGGGGACTGCCCATCTGAAGTCAGACAAAAACCTTAAGTTGATTTTAAGTATGGGTTAATGATGTTCATAAAAAAAAGTATTAAATAGTAGAATACAATGTCGCAAAACAAGCAATCTCAAATTAATAAAGGCGAATAATACGAACAAAAACCTCAGCATTATATTAATAAAACCTTTCATGGCAGATATATGAAATATTTTCCATTTTACGAAATGTGCAAGAAACATCAAAGTGTTCGAAGTAGGAAGACATTAAAAAATAATTAGATTCATGTCAATGGCCTCTTTAAGTCTTTAATTGGGAGGTTTGTTCAGGATTTCTTCCAAGTTACGAACGCGATATGCACATAGTTTTAAATAATTTGTATTTAACTAAACTGATTTGCTGCAAACCTGAAACATTTTTTAACATCTGACAACAGTTACAGGTTTAAATGCATAAATTGTGTTTTTATTAATTGATTGTTCTTGACGGACATGACATTAAAACATTTTATAAATGAAACCTAAAAGAATGGTATAATATTTTTTAAACATTTTTGCACTTAAAAATGTTTTGTTAAAATTATATCAACCAAATAAAGTTCTAAAATATTGTTAAAATGTTTTTCTGCGTTTAGTTTCGACAACCAAATGGTTTAGTTGCTACTTTCAACATTTTTCAGTCCACAGGAAAGTTTTTCACCAAATTATTTGGTTTCATTGACTAAAAGGTTTTACCAAATAGTTAGTAACTAATAAGAAAGTTTCAAACATTCTAAGTCTGATATTATTTTTTTTAATAGAGCCATTCCGATTGTTCAAATACAGTACAGTAAAATATGTTAAATGGTTTGTACTACATAAATAAATCTTTATTTATAAATATATATTTTTTAAATCTCAATGTGTGAATTCGCTGTAAATGTATTCTTTCAAATACAGAAAAACAAAATGTATCTAAAGACTTGTGGTACATTTAAATGTTTACTCACTTATGGAGGTTGGGTCCTTGTTAATAAGCTAAATAAGACCATCATTCTCATATTGCGAGTTCGCCGACAGGTCTAAGACAGTGAAGAAGTGTAGTTTAATGGATATGTCCGAATCAGATCATAGTCGTTAATGTGAATATCCTAACTATTTCGTACAAACTCTCTTACTGGCAATGTAGCCAATCGAATAAATTACTGTTTCCCAACCGTAGAAAATCAGACGGACGCAAACCGTGTATTTACACTAACCTTGATTCAAACTAAATTTCACGTTCTGTAACACTTCCCGAATAGCTTCTCCGTTTGAAACTCTAATAACACAGATATTTGCAATTGCTTCCGGAACGCCAAGGTCCGATCGCTAGAGGCGACGCACAGCCATAACCCTTCGTACACCCGCCGGTGCCGGGTGTCAAGGCTTAGACTGCCCGGGGACGTTAGAATTGGCAACGTTGGTTAGGCGTGTCATTGCGCTGTGAGTTGGATCTGCATCGGTCACTATATTGTTACAAGACTTACAAAATCCATTATAAATTTTAAGACAGCTATTGAAAATTAGAAATTTTTCATTAAGAAATACCTAATTTAATAGGTTATTTGTTGTCTTAAGTACGGTATTGTATTTTTTATTAAATTTATTTTTTTGTAATTTGTTGTTGTTTTGTAAAATTTACCACTTTTTTAGGTATTTAATTTTGAAAATTTTAAATAGACGCCATTTTGAAACCAGAAGTGAAATTACTTTGAAATTTTCAGTTAAAATGCAACTAACACCATCAACTGACTTTCCAACATACACCACCATGCCGATTTTTAATTTGATATCTTTACAAGGGTACCTAATGAATTATAAATAAAAAAACATAAAGACTGACGGAAAACTAAGCAAGATAGCATTTTTCACTAAGCTGCTTTCACTTCTGAGTTGTCAACAAATGTTGAAAACTTTTATTGTTTGCAACATATGTTTGTTGAAAACACGTTCCATCCAACCGAGAGTCGGTAAATCCTGCAACATGTAGAGTATTTACATTGGTGGTGGGGAGAAAATTTTTACAAGTTGATCAAAGAAATGTTGGAAACTTTTGTTAGAAACGTCTGTTGCCAACAAAAAAGTTGCCAATATTTGTTGATGCTGGCAGTAAATTTTGAATCAAAGTAGTCACCAGGCACGGCGAAGTGATGTGATTTACCACATTGATTAAAATGGTTCTGCCTCATTTAATCCCAAATATATCATTTTTTTAATATGCTTGGGAGGACTTTCACTGCAACTTTTTACGTTTGATAAATTTTAATATTTTGTGCAGAAAAAATACAGCCCAGAAATAAACATTAACGTCTTTAATATTGAAAATATTGTTTTTTTCCTTGAACTGTAAAATAATTATTATATTTCCGCGAATATGAAATTTACCTATGTTTTATGCAATTCTGTAAGGAACATTTTTGATAAATTATTTGTATCAATATATTGAATTTTTAAAAACCTAGTAATTCCGAACTTGCAGCGCGATGACACCCCCCTGAGCGTCGGCGTTGCAGCGTGACGTAGCCAGTTCGAACGAAGCGCCGGGACGGGGCCCTCGAGGCTGACAGAGGGTCCGGGTGCTCGGGGCGTAACGACGTAACCCGAGGTTCCCGTTTAATGGATAATTACAAAGTCAAGTTCAAAATCACCGAGCACAGTGCCCTCGAACGCGCAAAACCGGACACCAATTGCGAAGTAGCCTTCGGAGCGGCGGAGATATCGAGGATTGATGTTGGACCCGAGAAATCAGCGATACAGGTCGTTGTGGGGTGATTATTTAGTGATTATTGTAGGGTGATTTTGGTAGAAAGGAGGACATTCACATGGAAACAAAGTTTATTGCTTAAGTTGTTGTAGACTCATCTCTATAAATTCATTCATTCCTCAATATAAATGTATTGAAAAACGCATAAATAATATGTAAAAAAACTTAAAAAATAAAAAAATATTTTTGGAATATAAGCTTTTTTTAGATAAGGATAGCAATGTCCTTTCTCCAAATTTATGCAAACAACCACCAATCCTTAGTGTTTTTAAGATAGTTTTTGACATAGTCAGTGTTCTCTTAAGTAAATTTTCCAAAATCTTTAATGTGTTCAATTAGCCATTTACTTTAAATGTTCGAAACTCCGCTGACCATTGTCCAAGGAAAAGAAAACATAAATGCACACATTCTCGATTACGGCTGTGGAATCTGCCTCAAAATATTTGGTATTGTGGTTCTAGATTGTTTTGTAATTTTTGAACAAACATCACTGTAAGGACATCATATTAAAAAGAAGAGAGAGAACTGAACGGCAATTGTTGATATGCCGGACTACTGGCTCATTTGTATCTCATACACGTCGATTATAGCCTACCGAGCGCTGTAAAATACACCCTGGCAAGGTGTTAATTAACCTTCGGTATTAAGGCCTTGGAAATAAAACTTAATCGGGATACCTTGAAAGGATATTACAGATACCTTCAAACATACCTTGAACGGTACCTTCAAAAGACTTATCACTTCGTAAGATAAGAAAGCGCCTTAATGCGAAGGAAAATTAAACCTTCATCGAAGAATTTATGTAGGCTGTACATAATATCTTACTATTGAGTTAAATTGGGCAATTAGTGTGATATTTTAAAATTTTCATATAAATGCAAATGTTAAAAATGTTATTGTTTCAATAGTACAATAATGAATGAAAATATACGGTACGGAACTAGGAATCATCGCGAATTATAAATATATACTTAGAAAAGTACCGTAATACAAGTTTAATTGAATTGTTTCATTAAACGTTCAAAACGATTTCATTAATTTTAAAATTTAATTTTAACAATTATTATTCTACCATACCTTATAAACACCTATATCGAGACTCCTTACAAAACTGCACTAAGCTGCAGTATAATTCGATTAAGGAGGGCATTACAAACTGAAATTAATAACCAGCACATAATCATCAAATATAAAATAATTTAAGACAAGAACTAAACTTTTTTAAATTTAAAAACATATTTCTTAGTTACCAACTAAGAACACGGCATAACTAGATATTCAACTATTACATGCAACTTTGTAATCACATAACCTATAATTTATTTTCGTAAAAATGTTATAATCCAAAGCTGTTGCATTATTCAGGTAAACACCACCTTTTTGCCACAATAAGCAACACCACATAACAGGCTAATAAACAACAGACCCTTCCATTAGAAGAAGGTCGCATCAAAGAATCTTTTGTTTGAATGTTTTAAATAACTTAGTGGAAACCAGTTTTACAAAATCCTTGATTGATTTATGCATCTGCAGGGGTCAAGGGAACACAACCTGTCCATTACCAGTAGGACTCAAGAAGGTATTATGTAACGTTACTCTTAAATGATTTTAGTAAGTAATTTTTGTTGACACTTTCCTATCAATTTTTTTAAAATCTGTTTCCAAAAAAAATCTCTAAAATTGTGTCAAACTATAAACGATAATTAACTAACTACAAAAAACAACTCAAAAAAATATTAATATTCGAAATGTTTGAATTAGTAACTACTTTAAGAAGGCCTGGCAATTTTGAAAGTCCCTAACTCTTTAAAGTACCTTCCTTAATCCTTCCAGCTCAATCTAGAAGATGGTTAAAAAACACTGGGTCTGTTCTTAAATGAGTTTTTTGTTATTGTAATTTATAGGGGTTTTATAAAAGTGTCATTTGGTATTGTGAGTTGCTGTTAAAAAAGAATAACTATAAGTAGAGCTTAACATTCTGAAAATAGGTTAATTCGTTCTTTAAAACATCAGACGGTTTTTTTGTAAACATTTGGCCTTTATTTCAGGAAAAAAAGATCAGATTATGAGGTTTTTGTTCATTTAACATTTCAAAATAAAGATTCGGCATCCAATGCTTCCTATAATAAATTTAATTAGAAATGTTATATCTACTTTGGATCGCATGTATATGATTGGAAGAAATCAATTTAAAACGAGTCTATTTTTTATATCTATGGCATGTGTTGGCAGTCATGTATCCTTTATAAACTGAATAACTCAACATAATAAACATGTAAATTATATTATAAAGAAACACTTGGAAAATAATTTCAACATATAGATTAGATTTATGTTTTGAGGTTTACTCGTTCATCCTTCAAATTCCAGGTCAGATCGAATGTCAAATAATTCATTTAATTCAGAAAAATATTTATAACAACATAAAATAACTGCCTTCTACAAAAACCCTTTTAATTACAAGGACGTTAAAAAGACGTCGAGTTTCTAGATTTCTTAATCCTGCCGGGGTTCAAGAAAAGTCAAAATTTTTAAATTCTGATTTCGTTCTCGATTTGTCCAAACCGGTCTGTTTTCGACTCCTTAAGTTTCACTCAGACGATTCGGAGCCTCAACATTTATTATTTTATTCAAATTTCGTTATTAGTAAGCACCGTCCTCTACCTGATTTATCGCAATGTTAAATTCTATGTTCCCGCTCAGTGAAAAAATAACCTTGCAGGATCCGGCCAACCCGATCGTATCGCTTCATCTAATACTTAGGGCTATTTTATAAGTAGTATTCTATTTATGTTGCATCATCAAACCAAGTGTTATTTCGAAGAAGGATTTCCAGGTTTTTACTGGACTTACACGCTCCAATATATCGCTACGATATGGTTGGTACCGATCAGATTGCACCGATATATTGGAGCGTGTAAACGAAGCCCCGTTTACACGCTCCAATATATCGGTGCGATCTGATTGCACCAATATATCGGTGCGATAAATTGGAGATTGAAGCCGCGTTTACACGCTACGATATATTGGTGCGATGTGATCGGTACCAACCATATCGTAGCGATAATTGGAGATTGATGTTCCGTTTACAACTACAGAACTGATCGCATCGATTAAGTTGGAGCGCTGTTTACACGTTCCAACCTTTCGCTCCAACCTTGCGATATCGTTGTCAATCTAGCCAGAAAAATGAAATTTTCATTTTTCGTCCAACCTCGATATATTGGTACGATCTCCCGTCTACACGCTCCGATTATCGCTACGATATGGTTGGTACCGATCAGATTGCACCGATATATTGGAGCGTGTAAACGAAGCCCCGTTTACACGCTCCAATATATCGGTGCGATCTGATTGCACCAATATATCGGTGCGATAAATTGGAGATTGACGCCGCGTTTACACGCTACGATATATTGGTGCGATGTGATCGGTACCAACCATATCGTAGCGATAATTGGAGATTGATGTTCCGTTTACAACTACAGAACTGATCGCATCGATTAAGTTGGAGCGCTGTTTACACGTTCCAACCTTTCGCTCCAACCTTGCGATATCGTTGTCAATCTAGCCAGAAAAATGAAATTTTCATTTTTCGTCCAACCTCGATATATTGGTACGATCTCCCGTCTACACGCTCCGATTATCGCTACGATATGGTTGGTACCGATCAGATTGCACCGATATATTGGAGCGTGTAAACGAAGCCCCGTTTACACGCTCCAATATATCGGTGCGATCTGATTGCACCAATATATCGGTGCGATAAATTGGAGATTGACGCCGCGTTTACACGCTACGATATATTGGTGCGATGTGATCGGTACCAACCATATCGTAGCGATAATTGGAGATTGATGTTCCGTTTACAACTACAGAACTGATCGCATCGATTAAGTTGGAGCGCTGTTTACACGTTCCAACCTCTCGCTCCAACCTTGCGATATCGTTGTCAATCTAGCCAGAAAAATGAAATTTTCATTTTTCGTCCAACCTCGATATATTGGTACGATCTCCCGTCTACACGCTCCGATTATCGCTACGATATGGTTGGTACCGATCAGATTGCACCGATATATTGGAGCGTGTAAACGAAACCCCGTTTACACGCTCCAATATATCGGTGCGATCTGATTGCACCAATATATCGGTGCGATAAATTGGAGATTGACGCCGCGTTTACACGCTACGATATATTGGTGCGATGTGATCGGTACCAACCATATCGTAGCGATAATTGGAGATTGATGTTCCGTTTACAACTACAGAACTGATCGCATCGATTAAGTTGGAGCGCTGTTTACACGTTCCAACCTTTCGCTCCAACCTTGCGATATCGTTGTCAATCTAGCCAGAAAAATGAAATTTTCATTTTTCGTCCAACCTCGATATATTGGTACGATCTCCCGTCTACACGCTCCGATTATCGCTACGATATGGTTGGTACCGATCAGATTGCACCGATATATTGGAGCGTGTAAACGAAGCCCCGTTTACACGCTCCAATATATCGGTGCGATCTGATTGCACCAATATATCGGTGCGATAAATTGGAGATTGAAGCCGCGTTTACACGCTACGATATATTGGTGCGATGTGATCGGTACCAACCATATCGTAGCGATAATTGGAGATTGATGTTCCGTTTACAACTACAGAACTGATCGCATCGATTAAGTTGGAGCGCTGTTTACACGTTCCAACCTCTCGCTCCAACCTTGCGATATCGTTGTCAATCTAGCCAGAAAAATGAAATTTTCATTTTTCGTCCAACCTCGATATATTGGTACGATCTCCCGTCTACACGCTCCGATTATCGCTACGATATGGTTGGTACCGATCAGATTGCACCGATATATTGGAGCGTGTAAACGGGGCTTCAGTTTCCGTTTGTGTTGTTATGTTTCAGAATTCGTACTTCTGTTGGGATGCCTCGATATAATTATAATGCATGCATTATAATGCAGTTAATTGGTTTTGAAAGCTGCAAAAACGAATAATAATGAATTATAAGAAGACAAAATATTGATTGGTGTATTACTGTGAACGATTCTCGTGAAATTTATTTTATTAAGACAACTAAAGAGAAGCCACGAGACTTTTCGACAAGAGAAGAGTTATTAAACAGAGACTCAGCTTTGATTCTCAACAACTTAAAAGCGCTCAGACAATGTACAGACAATACCTTAACCACGTGTTCACTTAAAATTAGAAATATCGTCATACTATGCTGAACTTTAGAGTTTTGGGCGTTTAAAATTTTGTTAGGCTGGGATTTTTTTAGATTCAATCAAGGACTAAATGCGTGAGTATAAAATGTTACTACTTCTTGACTAACTTAGGTACTACTAACGCCGATTCCCGTCTGGAGATTCTACCGTCCTCAGCTTCACACTGACGAACGCTGACCGACCTTGTGGAGAAAATTCTTCTACAGGTTTGCAGCTGGTCTTGTGCCGAGATAGTAAGAATTGTCAAACCAGTTGGGACAGACTTGAGAATAAACCTGCGGGAGTAAAGTGTAGGCCAAGTAGGATATCGACTCTGTCGAGGAGGAAAATAACCCTGAATGATGAAGGAAACGTTTTATTTACGGCAGTAATACATAAAAAATATCTTAACAGATTTTACCCATAAACATCAGAAATTCTAAGTGATTTATATCTTCTTGTTGGTTCAGTCGAGTAGCCAGCAGCCATATATTTTGCAGATTTGAATAATTTTCAGCCAATGATTCAACAAAAATGTCCTAAATTCGAGGAAACGTGAGATTTGTTTAAATTGACTGACTTGAGGAAAGACAGTTTTAAAGGAAACTGAAACTGATGAAAATTATGAAAAAATAAACATTGTAATAGTTAATATTATAATTAATGCATTGTTCTTTGCACATGACTCGTCACTTTTTCTAAAATTAATAATATTCTATCTTATTAATTTACAAGTTAACTACGTATGATTACTTAAAGTTTCTTGAGTAGTTAACCCTTCAAAAACTCTAAAGCCCAAGGTTTTCACAAGGTTATTGAATGATAAGTACACTTTTACTTTGTTTATCAGAAGAATTGAAACTACTGATGTACCGGTCATGTTTTCACCGATTTTATCCAAAGGTTTAGCTTGAAAGATTATTATTGAAAAGGGTTTTTATAGAAAACGTTGATTTTATTAATTATTTAAAAAGTGTTACTGGTGGCTTTAAGAAGCTGTAGTGAAACTGAACTACGGATAATTCAACTAACTGGCCACTTACATCTCACACTTGACCAATTTTACTCCCCTATGAAAACTGACAATTGGGCTTTATAAACAGGGCTAGCAGAGAGTTGACGTCAATGTTTTATCAATAAATGATCTGAAGTTTACTATTGGTTAAAGGCTGTAGGGTAACAGTGTGAATCACAATGTTTATAACATAAAAAACTTCTAAATATTTATTTTTGAACAAATAAGAATGGTTGTAATTTTTTATTATTTGCCTATTTCTCTTTCAAAAGAACTCAATTGCTTGTAAAATTTGAATTTCAAAATTCATCTAAGGTATTTGAAAACCGGACAAGTCAGTTGCACACACCTCATCGCCGAAACAGTATAGCTAGTTTAAAAAGTGGCAAGTTTTTGTCCTGTCAAAAGTAAAAATATGCAAATTTTGTTTACATTAATCAGTTAATGGCGATGACCGACCGAGACCTTATAAGAACATCGACCCCATGTGGTCGACTGACCTACTTAGATAGAAGGGAGCGTTTTGACGCTTACAGAGGCTTGTTTAGCGCTAGAACGTAATAACAAAAATAAAAACACGCGCTGCAAGACAATTATTTGGCGACGGATATTCTACTATTTAATATAGCACACAACATTATACCTTTTATACAGTATAATATCCATACAGTGTGTAAAAAGAGTCTCGATACAGCATGATGATTTTTAACTAATTTAGTTTAAGTAATAAAACTATTTACGTGTATATAAGTCATTAAAATCTATTTTTTTATTTATAGGATTTCCACCTCTCCGTTGGGTTGAAACATTGGGAGGAAGAAGAAAATCTATAATGTAAGCATAGATCATTATGTACATAAAATTAAAGGTCTCTATTAAAAGAGAACAATGCCGTAAACTCGGCCTTAAAAGGCCGCCCGGTACAAAAAAGGTATAGGCGATCAATCGTGTTGACAACAAAAACTGCAATAACTCCTGATACACTCGACCTTTATTGGATCTCGAGGTTTTAAGGGTTTTGAGGAGTTTGTGTAAAATTGCTCAGAATGCGAAGCGCTTTAAAATTATATTTCATATGACGTAGGCCAATGAAGTTTTCCCATTACTTCCTTTACTGGACGTCTGTATTTGAAGTTGTCACAGATCAAGTGACATTTTGGTCGAATTTCTAGTATTATAAATCATGATGCATTTATAACATAACGTATACAAAATATGAGTAAAATCTTAGTGCTTTAGAAAGTAAGCATAAACCAACTTTTCTTTAGCTAAGTCATGTTCATATTTTGGTCAATTGTGTGAAACCAGGTTTTTTCCAGTTTATAGTGTCATAAAACTATCTTTTAAGGCCAATAAGTTAATAATATGAAATTTATAAATATTTATATTAATTTTTTAACGGGTTTTCGTTAATAGGCATCCTTTGCATTTAATACCGTTGAAATGTGCTGGTAATCAACCCCGCCTGTGATTTGCTCATTATGATATTGCTTAGCTAAGAGTGGGCTAAAGGGCCCCTATCAGAGCGTCATCCAGTGTACCTGCTCCCATTTTACGCCATTATTTGTAAGTCTGATAAAGGTGGGCTCCCGCACCGTAGTCGGACTTAAAATAAAGGCGCAAAATGGGAGCAGGTGACCTGCACGATGAATTTTTGATCGACGAGACCCCCGATACCACAGCCTCTATTGGCAGCCGATGAAACTGCTGGGCCCACAAGCTATTTGAACGTAGTCAATGAATAGCATGGAATACTTAAAAGGCCTACTTTCCGCTGCCAAATCTCCTCTCTCAACATCATCTACCTGGGCCTCCCATGTGCTAAAGTGCATCAACGTTTTTTTTAGCCAGTGTTTCACACAGAATTTTAGATAGTGTTTTTCGCCGTCATTATGGTTGTGACCAATACGAAAAGTATTCAGGAAGTTTCCGCAAAGGCCACTTGACTGCGCAGGAAAAGTAATCGCTCTATTCCTTTAGCCCCCTCTTAACTAATGATCCTGGTTACGGAACCAGCTGGTTGCAGCCATTAACAAAGCCACACGAGGTATCAATTACATGTTACTGGAAGAGCTTAATTTTCCTTCAATCGTTAGCTACATATTCTTTCTTCGCCATTAGCGCAGTCGCGGATGTGTAAACTATACGGCTTTTGGGCAAAGCATTGTTTTCCCCGGTTTCGGATGTCGTTTTCAACAGTGTGTCTTGTAAATTGGAAATCATTTAGTTAAATAGGAGTTTCATTAGTGATCAAACCTTTCAATATGTGAAAAGATAATTGTCAGTGCCGTTGAATAAATAACTCAAAAATATATTTTTACTGATAGTTTTACTTATGAGGCTCAAAGTTTTATCTACAAGGAAACATTTTTTAATAATAAATAAATGATATGATAAATACCCTCCAAAATAGGAAAATGCTGAGGCATTTTTTTAACACTAGAGAGGCAATGTTAAACATTCGGCTAGCAAAACATGATATTTTAACCTCCTGTAAAGACCAATTTTCTACAAACTCTGTAATCATTTAGTTAAATATTTACATTACAGCTCTCAAACCTCGCAAGTTTGAAAATGTTTTAAGAATATTTCTCAGTGACGCTAAAAAGTAGTACATTTTTCTTGCTTACATTGGTTTTTTGCAGTAAGACAATTAATTAATATTCACTGATAAATTCACCTTAATCCTCAAGAATACTACTGTATTTTATACAGTCCGAAATAGGGAAATACCGAGGCATATTCTAATCAGAGGCGGATTTGGAAATTTGCCGCCCCTGGGCTATTCAAAAATTGCCGCCCCCTCCCCCCGCCATAAGTCCTAATTTATATCCACAATTATTGCCCCAATTCCTATATGCTATTTCGTTCGACGGGAGGGGACATAAAAATCTGAAAATAATGATTATATGGAACTTAAAATTTAAAAACTTTAAATTAAAGATTTTGCGTTGCGATGCAAGAACTACCAAAGTGTGGCTCAAAGCATGGCTATTAGTGTTTGACTGGTTCTTTGACCAATCGGAGACAATAACAAGTGCCGTTGCGAACAGTCGAAAACTAGCCTTTGTGAGCGTATGCGTAGTTCACGGCCGGTGGAATAGGGCGGAATACTGTGACCTTCGTTCCCAGTCCCATTAGTTTTTTTGAGGTTTGTTAGACACGTCTGAGTGTAGCAATATAAAATCGGCATAGTGATTTTAATTTTATAAGGTGGCCCGTGCGCAAATTGCGCATAGAGTGAAACTCACCTACAGCACGTAAAACAGATATCTATTTTTGTTTACTATCTGGCTTTTAAAATTCATCCGAATGTAATCAGCTGTTAAATTACAATTCACACTAAAGAACTTGCAATAAAAGTTGGTCAACATTTTAAAGCGCCCTGTAGAAATAAATCAAAGGCGAGGGGGGCGAAGCCCGAAACAATATGACCTTTTTAGTTACGATTAGTCACTGCTGTATATCCTAAGCTTTAAAATGACACCTCGATCTTAAAAATCGGTTCAGTAGGTCAAGAGAAAAAGGGATGTAACAGACGAAACCCTTATAGGAATAAGAAGATAGATTTTAGATACAAAACCATATAGGCCTACTGCAGTATTTAAAATGAAGTATTAGATAAAGTGCAATAGCTAAATTACGGCTATCTATGTGTTTCCCGTTAAAGTTTGAAGTAACAATAGTGTCATTAGCAGTATCAATTATCACTGCCACATATAACCTGACATAACCTTAAATCGCCCTTCCTGAATGCACTGGTGCAGCTCGGTGGTGGCGGATGTAGGCCTATGGGGGCGGCGAGGTGGCGGATGGTTCCGACGCGTGGATCGCTACCGTGACAAATCAACGTAGTGCCGAGTTCTAAAGCTCCTCTTTAAAGCTCTTTAATGACCCCTTGCGCTAAGATATTATGATTTTGCTTAGAAAATATGCACTCTCGGTTCTCAAATTTTTCTGTACAATTCTTTCAAAAAAATTCCACCTCCAATAATTTGAGTTTTTTTTTAATTTGAAGCCTAAAAAATGCCGTTTAATAAATTTGCCGCCCCCCGAATTCTGCCGCCCTGGGCTATAGCCCATTTAGCCCATATGTAAATACACCCCTGATTCTAATGTGTTACAGAGTTGCAGGAAACTCATCGCTGTGTTCCTAATGCAAATTCAGACTATTGTGCGAGAAATTTTATTCAAGCGTCAGAAAGAGTTTCCCATTCATAATCCCATTACAGGCAGAGGCCCTTTCATTGGTCAGTGGATCGACTGGACAAGAAAAAATATGCTTTTGAACGTTTGAAGCGTCTCTCCCATTTTTATGTTTTAACAAGTATCTTAGACTTTTTTCTGCCTATTGGAAATTCACGTTGAGAGGGATGTTACGAGTAAATGTCTCTGTCAGTGTTTTTCAGTACATATTTAATGGCTAGACTTGCACATAACTTTTCTCAATCTCTACAAAAAGTACTTTACAAAAACTATTTAGGTCCCTCAACTTCTACTTTCCCTGGCAATGGGAAGTTGATGTTATTAGGCAAACCCTGGGTTGTCTACCACCACCGGGGTATCTGCTTCGTTAGGTTGTACTAGCCTTCGTTCCAACCTTGAAGCAGTCACGAAGGTGTGTTACGACTTGTTAGACAGTTCTAATTGTTCGGTGTTACATTTTGCTATCGATAGCATACAAATACGATTTATACAATATCATGTCATTTTTAAGGTGTGCGTTTTTATTTTTTTTATTTTTTACTAAATCCAAACTGTATGCAGTTTGGAACTTTTATTTGGAATAATTCTGAGTTATTGTTTTATTAGGAAATCCGTTGGCAGTTACTTTAATTATTGTAATTAAGCTACAACACTTACAAACTATAACTGATAACTTCATTTATGTAACCATTATTCCAAATGTTTCATCTATTTTTAAAATTAAGGCTATGTTTCTTGCGTGCAATAGTAAAAATTTGAACATTCCAGTCCAAACCTTATTTAAGAAATCGTTGTTGTAGAAAGAATTTCCCCTTATCAATTAACTAAATTATTCACAAAAACTCTCGAAACTACTAAATACTTATACGGGGTATTACATTTTGCTAATTTAATTGCATTTTAGTAAAATACTCTAACGAAACATTGCAGACACCTAAAGTGGTTGAATAGGAAAAGGCATGAAGTGTAACTCAACGGTTCAAACGCTTGGAAATCCTCTATAATCGACACTTTGTCGGTAGGTGAGCTATCATTGAAGAATTCTTAGTCAATGAACCTTCGTAGAACAAGGAATCGGAATGGGCTGTTGCTATTGTGTACAGCGGAAAATCTGTTCCCAGTAAGGAAAAGACACTGGTTATGACAAATCAGTCATATTTTGCACTATGACAATAATTAATTCACTGATATATCCAACTTAAGAGGCATCTTCACCCCTGTGCCAGTAAGCCCATTGTTGTGCAGTCGGCAATGTTAATCATACAGCTTTTAATGCAAAACATGGTATTTTATTCCCCTGTTTCGGACGCCGTTTTTCAACCGATTTTCTTTAAACTTGATAAGTGTTTAGTTGAATAGTTATATTACGTCCCTCATACCTCGAAATTTCGAAAATTTAACAAATATTACTAAGGAAAATCGAGTTACTTTGCAACATCACAGAGAGTAGGCCTAATATTTGTTAAATTTTCAAAATTTCGAGGTATGAGCGACATAATGTAACTATTCAACTAAACCAAGTTTAAAGAAAATCGGTTGAAAAACGGCGTCCGAAACAGGGGAATAAAATACCATGTTTTGCATTAAACGACGTATGGTTAAGAGTCTTCATCACCCCTGCAAAAAACGTCGAAAACATGCGTTCGTAGTCCCCTGTTTCGGACGACATTTTTGAACCGATTTTATTGACAGTGGTCTTAAACTGTTCAGAAAGAGTGTCCGCGTGTCTCTATTACCTCATAATAATAAAAAACGTACATTGAAGTACCTAAAAATACAGTTAAAAAAGGGAAAAATTACTTGATTTTCAACAATTTTTTTAAGTAATTTTAAGAAACCATATCGATTTAACGAGGTACAAGAGACACGCAGGCACTCTTTCTGAACAGTTTAAGGCCACTCTCATTCAAATCGGTTAAAAAATGCCGTCCGAAACAGGGGACTACGAACGCATGTTTTGAGCAAAAACGGGGTCTGCGAATTTGCCCGTTCGAGGCGCTACTAGCCTTTTCGCAAACGTCGTCTTTCTCACTAACACAAGCACACACACAAACATTATCGCATTATAAATCACTCAGTGATGTTGTGGGACACATTCCTCGTATTTATTTGAATGCTTCTTTATCCATCTAAATTACTCGTACAATTCAACTTTTTCACACTACCGGACTTTCCATCGGACCGTATATCGAACCAAGCATCGTACCGAACATTACATCGTAAAGGGACGTAAATTTACTCCGAACATTTCGCCGAGCAAGACATCGGACCGAGCATCGTACCGGACATTACATCGTAAAGAGACGTAAATTTACTACGAACATTTCGCCGAACAAGACATCGGACCGAGCATCGTACCGGACAAATCCACCAAGCGAGGTGAAGGAAGTTTAGAGAGATATAGGGAGCGTAAGTCATAGGGCGCTAGACGATGAGGTGGAGAAGGGAGGGGCTTTCCATCCCGGGCGTTCGGGGCCACGCTCGGTACGGAGCAAAATTTACCTAGACACACTACCGTACATCGAACCGTACACCTGTCCAATCTTCTCTTTGATGTTTCGCCAGAAAACCACCTCCAGAGCGCTCGGCCCGATGTACGGACCCCTGCTGACACACTTTCGGACTTGCTGTTTGTTTTTGTTCGGTACAATGCTCTGTGCGGTGCTCGGTCCGGTGAAAAGTCAGGTAGTGAGTCACCGCCTTAAAAGACAAATCTCTCACTAGTTCATCACTAGCCTAATCCTCCATTTTTTTCGTTACGCAAGAGAGTTAAAATTTGGTAGGGCCTACACTGATTTGTTCAGTTTTCAATAGGATAACGTGATGATGAAGCAATTAAAATGCAAATAGATCTTAGGCAGTTCTGTTAATAATTTTAGGAGGGAAAAATTATCTCATCTGGGCATATTTCATCATCATCCGAATATTTTGTTATAGTTGTTCTAATAAAAATACCGACATTTGCGTTTGAATTTTCAAAATTATTATGATTGGCTGATCATATTTAATTACTTTAATTATTTATTTTGTTCTTAGACTCTGGGCCAGAGTCTCATTGACCAATATTTAATTAGAGCCTTCCATGGTCTGAGAGAAAAGCGGTACGTTCGCATATTATTCAAATTACAATTATTTTATACTGCTTTACAGAAAAAACTTAAAAGTAAAATCCAGTGAAGCCACTATGCTTTACAAATTTAACGTACTATTGTAAAAGAGCGGCACCGAAAACCACAGCTAGATGTTTCGACTTTCAAACACTGGGACTAGAAAAATAAATGAAAACAACTTAATGGTTCCAAGCAATTAGTAAACAAAATGGTAATTTTAATTAGGCTATTTAATTAAATATATTACTAGTTATAAGTATACGAGTGTAACTCGTTTAACTCTTTCATAATTCGGTTAGTTCGAATAAAATTATCAATATATATAGGCCCTATACGCAATTTAGCATACATTACAAGAGGTTGATTATGTCTTTTGTTAGTGGGTGTCAACTAATTGTTTTTGGTGTGCGAGGGTTGCCTCTATACGTTGCGTCAGATTATTCTAAAGAAAATAATTGCTTTAGTCCCATCATTTTAAAATTATTTATTTTGTTTCGTTACTGTATTGTCTGATCATTCTGGTTCGCGAACTCTTTCAAGTAGATACTGCCCCTGACCTAAATTAAATCTAAATCGGAGGTTCCGTTCAAACGCTATCACTAGGCCTAATATAATAATTGAAAACCATTAATTAATTGTAATCGCTGTAAAATTTTAATCGGCTGTATTGAAATGGAAAAGTTTGAGCCTAGTATTAATAATAATTTAAAATACTCTTCAAATGTAGACAGGACGACGCTACAGCAGCATCGGACTGGCCGAACTCTCATTGTAGCGAGTCTGCGCGTGCGTGTGTTGGACGTCGCAGTCTGATGTTTTTAGAAATGTACCCGCGCCTCACCCCTCGCCCTAGTTGGGCGCACCTGACTGTACTAGGACAGTTGTAATGGAAATCAGAGTGTACGAAGGATATTTTGCCAAAGGTGATGAAGACTCTTCCCAGGGGTGAAGATGACTCTTAATATTCAAGAAAAATTTTGTATACAATCCAAAACAGACAAACCGAGGAATGTTTTAGTGTTTTCAAAGGTGAAGAAACATTCATCGCAATGTTCTCAATGCAAATTCAGACTATAAGGCCGCCATGCGAGAAATATTTTTCAATTCTCAGAAAGAGTTACAATATAAGTCTAGTAAACACCAGTGCATGTGCCAGTTTAAATGGCAAGTTAGTCCACAAATCCTTGGAACTTGATCAATTAGACACACAGTGGGTAGTAGAAGTAATAAATGTAATTATTTCTGAAACTTCATCCTCTTCCTAAAAACATTTATTAAGATTAAGTATAATATACTGTATAACATTCAAAACCTTCTAATGATAATATTTGTCTATAAATATTAGATTTTCAGATATGGTTTGAAAATATTCACTTGTAAACTGTTGGCTTGAATTTGTTTAGTGTCATATTTAAAATTTGGAATACGTTTAATTAGAACTGCAGCAAAAATATAAATATTATAATTATGAAATATATTACGAAACAAATTTATGAGCCATAAGGGCAAGATAAAAACTAATTAGGCCCTACACTATGTTTATTTTGTTATATTCCAACATAAGTTTTTTTTACAATTTAAATAAATGTTAATGGCTATTATATTCTTTTCATTACAATTTGCAACGACTTTCTTCAATAAAAGGAAATTAGGAAATAAACAAATTTGAACACTTATAGTTCGCAGAATATTTAGAAAATATATTGAGTGTTAGGGGTGGTCTCGACTACATGAGTGATGCAACCTAAGTATGTCTATGTCTACACTAAAAGCAAAAACTGGGTGATTTTGATACGCCCACACCGCAGAAGGTTAACAACTGGTTTACCGCTTGGCGTGTTTACCACTCGAAAATTCCCAATTCCTCGCCAGATTCCCCATCCTAGTCACCCACCTCCCCGATAAAGCAGACCTACGTACTCAGTGATTAAACATTGATATAAATTAAATTATTTCCTTGATAATTTCACAATTGGCTTGAGCACCGTTCTTGATGGTGTTGTTAGTCGAAATCAGATTAGAAACATAACTATTGAGATATTTTAGGAAACTAACAAGTGCAAAGTTTTGTTCAGTTCAGTTATGAAAATAAGGGGAGTTTTATAAATTTTCCACCTGCAAACCATTTAAGCTAAGGTATAATAACCATATGGACGTTTTATACTTATTATTATTATTACTACTTATTATTATTATTACTTATTATTAGTCCTTTTGTATGATGTTAATCCAAGTCATATGTAATTTAAACATGAAAACCTTACGTTTGCCTTACTAAACCCTATAAAACCTTTGAACTTATGATAATCGGGAACCTTCGATTTGGATGTATTAAAAACAGTTAGTTATAACATGTAGTTTACAAGTTTACGTAGTTATAATATTGTGTGTATCGGTACAGGAATTTTAAGCTTTTTGTCCTTGTGAGGTCCTAAAATTTAATAGGTCTCACCATGCCGTCAGCATAGTGTAATACCATATATTCATTAGAGTGAACATTTCCTAAAATAAATAGGCCTAAATATAACAAATTGTCAACACAGTTTTTTTATCAACGAGTACCAGAGTTGTCGCACAGGTTCTATAGTGCATTGTTCACATCCAACAGTTCAACAAGATTGCATATAAATTCAAAAATAAATTTAAATATAAAACAATCATCAAGGGATAAAATCTAGTTGTACCAGTCCAGAACTTCCGGACCGATCCACAAACAAACTGAGGAGTCGAACAAACTAAAAAAAAACTCACTTGGGAGGAGAACAACTTTCACTGATAAATTTGTGATGGTAAATACATTCAACGGAATACCATAAGCCCAAATCACTGTTCAACAAAACCGCTGAACACGAATAACCTTTGCAAAATTGATTTCTGGTTCATGATTTTATCAATAGTGAGGACTTCTCAGTTCACTGAGGGGCATTTTCCAGCGAGTTTAATGCCGGATGAAACCGCCATGCGATAGTGAGGTTATCAACACAGCTGTGCCAGTAACCCTCAAGACTTCTGATCACTGGCAGCTCGAAATGTAGACAAAAAACTACATCGCGCTCTAGTTGTTTTGCAATATCGTCAATTGAATGCAAGGCGATATTTTTGTAGACAGACCATGTAGAACGATTCGCACAAATTTATACGCAACAGATAGTTGGAAAAATACTCAAAATTTCTTTTAAATCGTCTTAAAACTTGACAACGCCTTTTTTGTTTACTAATTATCTTGTAGTTGGAGTGTTTACTCCTCAATTTATTTAGGTTTTGATTAGTTCTAATGTATCGATTTTTAATATAGAGTGTTTTTTTTATTATTTATTTTTTTATTCAAGCATATTTTGTGCTGAACACAGTAGAAATTTCAGTTAAGAAGTTGAAAGTAAATACACTTTATCAGATAACTGACAAAAACTTCCTTATTGCAACGAATAAAAAATATATATTAAGAGGGGGCTAAAGGGATAGAGTCTGCGCAATCAAGTGGCCGTTGTCTTCTGTACCGGTTTCGCATTGTTGCACGACCATTATGAGGTCTCACGGGTCAAAAATACATCGTGCAGTGCTTCACTTTCTCCCATTTTTGACTTTATTTAAAGTCTGATAAAAGTGGATGGGGTAGTAAAATAAAAAAAAGGGTTGGGCTATTTTACCCCCTTTTTATTTTGAATCCTTACTACAATATGATGGTCTAAAATTTATTTTAAAGTTAGTAAACTTTTAACCATTACAGCTTAGTACGGACTCAAAATATGAAGAAATCAATAAGAGCATCAAATAGTCCAAGTCTTTTTCTTCATTTGAAACCTCTTTAACTCGAATCGGACAAAATAAAGGTGCAAAATTGGAGCGTGTGAAGCACTGCATGACGTCCTGAGAGGGGCCCTTTAGCCCCCTCTTAAACGGCACACGTCTTTGATAGCTCAATAGCTCAATAGTAGTTCGACTCCACGCTCCACACTTGATTTTTTTAGCGCGAAACGTAACATTTAATTTTCCCCGCAACCACTAGATGAGAAGAAATGATTTTTAAGTGTGGATTGTTTAGTTTCTTTAGCTTATTTAAAATACGACAAGTGAAAATGGACATTTTTAACTGGGTTGAACAAATTGAAAAAATTACATAGGTAGAAAAAGAAATAGGTAGAAAAAAGTTTCTCAGTTGTCTTATTGGTAATATTATTCCACTAATGGACGTTTTACAAATATTCTTTTTGCCGTAATCAGAACTATTTTTAGAGAGGATTGCCAAATTATCACGCAGAAGTCTACGGATGGTTAAATTTAGCCTACTCAAACTACGTAGTAGCCAATAACATACTCATCATTGGCAGATTATTGCTATGATGTGCACCTTTTCTGGATACATTTTGTCAGAAATGGAAATTTTTAATTAATCATATAAAATAGAAAGTTGAAATGGTTTAGCACTTGCGCGCTGTTCATAGGTTTTTATTCAAAACTAAATGATGTCATTGCTCAAGTACGTTATAAAATATTTACCTTAATAATAATAAATAATACTGTAGTCTACAAGAATTTGGGTTTACATTTTTAATACGAGTACGATATTTTTTAAACTTAATCCGTCTTTTTTAGTTAAATAGTTAACAACGTTTTTCGTGCATATGAATATAAGCAATAAAAAGCCTTAGGCTACCATTCAGGTGTTTTAATATAAAAAATACTCCTCTTCAAATAATGGTTTTGTGTAATGCAATGATCCACACATGGTCATATTAGGTATATAGGAGTGCGTGTACAATATTAAATAATAACTCATTATATAAAATAAATAATTCCTAAATATTATACTCTTTCAATTGCGAAATTTAAAAATTTACTACAGTAATCTTAATCTATGGAATTTCAATTTCAATTTCGGTATATTTAAAATAATCATCTATTTATTAGATGGTTATTAATTCACCATTTACGTTAAATTCATTTATCCTCAAATGTATCATGAGCTAACTTTCCTTACGACGAGTAAGTTGATGTCGCTAGTAAGAGTAATTCGAGATGATCTGATAAAGCTTTATCAAAGATATCTAGGGCAGTAATTTAGAGCGCACTAATTGTTAATATTTGACCTCAGGGCAAACCATTTCTGAGACCAGATTCAATAATATTGCCCCATCCCTTCAAGGTGTGACTAGGCACAACTAGATTATTTTTACTAGTGAAAGTAAAAATAGAAAAATAAAAATTTTGATAAACATATTTTATCAATTTGGTTTATGTAAATAACAAAGTTTATACTTTTTTGGCCCAATAATGAAATTAAAAATAGAAAAATCACATTTCAGTTAGTAAAATAGTTCATACTTTATGGCCTTTTGAGTGTCAATAAAAAAACTGAAACTAAAATGTTTTGTTTTAATAACCATACTAAGTTTTATTTGGTAAAAAGAAAGATAGTAAGAAATAATATAACTGGTTATCACTTACATTAAAAGACACTATTCAAAGGCACCAGTAACATTGAAATACTATACAACTCATCATTGTATTTTCAAGAAATGTAAATTATTTTTGATGAGTAAGGGTTATAATTTATTTCTGTGAAGTATAAGAGGGGATTTAAAAAGAATAGCTTGACAACACCTAACAAGCCAAATGATTTAAAATTACATTTGATTTTCTTTTTGATATTTTCTTAAGCAGGTTTTCATATACTGAACATTGTAAGTTTAAAGTACGAGTAGATAGTTTAGGGTCCAGTTTTAACAATTTATAGTAAATCTTTTTATTTTAAAAAGCCGTTATTTTTGTATTTATAATTTACTGATGAACTAGTCTCTGTTTTTGACAGTGAAATAAAAAAAAAATTCAGTTGAATATGTGTTAACATTATACGGGTTTCTCCTCCTAAACAAAATGCTTAATTTATTTTTAAATGTACAAATAATTATAAATTATGATTTATAAGATGTTCATACTTTGTTTAGGGCGCTGAGGAATCAATAGAAGGGCATTTTTCATTTAATAATAACCATATAAACCATAATCATTTTAACTCTGAAAATATGTATATCTTAAAATATTCCGAGACGGTAAAGAGATTTTTTGTCAGGCAGTTTCCTACATATTCATAAGTTTAAAGTGAGAATTCAATGAAATTCCATGGATATGGTCAGAAAAAGACTTTATTCCCTTTTTTTTAAATAGACCCAACTCACTAAAATGGTGTATGCCATTAAAGTTTAATATATGTATAGACCTTTTTACTAAATCAATTATAACTCAATATAACCTGACGCATTGTACTGTTCTCAACGAATATGTAAATAAAGTATATTGTCTATTGTCTATTGTGTCTTCTCCTAAAATGTGAAATACGCAAGAGATACAACTCTGTTGGTTAAAAGACGAATAAATTATGTCTTAAGCACAAAATAGTTTATAAATATCTAATTAAGTTCAAGACCACATTTTTACGCTTTCAGCTTTAGCCCTACTCCAGGTCAAGACCCAGTCACTAAAATTCGTACCATTAGGCTAATGGCTAATGTGAACCACGTCTCGTTACCGTATGGAAAATATTGAGAATATTAAAAAACAATATTGAAAATGTCACTAAAGGAAAACATAATGAAAATTCTAACGAAGGATTCACGGCCAAACGACAATCTTGACCTTTTTGATCTTACAGTTTATGGTCAGTTCCGAGAATGTAACGACCCCGTACAGGTTTCGCGCATTCCAAAGTCCCTCGGTGAAAACTTAACAAATAAATTTTGTAAAACGGAATTCCACACGGGTTCCGTTATAGCAGTTTTCTTTGAACTTGAGTAAAACTTATTGATGATAAAATAATTTTATCATAGTATAGTATGTTTATATATAAATGTTTTCTAATATTAGTAGATACACACGGTTTGTTTAATTTTAGGATCAATTTTATATTTCGTAAAAGATTTTCGAGTAGGTTTAATTGAACATTCGATCAATTTTTTCTGTATTCAGGATCATGCAACATGACTCAGCTGAGTTCATCCCTGGTAGTAATTTTGAACTCGGCTGTAGTCTTAAAATGCAATAGGGCAATATCAGTTCTGATATTCAATAAAATATCAAATATTTCTCATGACCGCTTTGACCCCATAGCAATATTTTAAAGATCACTATATATAATTTGCATAAGTCAAATTTTTCCCCTATATCTCAAACCTCTGTAAGTTGCCTCCCCATCGCTTATAATAGGACGCAACGAGTGGGTTTCACAATCGACTCAGCTTTTGTCCGTTGACATTGTCACAATACATTAGTCTCCATAACATTAGTAAAACATTATTCAAGTGGGGAGTTTTAGAAATGGAATCCGTCTAAATTCTAATATAGTATTGTCATTGTATGTCTTTTATTTCTTAAATTATTGTCAAGGGAATTAAACAATATTTTATGAGCTTAATTTTAAAAGTAATTTAGATGTAAATAAATAGATGTATTAGAATACGGTATAGGAAAATCCGCAATAAAAAAAGAAAAGAATATTTGTACCTAACCCTTCATTCTTAAAGTAATAAGTAATTGTAAATCATGCGTTAGTCAGAAGTTGATCACCAAAACATATTCAACCCCTACCCCTCCCCCCTTTGGAACTTCACATTTCACAGGCACCTGGAGATTTTCACATTCACTTTTCCAAATTACTTCCACACCAACACACACTGATCGCCGGCGACTCCTCTAGCACGACGCGGCGACAACGCGGCGACGACGCTTGGCGCGGCGCGGCGCGGCTCCGTACCTGATAAGATCCTGCCGGAGTGCAAGGTCATCCTGATAAGCCCTGCTGGCGTCAGCGTGCTGCTCGTCGGGTCCTCGCTTGCTGCTGGCACCACTCACTCTGCGCCATCTCACCTGCTCACCATTTCCAAGCGAGCCGTTCGCCTTGATGGCCTGGTGAAACATGTTTCTATTCGCCGGTCGCTCCCCTCCTGGTAGTAACGAACGCCGCCGCCGCCGCCGCTACCATCTACACGTGAGGCTTAGGTCGCGGAAACGAGGGGAGCGGCGAGGTCGAGGCGTATAAGCGATAAGAGGATTGCCGAACTGTGGTACAGTTCCGGTCGGAAAAAGGGACTAGCCATGGACGAAATACGGAATTATGATAATAACTCGAACCTCGATGGCTTTGATTTTTTGGTATCTCGAGATATTTTCAAGATCCTTGTAAAAACCTGTCTAAGATAAAAAATAAACCATACATAACTAGAATTAATTTTACAGTCATATTTTATCTCCATAAACCGAAGAGATATTTACCTATTTTACTCGAAATTCATTAGATTAGCTGAATTCGACTTTGCCCTTAACGAGTCAAATTTATGCCTTTTTGCATAAGTCAAATTTTTCCCCTATATCTCAAACCTCTGTAAGTTGCCTCCCCATCGCTTATAATAGGACGCAACGAGTGGGTTTCACAATCGACTCAGCTTTTGTCCGTTGACATTGTCACAATACTAATACTGTACTGTAAGTAATCCACAACAATGAAACCCTCAGAAAACCCATAGTTCACAAACTGTAATACTGTGAAAAATACAAATTAAACTAAAACATTTCTGGAGTAAACTAGTCCTAATTTTAACATAAAACTCTTCCCTAGCAAATATTAAAAATCGTTTAAATACCCATAGACCTCGCATTAAATTAAGATTAAACTGTTTAGGTTTTCTAAAAAAAATGTAATTTAACTAAAAGAATCCATAAATTGAAAATTTCCTCATGAAAACCGGAGTATATTTTTTAAAGTTTTGGCATTAGTGTTTAACAAATAATTTTAAGGTCAGTTCTTAATTTTACCTAGTTTATTTTACGTTATATAAAATTTTTGCTGAAACTAAAGTCCTTCCGAACTGTCAAGTCATGATTCACAACTACTATTGTACTACTACTAAGTAACGAATGAGAATTGATCTGACTTGGGAAAAATGACAATACAGTATTAGGATATTGGTGTGAACTTTTACGCATCACTTAAGTATCTTCTTGAGCACAGTGGTGCATATTATAAACACCATCCCTGGTAAATTTTGATTCATCGGTGTACAATATCTTTTTCAAGAACTGATAAGTATCTTTTTTTTTCAAGAACAAGATCAGCATTTATAAGCTAGCGACAAAATTGTACTCTCGGAGCATAGTCTTGAGGCTCCAAAGCCTGGACCTGCGTGAAGTGGTAAGGATGGAACTGATTTTTATGTAAAATGCTCAGTAGTGGCTTTTGGCCACTCCTGGGCCAGGTCAAGGTCAGTGGTTGGAAGTGGCAGGTGTGGGGTTGGAAGTGTGGGGTGGGGGTGACAGTGATGGATGGGTTTGGGAAGTGGGTCAAGGTCATTTGGAGGGGGTTTTAAAAAAGTGGGAGCCTCAGGGGCTCGGTGGGAATGGGGAGGGGTGGGGCGGCGCCGGGCCGCGGGAGGTTTTAGTTTATTTTTAAAATTAAATTAAAATAATAGTTGCATGATAGGAGAGCTCCTAGGTGTTTACAGTGCGAGTTGATATAGTAGAATGAGACATGTGTCCAAGGAAGAACGATCATATAAACCCGGTAATATAGTGAATAAGGATAATTGGATAGCATCGTCAATAGGTGTAACAAGATTGAAATGTTGATACTGCAGCATGTCAGTTAAGACAGCGTGCAAAACAGTATCAGTACAGTATGCAGTGTTGCACAGGCTAGGTTTTGCAAAGTACAACGGGTGAAAACTGTAGTATTTCTTAAGCTTAGCCAATGTAGTACGCGGTTTACAAACTTTGGAGTTAGATTGTTTCTGTAAAATATGTTTTGTGCGTAAAAGCTTTAGTTGTAAAGAGTGCGAAGCCATGATAATATACGAAGGGGAGATGTGTACTCTCCGACAATTGGCGAGTATATGACCGGCGCCCGCGAGTGTGTCTGAATATATAGAGACTAATTAGCATAATAAGTGCAAACATATGTTAGAGTAAAAAAGCGTAAGTAAAAAAGTGTTAGACTAGGTGTTAGAGACTTGCGGATAGTTGTTTACTGTTGCCCTATCGCCACTATAATGACGCGCGTGCGGTACCGATGCCCGTTTTATGGGGGTTGTGTGCCCCCCCCCTTCCCCAACCCCTCCCCCTGAGAGGATGACATAAAAGAACAGAACTTCGGAGAGCTCAGTTATTTGTCGGGCGGCGCCGCGAAAGGTTGTAGCAGGGGGAAACATATAGGCGAAGAAAAGTATCGGTAGCCGCAGAAGTTAATTAATTATTCAGGTGCAGGATTGCAAGTAATGTTCCGTGCACGAATAAGTAGGAATACAATTGTCAATTGTACAGGTAAATCTTGTACTGTAGCAATAACTATAAAATTAGACGGTTGTAAAGTGTATGACCTGCTAATGTGCAAGAAATATCCCGTGCACGACTAAGTGGGATCACAATTGCCAATTGGACAGGTAAATCTTGTATTGTAGCAACAAGTATAATAGTAGACCGTTGTAAGGTGTATCACCTGCAGGTGTGCAGGAAATGTCCCGTGCATAAATATAGAGACTAATTAGCATATTAAGTGCAAACACATTTTAGAGTAACAAGCGTTAGTTATAAAAGCGCCAGAGACTTACGGATAGTTCATCACCCGACCGATTCCGCCACCGAAATGGCGCGCGCGCGGCAGCAACCCCCCCTTTTTATGCGATCGATGAGTCACGTGCGACGCCCCTCCAACCCCCTCCCCGAGAAAACCGCATAAAAGAGCGAGGTTTGGGATAGCTCGGTTATTTGTCAGTCGGCTGCGGCTACGGTCACAAGAGTCAGAGGAAGAGACAGATAGTTTAAGAAAAGTATCGGTAATGGTGGAAGTTAATTAATTATTCAGTTGTAGGATTGGAAGTATCGCTATGTGGATAATCAAGTGAGGCCGCAACTGTGATTGAACAGGTAACTATCGTATTATAGCAATAATTGTAATATTAAACGGTTGTAAAGTGTATAAGCTGCAGGTGTGCAAGTAATGCCCCGTGCACGATCAAGTAGGATTACAATAGTGAATTGTACAGGTGAATCTTATGCTGTAGTGATAACTATAATAGTAGACGGTTGTAAAGTGTATAACCTGCAGGTGTGCAGGAAATGTCCCGTGCACGATTAAGCGGGATTATAATTGCTGATTGTAGAGGTATTATACATATTAAGCGTTAAAAATTGTGAGTAAAACAAGTGTAAGTATTAAACGTATGTTACTAGTTGGTAGATACTAACGGATTAGCTCTTACCGCTGTGGCGTCGCCGGCCTATATGGGAGCCGCGCGGCCGCGTCGCGGCTTAAATAGGGGTGCCCACTCAAGCGTAACCCCCCCCCCCCCCGCCGACCGGAAGCCGGAAGCCCCCCCCCCGCCGACGTCACAACGTCTTGGGTGTAGCGTGTAAGAAGTACCGACCAGGCCAAAGATTATGCGCATAAGTAATGCATTTCCAAACAATAGTCTATTGTATGTTAAAAACAAGTTGCGTGTACCGGCGGCCTATTTCCGTTGGAACTATAATTAAGCGTCGGAAGAGGCTGGATAACAATCGACGATAATTATGCTGTCACGCGATGGGGAAAGCTGCGGATGTACTTGTCAGCGGATGTAATTTGATGCTATCTAATGCAAATTGAGAGGTACAAGGCTCCACCTGCGTTTTAGCCGACCCACATGTAACAAAGCACATCCGTTTGGAATTTTCCACTGACGTTCTGGAAAGTTCCGCGCCCCTCAAACCCCTCCCGGCCCCCCACCACTCTGGGAGCCGAGAACTACCCCGACGACTATTGCCGCCGCAGTCGGGCTCGGGACTCCGGACGCGGCGCTCCGACTCGACTCAGAGGGCAACTCAAATGTATAAGCGGCCGATATATATTTGAGTTACTCTTGTTGTTAGGCTATTACTATTTAATATTTGTTGTGTGTGTGTGTGTGTGTGTGTGTCTATGGTTTTATGCAAAGTGTTATTTGGTTTCAGTCTTAAGATGTGTTAGTTTTTTAAGGTTTAACTTGCGCATTGCGATGTTAGCATTAAGGTGTTTTATGGGATTATTTATGTTTAAGAAATGTGTTTTTAATCTTAAGTATTGGTTTATGGTATTTGTGTGTGTGTGTGTGTGTGTGTGTGTGTGTGTGTGTGTGTGTGTGTGTGTGTGTGTGTGTGTGTGTGTGTGTGTGTGTGTATCTATGTCTGTGTTTGTTTATCTGTGTACTAATAATTTTTTACATTCCACAGCTAGCTGTTAGGTTGGGTAGATTAAATTAAAATGTAAATGTAAATTTAAGAAGTTCGATTGAACTTCATTAAATATGGGTGGGACATGCGCGTTGTGCCGTAGGTAGCGCATATTTTTATTGTTTTTGATTTTTTTTAAATTTTGGTCAGGCAAAAATATGATTGGGTGGGTTTAGAGTTAAGGGTGGGAGGTTAGAGTTGCGTCTTGCACTAGCTGTTCCAGTGTCCCTAACTACCACATGGTCAAGCCCAGTGCCAAATGGCCCGAGACTGGCCGCCCGTATCACAGCTCACCAAACTGGATCGCCAAAGTGCGTGCGGGCAAAAAAAAATTGGGATCCCTTGCAAGACGTAACTTTTTGGGTTGGGATTGGGAGTGTTTGAGGAACACAGGGTGGTGGAGATGGTTACAGCCGCCTCCATCACCTTGGATCATTATTATTTTTTGGTGACCTTGACCTCAATCCATTCATGCATAACCCCCCCAAGTTATAAGTAAAGTTAATTTACTTATAACTTGAGAACGGGTTGCCGGAATAGGGCAAGCGATACATCATTGGAAAGCTCTAATTAGGAGTAATATTGTGGTAAAGACAGAATTAAATTATTTTCTTTTAATAAAAATTTATTATTAAAAGAAACCCCTACTCATTGACTTGCCTATATAAGAGTGTTGTGGTTTGCGTTGGGACATTCATTGCCAATAATAGCTAGAGTGAACATGTCCCCCCGAGATGCTCCAATATTTTATAACAAATGTACAAAAGTTGAAGAAGTATTAGAGGTGGATGAAGAAATCAATGAAGAAAACGATGTACAAAACGATGAAGAAAACAATGAAGAAAACAATGAAGAAATTGAAGAGCCTTTGTTAAGTGAAAATGTTGTAACAAGAATATTTGTGGATCCGAATTCTCCAATGGATATTATAGGAAGGTTTGTAATTGAAGTTATGACATGGATAGAAAATGAAAGATTAGTAAACATAGCATCTCCAATTTTAGTTGATGATAGACCCGCCTTTGGTGTATATTGGCGTAACAGTGATCTGTTATGGCTATGGGCGGAGGCATATGTGGAGTATTTGCAATTGGAAGAAAATATAGGCTTTAATCATTACTTTTCAGCTTTAGTCTTAACCTACTATTTTTAACATCTCACTAAAAATCTTACCGTCCCCCCACTACAACTGGGAGGCTATAAAAAGGGAGCAGTAGAGAAGCATTTCATTTCGCTGCTAAATTTCAAAGAGTAAACATCAACAAGATGTATCAATGTGAAATTTGCTTAGAAACTTTTCATGATAATATTCTACTAGAAATACACAAAGAGTTATTCCATAATAATAATGAAGATGTAACAGAAACCGAATATGAAGATTTAAAACTATATGGAGAAGAACAACAAGAAGAACAACAAGAAGAACAGCAAGAAGAACAACAAGAAGAACATGAAGAACCATTAGCAGGACCATCTAATGAAATACCGAGTTTAAAAGTATATGCTTTAGAAGGTAGAGTAGTAATGCATCACAAAATTCAAATGAAAAATTGGAATTGGAGCAGTTTTTTTTAAAGAAGTAAGAAAAATTGTAAGTAGAACACTGGAAAAAGAATTGAGAAGACTAAACTTTATTAAATTTGGCATATTATTAAATGCTATGTTTACTAATGTAGAAGGAGAAATGTCACCAAGAGGATTTATGACAAAAAACCAGACCATAATGGCAAGTTCAGATAATTCAATAGTTGAAGATTGTTTGGAAGAAATTTTAACAAAAATTCAAGAACATGAAGGAAGAGGATCTGGTTGGAGTTTGGTTAGTATTGAGGGTATGGATATCAGAGTTCATAAACACGGCTACGGATTAAGGGGTAGCAGTTATATTCCGCTCCCAAAGAAAATTTCAGACACCAGATCGTGCATAAATGTTCAAAATGAAGATATGGAATGTTTTAGATATGCAATGACGGCAAAATTTGTACCACCTGACCATGCGGTAAGACCCAGTAAAGAATATGAAGAACAAAGATATAGATATAATTTCCAAGGATTGACTTACCCAGTGGCTTTAAAGGACATCCCAAAATTTGAAAAACAAAACCCTGGAACATCTGTTAATGTTTTTGGTCTGGACAGTTCAAATAAAGTGTTTCCATTGCGTGTAGTAAAGAATGAACTTCCGGATCATAGGGACTTGCTATTACTTACAAGAGGTGATGTTTCACACTATGTATGGATCAAAAAGTTTGAAACTCTTGTTAATAACCAACTGTGTAAAACTAGACATAAGAAGATAATTTGCAAACGATGTTTCAATTTTCAACAAGAAAGAAGAAATGGAAAAGAATGGTTACAAGAGCATAAAAAACTATGTAACAACAACTATGAAGCAAAAATAATGTTACCATCACCAGATAAGGCCGAGCTAAAATTTGAGAAGATATCTCATCAATACCGTATTCCCATTGTTGTTTATGCGGATTTTGAATCTACACTTGTTCCTATTGAAAATAATGATGATGAAGCCAAGAAAAGTGTTAAGTACCAAATGCATGATCCAAACAGTTTTTGTTTATTAATTAAATCTACACTGTCAGAAGATCATTTAAAAATAAATATGATCTAACTTCAAAACCTGTCATATATCGCGGTGAAAATGCTTCTAAAATTTTCCTTGACCACTTATATTCGATAGCAGAAAATGTACAAAAATTGTATAGTGATATTGTACCAATGATACCGATGGATGAAGAAGAAGAGATTCAGTATGAAAATTCAACCCATTGTTATTTATGTAAAAATGAATATACTTTGGAAAATCACAAGGTACGTGATCATGACCATCTAACAGGTTATTATAGAGGTGCCGCGTGTAACAGATGTAATATTAACTATCAAATTCGCAACTTTATACCTGTAATTTTGCATAACCTTAGTGGTTATGATGCACATTTTATCATACCGGAATTGGGACGAGATGATGGAAAAATCGATGTGATAGCGGAAACTACTGAAAAGTTTATTAGTTTTAGTAAAACAATTGGAAATATGAAGTTACGTTTTCTAGACTCTTACCGTTTTATGCCATCTAGCTTGAGTAAACTTACTGAAAACTTAAAGAAAGAAAATTTAATAGAAACAATGAAGATTGTAAGTAAAGATAAATTGGATTTGGTTCTCCGCAAAGGTGTTTTTCCCTATGATTACATCGATTGTTTGGAAAAATTTGAAGAAACATCACTTCCGCCAAGAGAAGCCTTCAAGAGTAAGTTGTATGAAGAGGACATCAGTGAAGAGGACTATCAACATGCTTGTAAAGTATGGAATGAACTAGGAATGACAACATTGGGAGAATATTCCGACTTTTATGTTAAATTAGATGTGACTTTACTTTGTGATATAATGGAAGAATTTAGAGATACCTGTTTTGAAGCATATGGATTGGACCCACTTCATTCTTATACATCGCCTGGACTAGCATGGCAAGCTATGCTGAAAGAAACAAAGTGTAGGCTTGAACTTATTACAGATATTGATATGGTTTTGATGATAGAGTCAGGTGTTCGTGGAGGATTGACACAAAGTGTAACTAGACATGTAAAAGCTAACAACAAATATCTCCCAAACTTCGATGCGTCACAACCAACAACATTCTTAGGTTATTTTGACGCAAATAACCTATATGGATGGGCTATGTCAAATCCTCTTCCATACGGTAATTTTAAGTGGGCGAACCCAGATTCGATAGGCAATATAATGGACATACCCAAAGATGGAGACATTGGTTATATTTTGGATGTGGACTTTGAATATCCTGAACAACTGCATGACCACCACTACGATTTACCACTATTGGCCAAGACGGAAATATCTCCAACTGGTAGATGGCCCAAGTTAATGATGACGTTAACCAACAAGTCAAGATATGTAGCTCATTATTGGACAATACAGCAAGCAATAGAATTGGGATTAAAAATAACAAGAATCAATAGAGCAATACAATTTAATCAATCTTGTTGGTTAAAACCGTACATAGACAACAACACAAGAAGAAGGACTGCAGCAACATCCGCTTTTCAAAAGGACTTTTTTAAATTAATGAATAATTCAATATTTGGCAAAACGTTGGAAAACAAAAGAAAGCATAAAGATGTAAAATTAGTTAGCAATCCGGCGAAATTGCAAAAAATAGTACAAAAACCAAACTTTGGAACGAGTATAATTATTAACGAGAATCTTGTAGCTGTTACCATGAACAAAATCTCAATAACAATGGATCGTCCTCTATATGTGGGAATGTCTATCTTGGATATTTCTAAAACCCACATGTATGACTTTCATTACAACAAGATGGTGAAGTTTTATGGAAGAGAAAACATCGGGATAGCATATATGGATACAGATGCTTTCATTTATTGGATAAGAACCGAAGACATGTATGAAGATCTACGTACTTTTGTATATACTACTGACTTTGACTTTTCAGATTATCCTAAAGATCATCCCAACTATGACTACGATAGAAATAAAAAGGTGTTGGGCAAGTTTAAAGACGAAACAAATGGTGTACCAATGGAAGAAATTGTCGCTTTAATGTCCAAACTGTACTCATTCCAACTGTACATCAGTGAAAAAGACGAACATCAAGTTGTGAAGAAAGCCAAAGGCATCAAGACGTCATATCTAAAGAAGAAAGTACAGTTTGACCATTATAAGAGATGTTTATTTGAAAATGTGGAAACAACCGCAACATTCAACACCATCAGAAGCTACAACCATATATTGTATAGTGTAAAGCAAACAAAGTGGGCATTAAGTTATAAGGATGATAAACGCCACATTCTTGAAAACAACATCAACACATTACCATTCGGCCACTATTCCCTAATCCCTATTGACCAGTAAACCTTTTCTTCGTCCTTTACCTTCTTCCTTTTTCCTTCCGTAAAGAAGAGGGGACATGACAAGCCCAATGTCATGTTCCCTCTTTTTTTACACCAACGTAATATGGCCTTGCCCTATATATCCTAACCGTATAAAAGAGGATAAACCATTCTAGAGATCAGTACCTTTACAAGCGGTGTGGAAGACACAACTGAAGATGGAAGACTTAAAAAATAAAATTGTAAATGAACTTCATAAGCCAGCAAGAAGAAAATTTCCTAGAAGAAGTACAGTTATAAAAGGAATGAATGATCTTTTCCAAGCCGATCTCATTGAAATGATACCACATGGTAAGTTGAATAAAGGATTCAAATACATTTTAGCGATTATAGACTGTTTTACTAAAGTGGCTGATGCCTTACCGCTAAAGGACAAGACTGGTAAAAGTGTTACAAAAGCTATGGAAACGGCTATACAAAGAAATAAATTCAACATCAAACATCTACAAACTGATGATGGGAAAGAGTATTTTAACAAAGACTTTGCAGCTTTAATGAAGAAGTATAAAATAAATCATTATTCAACAAATTCTGAAGTTAAAGCTTCAATAATAGAAAGATTCAATAGAACATTAAAAGGAGCAATGTTTAAAATATTTTCCAAACGAGGATCATATGTTTGGTATGATATTTTACCGCAACTTATAAAAGAATATAACAACAAGTATCATCGAACCATTGGTATGAAGCCTAACCAAGTAAATAGCGGTAATGCTAAGATGGTATTAAAACGTATTAGGAATAATACAACTCCTAAACGTGAAAAAATGCAGCCTAAAACATTTAAAGTTGATGATAAAGTTCGTATAAGTAAGTACAAAGGAGTATTTAGGAAAAGGTATCTGCCAAACTGGACTAATGAAGTATTTACAATCTATAAAGTGCAACCAACAATACCTGAAACTTACATCTTAAAGGACAACAAGGGTGAATTACTCGAAGGTGGATTCTACGGACATGAGTTGTTAAAATCATCAGTCGGCAATGTATATCTTGTTGAAAAGATTTTACAAAGAAAAAAGGATAAGGTTAAAGTACGTTGGTTGGGATTTGATAAAAGTGAAGACTCTTGGATCCCTACAAAAGACTTGGTGTAACAATTTATGAACTCATTACGTGTTTAACCTTTACACAAGATGGAGATTGTGCAACAAAAGGATCGATTTTTTATTAATAATATTGATGAATTAACAGTTGACAACGACAAGTTAAATCATGGAAAACATGGTGAACTACTGCCAAACACAATAAGATGTTTAATAACTGGACCGTCAAATTGTGGAAAGACGAATGTGGTTTTTAACTTAATAACAAATCCTAAAGGATTACGTTTTAACAACATTTACATCTTTTCCAAATCTTTGCAACAACCCAAATACCAATTATTGAATAAGGTACTTGCAAGTGTGCCTGAAGTTAAGTTTTACAAGTTTAATGCTAGTGAAACTATAATGGAGCCAAACGAGGCTAAACCTTTTTCTATATTTATATTTGATGATGTATCTTGTGAAAATCACGACACTATTAGAAGTTATTTTGCCATGGGAAGACATTACAATATAGATAGCATTTATATTGGTCAAACTTACAGTAAAATTCCAAAACAACTAATAAGAGATAATGCAAATCTACTTATTATCTTCAAGCAAGATGAAACAAATTTAAAGCACATATATAATGATCATGTAAATGCAGACATGTCATTTGATAAATTTAAAGAAATGTGTGGCAAAGCATGGGCTGAAAAATATGGATTTCTTGTTATTATGAAAGAAGAAGCTATAAAAAATGGAAGATATCGTATAGGGTTGGATAAATTTGTATTAATCCATTGAACGATTGATGATACGTTTAGTAATAGATTGGTCTTCGCAGCGTAAACATGGTGAACCAAGAAAAACTATTAAAAGAAATAAAATCACTGAGTGACTCGATTAGACTTAAAAATCGAGCATTAAGAATGGGTTTGAATGAAAGAGAAGAATTCCTGGAGACTACATTTAAGCCTATTACAGAACCTTTAAAACAGATAACAGAAACTATTGGTAAACCTCATTATGAAGGAGATGTTTTGCTACCTGTTTCTAAATTTGAAGTAAAGAGTTTGAAAAAGGAAGAAGATGATGATTCTTACACAAGTGATAGTGAAGTTTCTCAAAAAGAAGAAGAAACAAAACAAGAAGAACCAGAAATAAATGTTGAAAAAGAAGAAGAACAAGAACAACATATACCTGAAGCAGAACAATCAATTCCAAATCTAACAAAATTAAGTAGTGATATATTGCAACAAGGACCTCTTGGAAGAAAGTATATCATGAAGATGTTACATGAAATAAAAAATAACCCAAAACTACACAAGTCACATGTATATGGTGCGAGAATTGATGGAAATGAATTAAAAATAGGAGATTCAAAAGTACATTTGACTGAAGATGATGATATTGTTATTGGTGAGCATAAATATAAAGGAACAAAAGGATTATTTGAACTGATTTTCAAAAATATACCTATAAGATATACGCTTCAAGATTTAAATACTTTTAAAGAAATTTTGCAAAATACTAATGCTCATAAGAAGAATTACTCCAAAGATTCAATGATAAATAGAACACGCGCAACTAAATATACAGTTGTAATAAAAAGATTGTTTCCCCTGAAAAAACTACCAACATTACGAACTGCACCTGCTGTGAAGAAACCGCTTAAGAGGAAGTCATTATCACTTATGGACTTATCACTTATTGATGAATATGGTAAAAAGAAAAAAGGAGAAACTTCGACATCTGGTAAAGGTTTAATGAAAAACCTATATAATACAAATGTGATTTACTACAATGATATAAACAAATTGGTTGATAGAATGAGACTATTACATGAAGCCATGGAAGCTGGTCATACAGGTTTAAATAATGAGTGGGTGGCTTTAGTTGACGAACTTCGAAATCGTGGAATAATTGTATAAATCATCACGGATATATAAGAGAGCAGTGAGCATACAGTGGATCAGTTCAATCATGAGCGTTGACAAGTTCGGACGGTACTCCGGGGTAGGAGTACAAGGAGGAGAAAACAGAAAAAGAAGTGGATTGCCGCAAACACCTGAAGGTGACTATGATATGAGTAACAAACGTCTAAAATTTGTTAAAGACCCAGAAGAAGATACAGATGGAGCAAATTTAAAAACAGTAAAAGAAGCAACTTCAACATCATTGAAATTAAACAAGAATACTTATGATGTTAAATCACATAGAATAATTAATGTTGGTAAACCAACTGACAGTTCTGATGCAATTACTAAAGAGTATTTGTCATCTGAACTTTTAAATACTTTAAAATTACAATGGGGTAATAATTTAAAAGATGGACAGACATATGATGCTGGGAATCATAGAATAACCAACGTGGCAAATCCAAAAAATGATAAAGATTCAGTTAATAAAGAATATTTACATTCTATTATACCGGAAAAGACTCAACACGGATTTTCTTTTTATAAATTTATAATAAATGACATTGGATACCCAAAGGAAGACGGGGATGCTGTAAACCTGAAATACATCAAGGACAACTGTATTTTACAAGATGGTGATAAAATCGATTGTCATGGGAAAGTGTTGTCAAATGTAAAGTTCGGTTCTCAACCAAAAGACGCTGTTACTATGTAAGAATTATCTAAAGAATTAAAAAGGGGAACATCGAATTTTGTAAAACATGAAGATGCCGTGCTAAAGCGAGGAGATACATTTATACATGGAAATGAAAAGTTTGATTTAATGCAAGGAAGTAATGATAAATGGGATGCGGGAGGTAAAAGAATAACAAATGGAAGATTTGGTGAAAAAAGTTCGGATGTACCTTTAATGGAACAAACATTAATTGCGGGTGGTCCTTTATTAGGTACATATGAAGGTCATAATAGAAGAATAAAAAATATTATACCTGGTTATGAAGAAAATGATTGTGTTACAGTGAAACAAACAGTAACTTGGAATGAACGCAAAGGAACCAAATTTGATGCTAAAATGAAGAAAATAATTAATGTTTCACCAGGAGAAGATTTAAATGATGCTGCTACTATTGGACAAGTCATAACAACGTCAAAAGTGATTCGACCGCTTACACATGTAATGATAAACGTATTATGCAGTTACACGATCCTCAACATCCGAAAGATGCTGTAACTTTAGATTGTTTAATAAGAATAGTGGGAAACTTACTTATCGATACCCACAATCATATAGCTAGTACAACGAGTCATGTGGTGATTCAACCCGATGAACGAGAAGCTTGGATTAAAAATAGAATCATAAATCAGTATATAATTAATTTGAATAATTAAATATTTAAATATAAAACATTGTGCACGAGTTATTCATTTATGAAAAGCAGCTCGTGGAGTAAACACGCTGGTTATATAAGACAACATAATGAAGACCGCACCTCTCAGTCATCGTCAAGACAGCGGCAAGAAAGGACGTGGTATAACATCAGCTGCGTTATCCCTGCTAAGACGGATTCCTGTTGGTGCTGTTCTAAATCGAGCAATAGACGCTTTACCATACGAATTTCATCTGCCCGGAGGCTATCAATATGTGGACCCGGAACTAAGTTGGCAAAACGTTTGGCAAGAGGAGATCCTGGAATTAATAAATTAGATCAAGCTTGCAAAGAACACGATATAGCGTATTCCAAGTTTGCAGATTCAACAAATAGATCAATAGCGGATAGAGCGCTAGCGGAAAAAGCTTGGCAAAGGGTTAAATCAAGTGACGCCAGTATTGCGGAAAAAGCAGCAGCTTGGGCAGTGACAACAGCCATAAAGACGAAAGCTAAGTTTGGTGGTGGAAGACGACGTGGGAGAAAACCTAGTAAAAAAGAAGCTGCAAAAAGAGGCGGGAACATCAAAAGAAGACGTCGCACTAACCCTAAAAGGAAAGTCAAGAAAACATCCATATGGTCAATGGTAAAAAACGGATCGGGTCTTTACTTAAGACCGTACCGTGTGTATTAAATGAGAAGAATAAATTGATAATTCCAAATGAAGCATTAACAAACTATCAATTGTCAAAATATGTGAATGTTTAAGAATACCATTCTTCAGAGGAGTTTTTATGAAAGATACATTACCAAATAGAGTGTGGAAAAATGAAACTGGAATAGTAAACTTAGACTCTAATTATGGACCGGGTACTCATTGGGTATGTTATAAAAAACTTGGAGAAAATGTTTACTACTTTGATAGTTTTGGAAATTTACCGCCACCAAAAGAACTTCAACATTATTTTAGGGACTCCAAGAATATATTCTACAACTACAAAAGAGAGCAACCTAGCAATACAGAAATATGCGGACATTTATGTTTAGAGTTCCTAGCGAAGAGCGTCAGTCAGCTTTAAGATGTCATCGTATACAGTGTCGCTGAGCGGAAATTCGTCAACATTGAAAAGTACACTTTTCCCAGCGTTACGTTTATCTACGGACAAACTATGGGAAGCAGCATTATTGGATTTGACTACATACAATTCAATTCCCAATGTTACAGAAGGAAAAAATAATTTACTACATTATTATGAGAGTAAAGATGAAAAGGAAATTATTCACAATTAAAATAATTTCATTATCTACAGGAGCATATGAAATAGACGATATAAACCAAGTATTACAAAAGAAACTTGGAGAAGAAAATATTTCTATAAAAGGTAATAATAATACATTAAAAGCAGAAATAACTTCAAAGTATTATATAGATTTTAGCTTAGACCACTCAATCGGCAATTTGCTCGGATTTTCAAAGAAGAAAGGAATTTTAGCCCCTGGAAATGATTATACTGGCGATACAACAGTAACAATATTAAAAGTGAACAGTATTGATGTAACGTGTAATATTATACACGGATCATATAGAGATGGAGTAAATCAACACATATTACATACATTTTACCCCACAGTAGCTCCTGGTTTTAAAATAGTTGAGAAGCCACAAAACCTGATATACCTACCGTTAAACACCAGTTTCATTTCAGACATCGTGCTGAACATATTGGATCAAGACGGCATTAGTGTTGACTTTAGAGGAGAAACAATAACTATACGGTTACATATCAGAGCAGCAACATAAAGTCAACATGGGATTATCATTTAAACCACAACGGAAGAGTCGGGAGCTCAGTAGCTCCTCAACATTCGACGAGTTAACACGGACAACATACGCTTCCTACAGAAGATCGGACTAAAACTTGCCAACCATGGATATACTGGATATAGCGCAAGGACCGACATTCGACGAAACCTATGGGAGAAGGAATATCACACTCACAACCCTTACACTTCATCAAAATTAAATAATAATGATGAAATAAGGATTCCTATTCAACAACAAGATATCTACACATTACCATGTGAAAGTTATTTATATATCGAAGGAAGAGTAACAACATCGGATGGAACAAACTGCTTCAACTGTTCCTTTTATAAATAACCCTATGGCATATCTGTTTGATGAAATTAGATATGAGATATCTGGAGTAACAGTTGATTCAACAAAAAAAGTTGGTATATCAACAACTTTGAAAGGATTGACTTCAATAACACCCCATGAAAAGAATTCTTTAATCTCGGCTGGATGGGTGACTCCTGATAAAGACACTATTACTCCTAATTCAAAAGGTTACTTTGATTTTAATGTGCCTTTACGATTGCTTTTGGGATTCGCAGAAGATTACAAGAGAATAATAATAAATGTAAAGCAAGAACTGGTACTGCTCAGATCTTCAACGAATAAGGATGTAATACAAGCGCCAAGTGGAACAAAAGATGCCGATTGGAATGGCAACTTCAATGGATAAAGTTGTATGGACAGTACCACATGTCAGATTGGCGGATGAACATCGAGTATTATTATTGAAAAAATTAAAATCTGACCGTGATATTGTAATACCATTTAGAAGTTGGGAATTTCATGAATACCCCATATTGCCTCAACAGAAAGACAAACATGGACTGTTAAAACCTCTACTTATTTAGAACGAGCAAGGTACATAATAGTCGGTTTTCAGACTAAACGAAAAGATGTTATAACTGCGCACGCTGGTCAATTTGACCATTGCAAGATAAAGAATTGCAAAGTTTTTCTAAACTCTCAGTTCTTTCCATATGACAGTTTAAATGTTTCATTTGACAAGAAACGTTATTCCATTCTATATGACATGTATGCAAGATTTCAATCGTCATATTATGGTAAGACAAATACACCACTACTATCACCAGAACAATTTTATTCAAAAGCTCCAATTGTTGTAATTGATTGTTCAAAACAAATGAATCTGTGAAATCTTCAAGTGTAGATATAAAAATTGAAATGGAATTTGAAGATAAAATACCAGATGGAACTTCAGCATACTGTTTAATTCTACATGACAAAATAGTTACTTACACACCGCTGACAGGAATTGTGAAGAATGTACTTTAAAAAAAGATTAATACAACATCTGCACGATTTGTAAGGTTTTTACAAAGATCAACAATATCTAGGTCATCTGCGAGTATAAAAGCGAGAAAGAAGAGCTGGAAATTCATTTCATCTTTGATTGTCGTATGGGTAACATCGTCCGCAAGATGAGTTCTGCTACATCAAGTGCTAATGAAGAAACTACACCTCTTATGGCTGACAATAGTTTGGATATAGAAAGACAAGTTGCACAGGAAATTGAAGAGTTCCTCAAGTTTAAACATAAGAAGACAGACGAAGAGGAAGTTGAAAAAGAAACAAAGAAAAGGAAAATTGAAGATAACATTTCTACCAACATCTTAATGTAGGTATTTCTTAGAATATTTTATCCTATTTCTTCTTGTATGACAAAGACTGTGTCTGCTGGAGTAATGAAATCATTGGATTACTCTCCAACTGTTATTTTGAATCATGGATCTAAAATGGTAACCTTCACTGAATCTTCTTGGGAATCTTTTATGAAACATATACATCTTTTGGAATGCTATTTGAGTAACAATACGTTTGGAAGAAAAACAAAACTAGGTGTGTTCGAATCAAATATTGAAATCGATATTGTTAAACAACGTGGTCAACAACTAGTTCGATTTAGAGATTTAACTAAATATAATATAAAAATACATTTGACAAAAGAAGAGTTTTACGCTTTAACTTGTGCTACTGGTCCTATAACAAGATATTTAAAACAGCTAATATTCTCAAATACAATTATCAAAGATTATTTAACTGATGCATTGGATAGACAACCATATGTTCCAATCCTATACGGTCCAGTAGATACTTCAATCTTCAATAGGATCCCGCATGAAGTAGAGATGTGGAGACAGTTACACCGCAATCAAACCAACTTTAATTTAGATGAAGAAAAAAATCAAGAAAACAAGGAAAACGAATCACGTTTCAACAATCAACAACAAATTAAAACAGACAAATAATATTGTAAATAATAAGAAGAAGAATGTTGGAGTATAAAAGGCTGTCAATCCGCATTGACATACCAGTTGTCTACTGAACGTCATCATGGATAAACAAGTTTCATTCTCTAAGAAGACGGAAATAATGGAAGTAAAGCGAGGTATCATAGAGTTTCAGGCATTCCGTGGTAATGATGGAAATTTTTTTATCAAAGAGTTAGTGGTACTAGATATGATAACATCTGTTGTTTATCATTTTTTATTCATGCCCCCTTTGCCATTCAACAGATTAACAACCAAAGCTAAAGTAACAAACAAATGGTTGATGAAACATTTTCATAATCTAACATGGGATGAAGGTTTTATAACCTACAATATGATGCCACACATTATGAATCATTTCTGCAAAGAGTTCAAAACTATTTTTACAAGAGGATTGGAAAAAGCAAATTGGATACAAGCATATACAAAGCATGAAGTGATAAATGTGCAAATGGAGAAAGATTTTTATTGCTACTTTGCTAACATCTGTATTGCATCTAAAAACTTTAAACATCAGCAGTCTCAATGTGCTTTAAAGAACGCATATCGTTTGAATGTCTATCTCCAGCAAAGTGGTGGGGGAAGCGATGGGTATAAAAGCGAGAGCGGCACTATGACAATGCATGAGTATTACTCTAACCTCCGAGGAGTCAACACCTCTGACGCGCAAACACAAGAAGAAGAAGACGAACAATAGTAAGAAGAAAATAATGGCATCGCAAACTTTTCTACAGTCACTTGTTGATCAATTCAACAAACATTCTAAATCTACAATACTACCGACAAAGAAATGTTCAGAATTGAAGGAAGAAAAACATTACATTATTCACACTATTAAGAAGATGGAAACATCAATTGGAGACGCCATCAATTGCACATTGAGTGAAGCACCCTACACACCTGGTGATGAACCGAAATTTCAAGTATTTCTTCCCAAACGCTTCGTTCAACTGCTGCAGAATGAAGATTTACGACTGATTCATCCCGGCGCACTCTATTTGGCATCTCACGGTCCTAGCGGAACCAACTCTACTGAACTTACACTTCATGTTATGCCTACTAGCAACTAGTCTGTAGTTTATATATATTGTTGTACATGTGTGTAACTGATTTTAAATAAATAAAAAATAAAAATGAAAAAAAAAATAAGAAAAGGCAACATATTGATAGTGTTTCTGCACTATCGATATGTTGCTTTTTTTAAAAACACGTTTGGATGACCTTGACCTAGTTTCGAGGGTATATAAAGGCCGTAATTTTCTTGAGGATCTCATCAGTCTACGACTACCTTTCGTGCTGTACACATCTCTGTTGGCTCTCCAGTTATTACGAATAACAACATGTCTCTTAAGGTTAAGTGTGCATCATATGATACCACCACCATTACAACTTTTGAAGAACTCGACGATTTTACTAATGAACTGCGAGTGTTACTTGCCGGTGGTTATCGTTTAAATATTGATGTTTACTCTAACAACATGAGGATGTTTCCTAAACAGAAGTTCTGCAACGAAGAAGTATTCGTTTCCACACAACCTTCAACTACAACACCATCTACTCAAAGTAATGTTAAGTTCCAGAAATATTACTAATGTTAAATAATATCAAGTGGTCGCTGTAGCATCTATAAAAGGACCGTGTAACCTAACAGAATCATCATTTGCTCTCCAACTGACGCAGCGAAAACAACTACTAATACCATGTTGTACAGAATGATGATTGAATTTAATGGAAAAATCTACGGAAAAGACTATCAAAGTGTAGAACAAATGACGTCCGATCTTCAAGTATTGACTAAAGAGGGGTTCCAACCAAAATTAATTCTAAAATTTCCTGAAGTACATCCACTCTCCACTGAAGATCTCATCGCCATGGCTAAAGAAGAAAAAGAAAAATACAAACAAGATGTAAAGAAAGAAAAAGAAGATGAAAACTCAGTATCTTAAATAAATACATCTTACACTTGTAAGATGATCTTTTTTAAAACTCCATTTGGATGACCTTGAGATTACCCCCACCACTTTTCCTAGTCTATAAAACACGCTATCCTACACTATACAACTTCATTTCTTGCCAACACTTAGAAGCGCCAACATGGAAGAGAAGAAAAACGAGGATGCACCGCGCTACTGTTGTGAACAAAAATGCACCGATTTAGGAAGATGGATGGTAGACGGATTAGCTTGTACAAAGTGTGAATTCTTTGGATCCTGTTACTGCAAATGCAAGACAAAGCAACTACCACCACCGGAATTGCGAACAATCAAGATTTATAAATCACGATACTTCCACACTTGCTGTCCCCAGAGGTGTATCAAATTTCATCCGGAAAAACTTGTCAATTGTCGAGAGTGCAATGCATATTATAAAGACGACTTTTGTACATGTATCATAAGTGCGTGCAAGTACAGATCAGATTGCTCTACTGATCCTGTTGAAGCTTCAGATGTATAGCTGTAGTCACTGACTGCAGCCCTTTTTTAAAACTCCATTTGATTGACCTTGAGATTACCCCCCACCACTTATTTTTTACAACATATATTCTACGGATCATTCAATACGCTTCTCATTCTTATTTCATTACTCGCACTGACAACAACATGGATGATAAATTCATTTCCTTTCAACATTTAATTACCGACAGAGAAGAGATGGAAACCCTATTCCAAAACTTACTTACACTTATTGACACCTATCCTTTAAGATGGATCAACATCACAGTGCAATACGTCAATCCTACCAAAATATTTTCATCCTCATCATCATCTTCTGCCACCTCCATGTCTTCATCGTCGCAAAGTGCAGAGGAAGAGGAACAGACAACTAATGGTGTTAAAATTGTTGAATTAAACGACGAGGAACAAGAAATGCAAGCTCTGGTTAAATATAAATTTAATATTTAATATTTAATTTACAAACATTATTAGTATTCCTAACTTAAAAATACAACTAATGCTTATCTTAGTACACCTCCTACTACCTACCCGAGCGGCGTTTCGCTGCGAAATGCGCTGGCCAACGGTTCGCATAGGGGTATATCACCCTTCCCCCACCACGCTACCACCCCTCCACTTCCCCCACCACCCCACCACCCCTCCACTTCCCCCTCCACCGCCCTTGCCCGCATATAAGCGAGCCGCTGACTGACGCTCGCCATTTGTTTCCCGACTCCCGTACGATGAACAACGATCCGCTAGCACTAATGAAATCTACTTTTGTAATTAGAACAAGACATGATTTAAAAGATATAATGGAAACTTTAGAAGATATTATAGACAAATTCCACTGCATCACTATGAATTTGGAACTTGCTTACGGTTTTCCAACATGCGATAGAGTTAAGAGTGAAGATGAAGATGGTTTGCTAGAACTCACTCCTGCATCATCCAAACATACACCAACAGCTGACGATGACGTTTGATCGGACACACAACTGTTTTTCTTAACCCCCCACCACTTTCCAGTAAATATGCCCTGTCCTCATCTTCGTTTCTCATTTCATCGCCAACTTTCCGACCGTCAACACCGCTCCCGTTTCACCAACAGAAATTAAAACAAGCACACAAACATGATGGATGATTTTTCACTTAAAACACAATTGGAAGAGGACAGACTCAAACTAGAGATCAACAGACTGCAATTGGAAACGGAAAATCAACAAGGGATGGTTCGCCTGCTGCAACTGTTCAAATGCGTACTGTGCATGTTGTGCGTCTACCTTCTCTTCGCCACCACCTTCGGCGTCTACCACTCCCTCACCAGTGGACGACACTCCAACACCTCTCTGCACAAGAACACGACTTTGATTTAATTTTAAAAATAAACTAAAACCTCCCGCGGCCCGGCGCCGCCCCACCCCTCCCCATTCCCACCGAGCCCCTGAGGCTCCCACTTTTTTAAAACCCCCTCCAAATGACCTTGACCCACTTCCCAAACCCATCCATCACTGTCACCCCCACCCCACACTTCCAACCCCACACCTGCCACTTCCAACCACTGACCTTGACCTGGCCCAGGAGTGGCCAAAAGCCACTACTATGCTCAAAACTTTCCACTGGGAAACTCCGACCCCACTGGTGATGTGTCGATAACTGATTTGAGGATTGTCCTGAACTATTTCTAAAACTAATTCGTCCCCATTTACTTTATGACGGGCAGGACCTACCTCGTTTGCCGTATGGCTTTTTAAAAACAGTTCCCCTTTCCAATAGACGTTGATATACTCTGGAAAATACTGCGTGGCTAGGAATTCGTCGATCGGGGTACTCTGGGCAGCTCGAGCGTCCCCGTCGCAGAAACCGTAAAGATCATGCATTTCTTCATGCTCATGATGTGTTAGTGTAGTAAAATTAAAAAAAAAAAAAATGGCTGGAAAATGAAGAAGATTTTTGGACAGCCAATTTTTACCTAAATGTGTGCTATGTGATCCCCTGACCTCCCTTAGAAAAGTCCGCTGAAAAAGGTTGTTTGAGTCGAAAATGGCAGCATGTCAAACTTTAAATAGAAATTAAATTTTAACCTAAACTCTTAAAAATGTAATAATATTGTAAATACTTGACCTTTTGAGGTGTGGTTTGCGGTAAACGTTTACTTTTACGATTACCTTTGAAAATGCGGATACCTTGACATATACCTATCATAATAACGTTGAACCACCCTTACATAAACGTCCTAAAGAGGAAGTTCTGAAAAAACTTCTTAGTCTAGAGCAATGCTATACATAATTTTAAAGGTCATAGTAAGGAGAGGACAGCGCCAAAAACCAGACATCAAAAGGTCAACTATGTAGGAAGTTATTGCATTCCAAAGTTTTGAGAACATTATTTTACAGTTTTGTAATTCTAAAACATTTTTCATTTGCGTTTAATCTCAATTTCTTAATTTTAATTTTTTACAGCAATTGTCTTAGTGGGTCTTATGGGTACATTATTGCTAGATCTCCTCCTTGATTTCCAGCCTTAGAGAAAACAATAAAATAAATAAATTTGTTACGAGCTGGTTCTTTACTAAGTATTCTAAGAAGAATATTAGTTTTTGTTGATAGTTAAAGAAGTAATATTAATATACTTTTCTTACATAAGCCTATCATTTTTATCTCGGCACTACGCATATGCTATTTTAACTGATTTTAAGGGGAGCTTAAACTCATCTTGCACGGTTTTTACTCTTAATACGGTACTATTTGGGCAGTAGGTGCAATAGCCTACTAAATTTAAACTAATAACTAAGTTTACTTACTGTACTGAACATCATTTAAAGTTATTCAACAGTTTTCATCACCGATCAACACCCGCAACCCACGCAATTTAATTTGTTCGGAAGTGCATTCAATCGTTTCAACACCTGTCGGCAGTATCAGTAGCCAAGTCGATATGTAGAGTAGATGTAGATTCTGGAGTTAAATCACATAAGTCGTTCTTGAGCAGTCAGTCACTCGCTCTGCGTACGGTACCGGGCAAGGGTGAGGCTGTGCTCGAGGTCACGGATCACAGAAATGCCACTGCCACTGCGACCCCGAGTAAATCATTTAATCCGTGAAGTTTCCAGACCTTGTTCTACAACGTGTGTTTTCCAGGCACCGCGCAGTCCATACAAAGAGGTATCAAACCTACTCGCTATGACTTCTGATTGCGAGGTACTAATTTTCAGTTCTTGTTCTACAACGTGTGTTTTCCAGGCACCACACAGTCCATACAAAGAGGTATCAAACCTACTCGCTATGACTTCTTATTGCGAGGTACTAATTTTCAGTTCTTGTTCTACAACGTGTGTTTTCCAGGCACCACGCAGTCCATACAAAGAGGTATCAAACCTACTCGCTATGACTTCTTATTGCGAGGTACTAATTTTCAGTCCTTGTTCTACAACGTGTGTTTTTCAGGCACCGCGCAGTCCATACAAAGAGGTATCAAACCTACTTGCTATGACTTCTTATTGAGAGTTACAAATAAGTTAACATTAAAATGGGTGTTTTATCTACGACCGTTGTTGGAACAATCACCAATAATAGTATTACAAGTAACATAAAAAATAGGTGTAATATAATGAGGTCATAATGATACAGTATTCACATAATGATACCATAGAACTATAAACACTATTAACAAAGAATGATACGGGTTGTAGACCGACGAGAGCTCGGCATTTGGCTGAAGTCTTTTGTCTAAACTACAATTATAAATGAGGACGAGAAGGATGGTTTGAATAAAAATGCATATATGAAAATAAACTGTTATTAATATAAAGAATAAATTGGCAATATCATCAAATAGACTGGCAAGTCCAACCATGACTGAAAATCTTGGTGTAGAATATTTTACTGTGATAACTTCAAAGATTTTTCAATAACTTTTGGGTTTTGAACCTCATTCAAAATTTACATCTATTATCAGAACCGTTCGCCTGTCCTGTAGAGGCTCACACCCTTACTTTGTCTATATTGCGCTCCAGGAACAGATCCGAAGTCTATGTGGAACGGCCAAAATAATGCAAAAAGGTTGCCAAGATAAAAAAGGTAATGGTGCATATTTCTTTTCTTCTTGGTATTTGAATATCTTAATCTTATAATTATAATGTTTATCAGGAGGTGGTCGGGAAATGTAGTCTGACAGGGTGGGAAGAAAGGGCATTTCAAGAAAAGTTTGGTTTAATACAAACCAAAACATAGTCTATTTTCATTACTTGGTTTTGATAATAGGCCTACTTTTATCATATGAGTGGTTGAGCTTTTTTAAAGAATTACTGATTGTTGATGTTGGGAATTTGAAAACTTAATTTTGGCGAATTAGCAAAACTTACCGTTATAAGATAATGCCGCCAATTCTACTCAACCACTGACATGAACTTGGGTCATCAGTGCAACCTAGATTTGCAGGCCATCAACAACCGGAAGTATGATGTTTCATCGTTACTTGATGTGATGTTGGCGTTCACTCGTAAATTAGTCTAATTCATTTTGTACCTCAGTATGATGGATATAAATTTAAAATTTCCTGCTTAGATTTTGGTTTCCATCGTCAATTTGGCTCTGCCAACTCAAAAGACTTCGCTCTCTGTATATCTTAAGATATCAAAATTATTCTGGATTTTGGAGCGTGTTTCGAACATTTATAAGAAATATTTTATACAAATTTCACTTAAACCGTATATGAAATTGCAAAAATTCATTGATTTTAGAAATAAATACCTTAAACACGGCAGGATTTTATAGAGACTATGAGACCATTAGCCCATCTCTGTAAGGTGAGGCCCTCACAACGTACGTAAATGCATTCCGTCCACCTAAAAAATATATGAAAAACTAGTCCAGCTCGTCAGATTTAGCATGACCAGTTGCTACCATCGGCGATGCAGTGTTTTTCAACCTTTTTGTGCCTCCGTATCACCAGATGCTTTTTAAATTGTTTGGAGTACCATCCAACTCATACCTAACCCCTGCTAGCTGCAAGTCTTATAAACAAAGTTTAATACAATAAATTCGAAGAAAAAATTGTTTCAACTACACATTTCAAGCGCAAAAAGAAAGTTTTTTGCATATCTACAAAATTTACCAATATGAATGTGTTCAGAAAACGGGAGTCTTAAAAATAATGAATTCACTTTGTAAAGTTGGTACGGAATAGCTTTAGCTAAGGAAAAGTGCTTCTTTCTATTAAAGTATCTTCAAAGTAAGTGGATATACTTTGTAACGCACAAATGTGCCAATGTATGCAAAACCCAAAAAGTAGGGACATCCCATATTAAAATTTTAGTATATAGGCCTACCCCTAAAGATTTTTTCGAGTAAAATAAATTGCTGATGCTTGGGTTATTTCTCGTAATTGCCATGAAAATCGCTTCTTTCTACCTCTCTAATGTCAATATGAGCATATTGTTTACAAAAATTCAAAACAATAAAAAAAAACGTCTAAAAAATACTCTGGCCATCGTGTCCATTCAGCTTACTTCTTTACTTTCTTCCTTTGTCTCCCGTGAACCACCTGAAATGCTCTCCCGTACCACCGCATTTGAGAAACACTGCATTAGGCTATCGGTCAAAACAACCTTGGCCATCTGAGAAGGCTCTGCCTTGTTAATACATTTTGTATGTCTAGAAAACAGAAAGATCTTTCTAATTGAAATTATGTCATATTGTATTTGATGAAGTTTCATTACCCGCCAAAACATAAGACAAGAATTGAATTAGTAGCAACGACCGAAACGTGAAGTACATTTGAGTATAGCCCTCAGAAAAAGGTGTTATATAATATTAACATCCTGTAACTACATATTAAAATAATTTATATTGCAACCGACTTTAATGATATAATGCAAGGGCACTTTATTACGCATAAGTTTTATAGATAACTTGATTGTATCCTTGGCTGGCAAGACAATTAGCTATATTTAGTTATGGTTTTTCCTATTTTAAAATAGTTCTAAAGCGTTTAAGTTAGTTTGAAGTCTTAAAAGAGTTGGCTGTAATGAATAATTTATCATTCACACATCATTTTGTACAAAAAAATGAACTTTCAGATCTGGTTACCGCAACAATTACTAACATCAATGTGCAAAATGTAACCGGTCTCGTTTTGATTTGAATTTTTAAAATAGTATTTTTTATTATTATTTAGTTATAAAAATTATAGGTTGGTTGCATCATGTCTTTGAAACCCTGATCGGGGGTCTCAATATTCAAAGAGTTGAAGTTAACACCAATGATGAAGTTGGTCTAAAAATGAGCAGGAAACAATTTTTATATCAGTAAAAATAGTATTTACTACAATATTTTAAACTATAGCTGAGTAAATGCAATAAATCCTCTTACAGGACATTTCAATAATAATGATTTAGGATTTGGGAATAATATTATAAGATAAAATATCTGACTTATTATTCAGCCATTAAAAATTCCACAATATTAAAAACATTATTGAAATAAACATGAAACACACATCTTTTGAATTTTTTCATAGTAAATAGTATGCTTCTTTAGACTAAGTTAAATGAATTTTAGTTGCAATTTCTTATCAATTCATCATGGTCCAATCATTGTTGTTCACGGAAATTGATGCAGACAAATTTGCTAACATAACAACCTTAACTTTTTAGATACGGTCTAGTTCTTATTGAGTTGAAATTTAGATTTTTTTTAAAGTCGATCAATCCGTCAAAATTCGATCAAATTTAAAGATATAGTTTATATATTTAAGTTAAAAGTCCAAACACCAGTTTAGCTTGACCCTAATAATACATTAGTCAATCCTTGGGAGGTTTAAACATCATAATTTTAACTGGAAGAAAAATTACTTGTACAATTGCGGAACAAAACACAAAGTATAAGATTAGAGAATTGGTTTTACAACCTCGTTCGAGAAGGCCATTGTCAAAGTATATTTGTAATCCACTTCAGCATTCTGCTCGTACTCGAACCCAATCGTAGCGGCCATGATCTTATCTCTAAATTTATGTCTATATTTCCAATTATACTTTATAATAAGGAGCATTAGTATTTTGACTGTAGAGCCGGGTTTGAATGGTCTGGTCAGTATCGGGGCGTTATGCCTACATAAATTTGGAAGAGCGGCCTCGCTGCAGTAAAAGCTGGGGCGGGGGCGCGACTGCGCGGAACTTCGAAAGGTCAACTCTGGTTCGAACCCGTGACCTCCACAGCGAAGGCAAAAGTCGGATTTTTTGCGATCGTAGGAAGATAATACCAAGACGTGTCTGTTTCTTCTGTAGGCTGTTTCCTTTGAAGTCACAGATTGGTCTCATGGCAATGGCAAGGGTCAAGCTAAACTGGTGTTTGGTAGCGCAGTAACGCCCTGGCCGTTCTACCTGAGCTGCAATGGCACTGTCTACACGGGCGGAAACTGGCCACAAAGACTAAATGAATGAATAAGAATGTTTATAGTTTAGGCCTAAGTGGATGAAAAAATATTGTATGTGAATATCGAAGTTGTTTATGGTACATAAGTAGTTTATGCAAATGATCATGTAGTTTATTTGAATACCGAAGTAATTTATGCGAATATACCTAGGAGCCTAAAGCATACAGCAAACCGAAGTAGTTTATGTAGACTTAGGTACACAAGTAGTTTTTTTGGAACATCAAAGGGCGTCTATTTGCGAATATCTAAGTGTTGAATGTGAGTATTGAAATAGTTTGTAGGTATATAGAAGACTTTTATGAGAATCAAAGTCGTATGTTCGAATATTAAAGTAATTTTTGCGAATATCAAAATAGTTTATATGAGTACAGAAGTTTTTTATGAGCATATTGATGTAATTCATACAAGTATCAAAAATAATTTTGTACATATATACAAATCGTATTTCTCATTTATCCAGCCACCAAGGTTTAAGAATAAGAAAATAGATTCTGCTATGCAAGCACGTGAGTCAGTATATGAAAAAAACTGTACAGGGCTATATCGATTCAGTAATTACAGTAGCTAAGTAATATGTAAATATCGAAGTACTTTATATCTTAAAAGTTCTTTACGCGTATGAAAACGTGGATTAATCGGAGTTTGAAATTTTAAATGAATATAAAAGTAGTTAATGCGAATATCAAAGTCGTTTATACGAATCTTGAATCCTCCCACTCCCATGCGAATCATTGTCGCTTATTCATCGGCATAGGAGAGTTGTCGTTCGGATTACGAAAACCGGATGCGTCCGGGTGACGGAGAGGATCCGGATGGGCGAATCTCGCTGGCGACTCGGCCCTCAATTCTCACGCTGATGTCTGATGTATGATGGACAGGGAAGAGCCAAGGCAAACCGGCGCAGTCCGAGTCCAAGTCCAAGTTCAGGTCGCGCCATCTGGAAGTGGAAGCGAGTGTGTGTCAACCGTCTGCGCATGCGTCAGAGACCCAGACCGCCAACTCTCAGCAATCCTGCCAATCATTGCCAACCTTAAAAAAAACTTGTTTTGCAGCAACGCCACTTGTCAATATTCAATTTGTCAATTTTTTTCAAATTGTATTATTAATTTTGATTTGTCGAACGTCATTTCTCAATAGTAGATGATGCTATCCTATAGGCCTACTCTAATACGAGTAAGCCTATAATGTACGGTATTTTGTTTGTATGAGTAATAGAGGGTTTAGTTCATTTTGGGTAATAATAAAAAATAAAACAAATTTTTCTATTTATAGCATAATTTAGCTAAATTTTTGTCCTATTTAGGCTAATTTAAGCATTTTTCAATTTTCAAGAAAAACATACAATATTATCCATAATCCTGCTTGATTTTCCATAGAATTTTTTACAAAACAAAAAGTTTTAAAAAAACAAGTAAAATATTTCATAAATGATATAAATATTTGTTGTATCAAGACTTATATGATATCGGTGTGGTAATTTTTTGCTCAATACACTGTCAATGATTAAAATGAAATGTATTTTTTCAAATTAACTTTATTCATAATTAGTTTATTGTACTTGTCGTTTTGTATTCACTGATTGGTACTCATAAATTGTTATTTTACCTTCATGAGGTAATGTTGTATCATTAAAAATGTACCATTATCTTTTTTTAGTTTTACATTCTAAGAATGGCATAGTTAATTTCAGTCTAATAAAAGTTATATTGAATCCAACCTTCATATATTGGAATATTTACATTTTCAAAAAGTCCTAAACCAAAATGAGATAAATCACCAATTGTTTCAAATTTGTCTTTATAATCTGATTCAAAACCATTATTAATTTGAGAAATTTATTTTTTTAAATAAGTACCTACTTATTTTTTTACAATTGAGTACCTTTAATTGTACTTAATTGACCCAGAGGTTCATATGAACATTCATTAAAAACTTTCGATTGTAAATGTTGAGGATGATTAATATTTCTTCCACATTCACCAAATTGAAGTTACACAAAAGTTTTTCTGATTCCTTGTATACAACTTGCATTTTTTTTATCTTTACTATAGTGAAGATTACTAAAATTTATTTTATATTTAATCTCTTTACATTTTATACACAATTTTTCATCTATTTCTTATAATAGTTTGAATTCATACAATAGTTTTGGAATAACATCTAAGAGTATGAAATTACTTTCAAAACAAAGGTATTGTGAAACTTAATTTACCATCATTTTCAAACAAAATATATAATGTTGATTTTGAACTAAGTTTTGAACATAAAAATAACATTATATTAATATTTAATAAATATTTGTATTTACAATAAGAGAATATATCACATACAAAATTATTACAATTTTTAAATATTTACATATGAACCTTTGTATAACACCTGAATATGATGATGAGTTTTTGAAATTTATATCACAAACTTATTTGATAACCAAGTTATCAAAATCCATGTTTCACAAATTCAACATTTGGTTCAACAAAGATACACCAAAGTACAGCACTCGTAGGCCTACATTAAAACAGTCTGAAAGGCAAGTAACAAAGTGAACGAGCTCGTCGTGAAGGCGAGTGAGAGGAGCGAACGAGCTCGTCTTAAATAAGAAACAAGCCTTTTGCACTTGGCATTTTAGCTCACCCGTCTGAAACTGATATATAATATAAAAAATTTTATAAGTTTACTGATCAAATGCTCGGCCCCCAGGTACTCTTGATAATGAAAGGATTAACCAACAACTAAGCCATTTCGATTGGATTTTTTGAGTTATTAATTTGAATAAACTATTACATTTCTGCTCAAAGTTCTTAAAATTCTTTTTAAATAATGAATGAAATAATAATAAATAATAATAAATAAATAATAATGAATGAATGTTTATTTTACCATCAAGGTATAATATTTTAAATATGTTAATATAACTAAGAAAAATAAGTCTGATATTAATAAAAAACGAGTAGAGCAAGATATATTCCTAAGATTTTTATGAACGCACATTAATATTACACATAGTTTACTTTAGCTTACTTATTCCTGAAGGATCAAGTGAACGATTCATTCAGTAAAAACAATACACCACATAGACATACGTAGAAGTTTGAAATGCCGTATTGTTGAACTAATTCTTCGATTTTATGTCACCGATACAAGATTTTTTAAAGTTTCTGAAAAGATGTCAAAGGACAGTGTCCTAATTCCCTTGAATACAAATAGAATTATTAATTTAAAAATAATTATTTAACTGTCTTGCCAATCAGTTTGTCAATTGCAAATTAATATAATTTGTTATATGAGAGTTTTATTTCAATCTTAAATTCATATAATTTAAATTTCCTGGACTATATTTTAACAAGGCCTTTAGGTCCAAAATCAATATTTAGCTTGGAGACCAAGGAAAGGGAATATGAGTGAGAAGATTGATGGATTTGACTTCAGAGATAGATATTTAATTGGTACGAAATAGTCGAGTGGGTCGGCTAACTAACAGTTACCTCTCGGTTGATCTGGTGTTTAGGAGTGGCCTTAGGGCAAGGATGATGGATGACTTGACTCCACTCCGGCGTTCCGTAGGACCTCCTGACAGACGAAATCAGCGAATTGAAATTAAAATCCATGTAAAACAGGGCTCCATTGACGAACATGCCTCGTTTCTGCCTGCTATCATCAACCCAATTCTTAAATAAAAAAATCCCTCCTTAACGGAGTTTTAAATCTTGATGTTTTTGCCTCATTTAGAAGAGCGATTACTTCGGCTATAACCTTTATTTTTTAGTTTATTCTATATTCGTCATTTCGCATTTCACACTTAGGAATGTTCATTTTACTAGCAATTTGTTGATTAAGGTTATTTTTTGTTTGGCAAATTACAATGTTGCTTAAATTTTTATTTTTAAGATATTTGTCTTATAAAATATTAATTTGGCACCTTAGAAAATCTAAAATATATTTTTCGATTGAACAACTTTTTATTTGAAGTAAACATTTAAATTATTAACGCAAAAGATTTATTTGATTCAACCATACACAATGGAAATGGAATTAAATTTAAAATGTCAGTAAAATGTCAGTTAAATTATGTAAACATGTCAAATGGGATAAATATAAGTATTAATGAACAAAATGTTGAATAGTAGCTAAAAACCCCGAAAGAAAATTATGTTAACATTTTCATTAACTTTCATTTGTATAACAAAGTTCCATGTTGCCATAGTTTCGTTTTTTAACGCCCCCGTGTATACTTAGTTGTTACTGCACATATAAATTAATCGTGTATTGCCCACAACCTATTTCTTCGAAACTGGTAGAAATTAGTCACTTCCTTTGGATATAAAACGGATAAAAATAGATTAGATAAAAATATTGAGCGTTAATCCTTTAATCCCACGGAAACAATCATAAAAAAATACATAAAAAAATTTCTCAAAATATTTGGATTCAATCTCAAGAATCTAGCAAACAATTTTCCGCATTTAACTAAACCCCTTTATATAAAGAATATTGTAATCTTATTATTATAATTTTATTTTCTTAATTTCATTTTTTACAAAAGAACTTGTCAATGCATCAGTACCATTTCTCTGAAAGGGGATATCTACTGTTAATTAATTATTGCTATACTCTATATACATATTTTTTCCACTGAAGTCGAATAAAGTTGATAAAAACCGACCGAGTACGCAGGTTCGCTGTGACCGGGTGTTGCGTCATAAGCAAACGTGTGGCCGCGACTCGCCGCTCTTTCTGTTGCTCTCTTCCTCGTAAAAAAATCAAGGACTCTTTAATTTTCTCTCCATATTACCTAACTCTGGCATCGCCCACTATAAGGTTACTAGTATACTGGAATTCCGAACAGGATTGGGTATATTCGTAAGCAGAAAACTCCTGGGTATACTGCGTGCTGTGAAATACTCAAACAGCTGATTATTTTACATTAATATTTTATTAAGATTCCTTGAAAACGCCACGTGTTCTGTGTTTGATTATTACGTTTTGAGTCTTATACTGCGTGTTATGACTTCAACGCATAAAACAAAACTTTTCGCCTACTTTGACGAAATAGAAGGCAGGAAGATTTTAATGACGAACACAGTCCATCAGCACATATTGTTAAACAGAACATTCTACGAGTACATCCTTCAAATTTGACCAATTTGATCCCGATTTCTAACGTTTTCAGATACATATTCATGACACCGAAGGAAAAATGCAAGAATATTTTTCTTTCGAAAAAAATAATAGCTGACCATTTCGAAAGGGTCAAACTATCAAAGTATCATGAAAAAAATTAGTATTAGCATTTTTTATATAAATTAAAGCAAGAGGAGTCAAAAGGGGAACAAAGGCTGGTACTGAGGTGCGCACGGCGATACCGAACTCTATAGCTGTGGCCGTTAGGTCATCTAGTATTTTTTTACGTTTTCGTGAAGTTCCAGTGAGCCGGAGCGCCCACTGTATGGCTGTTATAGGGCTTTGCCCTCTTCCATCGCTTCCCCGGTAGAACGGTGCATCCACCCCCTACATCCGAGGAGTGGCCGGGCAGTGAAACATACGAGAACCTAACTGTTCACGTGCCTCCAATGGCCACTCACGACAGTCTTTTGAATTAAACGTATTAATTTTGTTTGGTATTTAATATTAACTACCACAAATTTCACCAATAAAATTTCTTGGGAGGAGGCATGGCCCTCCAACCCCTCCTGAAATCTCCAGTGCGTTTAATACTGTGTTACAAAATAAAACAATTTAAGTATCCATTCTGACTTTTCTCCTATGGACCATTTTAAATGCCGTCATTTGGAAAAGCAAAGTTAATATGTTAAAAATGGACAAATGTATAACAATGATCTACAAGACACCGACAAGAGTTATAGAGTGAAAAATTCTATTATGTAGACAACAATACGAATAATGAACAGAACGAAAGATAAAAAGGCAATAAAATTTTGTTTAAAAAAACGCTTTTGCAATTTTATGCTTATCTCAATAATGTTTATGCTACGGAATTCAGTTTTGTTTTATTTTTTTATCACTATTTACAATATTGAATTATTTTTTAATTATTTTGAACACGTTTTTGAGTCTTTAAAAGGTTTTACCTTAAGATATATAAGATGTTACATAAGTGTATGTGTAAGATTGTAATTGACTCTCACAAATCTGTTTTGTCATAAGTCATTATCCAGCAGTTTCAGTTCAGAAACTAAAGTTTTTTTAGTTATTTTCATTGGGAGTAAGCGTATCCCGAAATCCCTAAACCCTTGCTTAAACATGTGCAACTAGTAAGTTATAATGGCTATAATTGCCTTGATTAGCTACAACCTCGCATAATCCTGTAATCAAATCTAAATTAGGCTTCATGCTCAAATCCAAACAAAAAATTAGTAAATGATCAGTTCCCTGCTATGAACAAAGGACTTGCATGCTTAGATCTTTCCTTATTGGGAAACCGAACTTCCTTATAACTGTTATTATAGGCGGAGATTGTTTTTACTCTGAATTGAGATGTAGTCCGCAGTTGTCTTAAACGATTATAAGTACATTTTTAACTCGTGTACACTTATTAAACATACTTATCCGACCTTTAAAACATAATTTGTTCGTTTTGCCTCCAAAAATATTTTGTCCGTGATCTGATTTAATGGCTTGAATTTTCACTTAAGAGAGCGTTCACTTGTATTATTTTAAGAAGTAACCGCTTGGAATCATTATTATTGGAAAGTAATCACGTTGTTTAGACCAAACGATGTGAGGTGATCTAGATTTCTGTTGGCTTTTAGTATAGAAGTTTTTAAAACCAAAGAAATTTAGAAGAATATTGACATAATTTTTTGTGTTCCCCTCGTTTAATGTAAAATTCTTAAGTGTCTGCTTCTGAAACCCTAAGATAACATCATGGTATTGGCCAGCAAAAATTGCATCAATATGTTTGAGAAAACAGTAGAAAAATGCAAGGGCGTCAATTCGGTTGTCAAAACCAACTAGATTTATTAAATAAAAAGTCAAGTATATAAAACATGCCATTCGACACGATAAATGCCTTAATAATAAGAAGAAGATAAATGTAGATAAAATTTTATTGAAATAAAAGAATAAATTTAAATTGAGAAGTTGAATTGTTAGAGTTGAAAAGTTGGGTTATTTAAATCCTTAAACAGTACAATGGTAGTTAATTAACCTGTTTAAATTTTTCTTCATAAGAGGCGTATGAAGAAAATTGCAATTTCACATATTCAAATTGTTTTAATTGAAAGCCCTTTGATTTTGTTGGGACTTACATTTATTTTAAATGCTAGGAATAAATATTTCCGTAACTTATTTATCATTTTAAGAATAAATACTGTACGGATAGCAGCTACTTTTTATCGATTCATAGTCGGACACCGCTGGGTTGTAGACGGCAATACTCGCCTAGGAACATTCTGACTATCACCGCAATGATAGGCCATGTTGGATGTCATGACACGTAACATTGGTAGTCTGGTAACGTCAAATTTTGCCATCGGATACACTTAGTAGGACCCCGATAGCATGGAGGGTGTGACTGTAAACGAAGAAGACCTGGGTATTGCTTCGACAATTGTTTAACTTCGAGGATATCATTGATAGCGTTTACAAGTTACAAGCTTGTATTCTCCTGTTCTATAGTAGCTATGTTCTGATATACCTTTCTAGGTCCTGTCCAAATTAATTTTTTTTAGGACAGGACTCCTTATTTTCATAACTTTTACACATTCTTGTAATATTAGTAGGCCTAAATGCAACATAGTGTAATAAAAGTTACATGTATTTATTTGTTTAGTTAAATTTCTCTCTTCAGTTTACATAAATTTAGCATTGCTTGGTGAACATACTAACAACAAAATAATAAATAATTTTTACTCGCTAACCGAGTAGTGTGCTTGACTTGACGTATGAAATAGGTACCTAGGGAGTTCTTAAACATCTTATTCTTTTTTAATTCGGTTGGTCCAGAGAGCATATTATAAAACTTAGGTTTTTTTAAGCATAAATTTTGTAGATTAAGAAGTGTAAGATTTCTCACCTGGTAACTGTGGTGGATTTAATTCCTTTAAAAATCTGTATACAAAATTCAAGGTACAGCATGATGTAAGCGGCAGAACTTTATAACTCGTGGAGAAAATTTTACATGAACAGTGTAAATTTTGTCGACGGAATTATGAGCATCATTAAAATTATTATTGGTGTAGATATTCTGCATCCGGGTTGAGAAGGGGAATTTTAACTTTAGAACCCACGGTGGTGGGGGGGGGGGGGGATGGAGGCGAGATAAGAAGACCGGTTGTCCGGCGCGACGTCCAAGACAAATGTGCTGGAGTCGCCGACGAGATAATACACAGCATTTACAAATAAATAGAACCCTAATACAACAATGAAGTTTCTTTTTTTAAACCACTTGAATTTGGCTAAATTATAAGAAAGAGCCTTGAGTTTATTTTTACTAAACACACTTATCGATCAGTGCGTCGGTGGCGTAGTGGTAGCGCACGGGTCTTCAGGACCGTGGCAACGATGTTGTGGGTTCGAATCCGCGTTCTGCCATGTAGTTTTCAGTATCTTTCACCTGGACTAAAGCGGATCATCCCTTACTTTGTCCAACACGAGCTACGCTCAGATCAATAGTTTATGGATGGGAGGAAAAGCCAAATAGAGGATGCTAATGACTTTGAATATCAATTTTTCCCCATCGTAAGTGGATAGACTATTCTCAAGTCATTTGAGCTCACCGTCAATTTTGTAAGAAATTTGTTAATCATATTTGGTTTTGTTTGTCTCCCCATTATGTAAAATAAGCTTCCACTTACTTGGTAGTTAAAATCTGTTCCTATTGGATTTATTTAAAAAGTTGTATTACACTTGTTCACTATTTGGAAAGGAATATAAAATGTAATATTGTGGCAATTACAAATTACTCCTAGAATGGAAATTATAATTAAACGTCACGTTAGGCGTTATTTTTAACGTCGTTTAGCTGCCGGTGTGCTTTCAATGTAGCAGGCTTACTGCCCAACAGGCGGCAACATGCTATACAGGTAATTTTATTAAGAGGAAAATGTTATAAGAACCGAATTAATTAATGCACTAATGCACTTTATCGAGGCGTTTGTTTTACATATAACCATCTCTTTTTGTGAATTCAGAGCTGTTTTAATGATAAAATGTTTTTGCCAAAGTAATGAAGAGCCATTATAAGTTTCCCATTATTTTCTACCAATGAAATTATCATTTTTCCAAACCATTTTAACCCGCAAAAAATTTATAGTAGTTTATGTAACAACTGTATATGAAGGTGTTTAAGCCAAGAGTAAGATATAAGTTAGAACATGATCGAAGCGAGTCTCTATTCCCATATCTCGCTAGTGGCTTAAAGGCTAAGTACAATCGTTGCATACACTACTCTACCTACGACCAACTCACATTCGGTAAATCACTGTAATAAACATGTCGAAAATTTATAGGTTATAGGCGGTCACCCATCCAAAATGTAGCCACACAGATATCGCTTGACCTAGACCTAATCCTTGTTCTCTCTCTCACATATGATCACACTCTTTTGAGGTTAGCCCATTATGAAACTAAAATATGACTAGTAGGCTAATGGAACAATCAGCTGATGTGCTAATCCCAATGCCGAGCTTTCATTGGTCTATAAAACCTGGGCCCAATTTTTCAATAGAGTGAGTAGTGAGTTGGTGAGTTGGCTTATTCGCAAAAAAAATGTATCAACCCTTACAGGTAAATGAGAATGAATGTAATTTTTAAGGTCTTTTTAAAACTTGCGCATCTTCCCAGGACAACTTTAAAACTGGTTTATACTAGTTGCGAAGTTGACATTGGGTACAGCAAACGAAGTTGTCATAACACTGTGGTAAGTCTTTTGGCTGTCCACTATGACAATTTCCCTTCCTTCAAACCCCATTCATGTTCAAGACAGCAGGGGGTTAATGCGAACAGCACGGTTAATCCCTAGCTGGAATATATGTAGACGGCCTGTACGCCACTTCATCCGATTTTTAAGGTGTTGTGAAAACCGTACACTTCATCCGAGAATTAGGTCGAGCAAAAAAGGGTAATTAGTCCCCTCCAAACGGAGCTGCCAAAATAGTACACTTCATCCGACGGCCGGCGGTCGGTCGGCAGTTAACGGCGGCGGTAGAAAAATCCACTCTATCTTAAAGGGGTGTGTCGCACTGGGTTTATTAAATAAATATAACATTGGGAACTACATCAATAACTTCAACCATAAAACAAATGTCCCCTCTTCTCTTGAAAATGTTAACTATGGCGTGCCTCAAGGTTCAATTTTAGGACCATTGTTATTTATCTGTTATTTAAAGGGTATGCCAGAACAAGTTGATTCTGGGAGGATTTGCCTATATGCTGATGATATAAATTTAAAATTTTCAAGCAAATCACATGATATGGTCGAAAGACTGGCATTTGAAGAACTTTCCTCAATTCATCAGCATTTAAATAACTCGAACCTTTTAGTAAATTTTGATAAAACAAAATACATTTCGTTTAATACAGCGCATAGTAAATTATCCTCCCAAGTAAATTTATTTATTGAAGATGAACTACTGCAAGAGGTTGACGTCATTAAATTTCTAGGATTGAAAATTGATAAACATTTGAATTGGAATGATCACATTGAAAATGTCTGTAATAAAGTCTCATCTGGCCTATACGCATTACGAAAAATGTCAAAATTGTGTCCACAAGAAACACTTAAAACAATTTATTTTTCACTGATCCATTCACATATATCATTTGGTTTAGTATTATATGGAGCGACTAATTTTGAAAACTTGAAAAAAAATATTGGTCTTACAAAAACAAGCAATTAGAATTATATTAAACATTCAGAGAACAGTTTCCGTTAAAGAATTTTTTAAATCATTGGGCATCTTAACTGTTTTTTCGCAGTACATATTTGAAGTTTGTATGCATGTAAGGAATCACTATTCTGTCCCGTGCCTCGCCCTTTCTCTTCCTTCAATATCCCATCCTTCCGGGGACTTGCGCAAAATGCCCATTAGAGGCAGACGTGCTCAACGGTTCGGCCGGGGTCTCCTTATCCACCAATAACAACAACTTGGGCATCCAGTAATTAATATTTTTCATCAGTATTTCGAAGGATAGTTTTATCCACCATTGTCACATATATGTATGAAAATGTCTTTTGTGCAGAAAATCTCACCAACTCACCCGTTTTCACTCACCTAACAAATCGGTGGTGAGTGGTTTTGGTGAGATAATCTCACGTGCACTGAGAAAAATGCCTTGTGGTGTCCACAAAAAAAAATGAGGCCGTCACATTAAAAACTGTTATTTGCAGACCGAGAAGCAATCTTGAGGATACCACTAGACAGGTCTAGTGTCATGACTCCAGCCACGGCTAGCGTGCTCCACAGGATATCCTAGGCTATACATGTGACGTCACAACCTGATGACGTAATAACTATCTCTTTAATTCTTGAGGTAACAGACATACAGCTCTGGTGTGCATAACACTCTGCCTAGTTGGAACCACAGTACTGTCTGGTGCCAGACCCCAGCCAGATAGCAGCCACCTCTCTTCGCGTCTAGTTTGCGTTCCTCCCTTTCTAGTTGCGACCACAGTACTGTCTAGTGCCAGACCCCAGCCAGCTAGCAGCCACCTCTCTTCGCGTCTAGTTTGCGTTCCTCCTTTTCTAGTTGCGACCACAGTACTGTCTAGTGCCAGACCCCAGCCAGCTAGCAGCCACCTCTCTTCGCGTCTAGTTTGCGTTCCACCCTTTCTAGTTGCGACCACAGTACTGTCTAGTGCCAGACCCCAGCCAGCTAGCAGCCACCTCTCTTCGCGTCTAGTTTGCGTTCCTCCCTTTCTAGTTGCGACCACAGTACTGTCTAGCGCTAGGCCCCAGCCAGCTAGCAGCCACCTCTCTTAGTACGTGTTCCACCCTTTCTAGTTGCGACCACAGTACTGTCTAGTGCCAAACCCCTGCCAGCACATTCTCTCTACTCAAGTAGGCTATGTCCATTCACAACCTAGATGACAACACCAAATAAATTTAATACACTATAGGAAAACTATTTTTACTGTCCCCAATTTATCATTATTTTTCTTAAAATACTGTACTTCATACCAAAGGCAGGGAAATATATGTTCATTAGTTTAATGGGTAGCTCGCCTTAACCCAACACCATGTATGTAGGGTAAATAATAACCGAAATAGTACATACCTTTACAATAAAATAACTAAATTAATTTGGATCTTGTTGCCAGTAAAACCATACAGTAAAATAAACTCTCGTGAAAAAACATCATAGTATCGAGTTTCTCTGCTCTTTTATATATTTTTGGGCTGCCGAATTTAAACCTGAAGTTTGCCCTAAAATTTTTCTTGTGCTTTCCGAGATATTTGCAAAAAAACATAGACATTATGGCACTTTTTTAGTATTATGTTTATTTTTTTCAGAAAACATCTATTACTTGCTTTGAAACCCGCAAACGTGCGGTAACCCAATTATTTTTTTCCAGCTAAAATTACCTTATGTGTGCACATTACACATTTTACAAAAATTAGCGTTTAACACTCAATAAAACGATATAAGATTAATAGTTTTTAAATAGTTTTGACCGATAAATCTAATCATAAAAAAATTTATGATTTTTTCTCTCCATAATCCATTGATAAGTACCTATTTGAAGTAAACACTGTATTGTGGATTATTATTTCTGGGAATATAAGTATTTAAATATCATTAGAAGTGTTAAAACTATTCATAAAAATAATATAGGCTATGTCCGTATTTTATTAGTTTTGATAAGTTTTTATTTATTTATTTATTTTTATTTTTTACCATTGTTTCTTCTTGTTTGGCAATACGCTCATCAATCACTTTTGCAGTTTAACGTGAGCTTACCGATTTATATCACGAACAATATTTCAATTAGCATTTAAAATAAAATCTAAAGATATCTATAGTATATATTTTCCGTAATATAAATCGGTAAGCTCACGTTAAGCTGAAATTGCGATCCCTGAGCGTATTGCTAAGCAAGGAGAAAAATTTGCTGAAAGCAAAACAAAACTTATCCATACTCATAAAAAACCATGAAACTAATATCATTGTAATAAATATTTAACACTTATTAAATTATAATTATACATAACATATTTATATAAGTATGATATTTAAATAAAATATAAATATCAATACCTAATACAAATGATTCAGTAAAACTATTCATTAAACTACTCACGACTGTTACAAGGGATGTCGGTCCTTTATTCCACTGCTGTGTTGATCGAAACATTTATAAGAGAGTAGAGCTAATTATTTTACTTAGCGAATAAACTTAACAATTCCGTTAACTCACTTTTGAATTCTCCTGTAAACCGGAGAGCACCCACTATATCACTATATCACTATCTTGAGACAGGGAACTCACATAGTGCACCCACTCATCGAGTAGGCCTACCTTCTTCAAGTAAGTTTCTTCGTCCATATAACGACAACGACAACTTAGGAACTAATAGACACTTAGAAACTCACTTAATAACTTAGGAATAGGTCCTGATCCCAGGGCTGTAAATTTGGAACTAAAAGACGGAATGGAGAGGATCAGACCGAGAATGATGAAACCATGCATCTGCGCAAGCGCGGTTATTAGTCAAACGCATAGTAATCTTGAGCCCACCACGGGTACGGCTGGGGTACGTTGCACACCCTAGCATTGGCTGGGTGTTCAGTCTTTAAAGTTTGTTTGCGCTACGCTTTATTAACTGGTGGCGTTACAAGAAAACTGGTGTAATGGAAAGCTCTAGATTTCTAGAGTAAACAAATGTCACTAGTATGATCTAGGGTTAACTATTACGTCATTGATTTGCATACACCAGCTTGGCTTGTGGTGCCAACATGTATAGCATGGGTAACGCATGGAATCTAGTTTCAACAGTTTTTACATTATACCACTAGAGGTGGGCCCAAGCCAGGATGTGTGATTCTGGTGTTTGCCCCAGTCGGCATGTAGCTACAACAAGAATCCTGTTAAATCAGTAATTACATGCAATCTAGGATATGGATTTTTCTCAGTGTGAGACTTTCAGACTTTTCAAATTGTCTAAGTTATGTTTACTTTAGTTAAATAGGCTATAATGTATATTGATACTTACAATTGTGTAATGAAACATTTAAAATATAAATAAAATTGTAATTATGTTCTAAATTTAACAATGCAAGTCATTTACAAACTTTAGTTAATAGAACTGTCAATATTTAATGATGTATTGGTTTTGGTGGTTAAAAACGGATGCTAACACAAACTTCAATTTTACCATCTCGAGCCATGCAAACTAGGGTAAACTAGGGTAAGGAGCAAACTGGTGAGATAACTCACGACTCACTCGATTCAAAAATTGTGCCCCTGTATTTCAATGTAAAACTTGTACTTTTAAAACATCATTATGCAACGGATTTAAGTTCAGTTTAATAATGTCTCTCTTTATGATGTTATCTTGTAATAGCGTTACTGGTGCTTATTCCAACAGTGGTAGAGATAAAGGATTTAATTGATATTTCAATGTCCATATGTGTTGCCACTGTTGCCAGAAATACATGTTCGACCATTAAGTAATATTGTTTGTTCCGCCGCACGTGCCGACTCAGCTATTTGGCCTAGAAATCTTGCTCGTGACCGCTATCTGTTTACATTCGATGGATTTGTAAGCCATTCAATAGAGATTGTATTCTAAACAATTCCACACCGTTAAAACAACTTATCGGACATTACTCGACACCGTAATTGTTTTCAGCTATTTGAAAGTACAGTTTTGCCTGGGAACAGTAGCTCCAGCGCAAAAAACGTTTTGCAATCTGGTTGTTTCGGTGAAAATCGGCTGTCCATCAATCAGTTGTGGGGCGAAAAACCCCTCAATTATAGTTGTTCATAACTGTGTGATATTTACAATTTACTCTAAACGAAGTAATTTTAGTCCAAAACATTGTTACAATACAAATTTATAAAACTTAACTCGTCATGGCTCGATGGGTTGGTTCCCCCAATTAATGAAAGAATTAAGTGTTTAAACAAAATACAGATCGAAGTTCAAAATTGGTCTTAGAGTTAAGCGGCTAGAGATACGATGAAATGTTTAATGTTTAAAACTGTGGTCAGTTTCAAAATATGTTTCTTAAAAGACAGTTTCTTCCATATTACCACCTGATTGAAATTGAAATCTCAAAGTAGGAAAACATTAATAAAAATAATAATGTAATTCAAACACAAAAGCAATTAAAAACTAAATTTAAAACGAAATAAATAAAACTTTAATTAATATATTGTTAAAGTCAATATTGATACTATTGTGGAATCTTATTGAAAGTTACTGAAAGATCTCCAAGAGAACTACACATGTGATCTTAAGACGTAAGACATTTTGCCCTGTGTCCTACGTCAACCTCCAAAAACGATTTGTGTAGAAATTTTCGTTTTTTTTTATTTACTTATATTTTTACCTAATCCAAAAAATAGCTACGCATTATACGCATTTGGAATGTAATTCACAGCGAAGAATTCTGCCTAACATACTTTACGGGAACCAAAAAAACGGGCATGGGGTGGAGCCCCCATCGAGCCCTGCGTAGGTGAATTTACGTAATACCATGTAATTGTTTTACAGCTGACAGAGTGTTTCCTGATTTATAATTTCTTCCTTGAATTATACATAGGCGTATGGATTACATTAAGATTGCATTCTAAATTTCCTCGATATGAATCTGTGATATTCAATTTGTGAACACTCGCTGTACATTTACTCATCGCCATTACTTTTTCAATTTTTTACAACCAACGGAGAGAACTACTTATACCCAAGAAGACGTATAAATCAAAACTATCCGTACTCTTATCTCTAGCTGGCTTAGTTCCAGTCATATATTTATTCATAGTTCCGCTCCAGAAAGCGCAATCAGAGTATTCGATGAAATATGTAACTAATAGATTAAGCTTTATCACATCAGGCATTATAGTTCTTGATGATGCTCTATTGAGCTTGCATGGGATAAATTTGCATTCGTCACAATGATTTTAATTAATTAATTTGAAAACTTCAAAGGTTAATTAAAACAGTTGAAAACAAATGAGCAAGGTTTTATGCGAATCTACAAAATGTTTTACTGTCTACAACATATTGTAAAGATGTAGAAAAATGTTTATCATTGGCGTTCTTTCAAGATTAAATTTTTTATGAACATTTAATGAGACTTTTTAGTCCAATGTACGTATAATTCATCACTTTTACATTATCTATATACAGTATAACGAACAAGTTTTTTATTTGCAGAGTAACTAGCATGATTTAAAATCATAAATTAAATAGTTTATGATATCTATTAAAATGGTATGTTTTAAATCTGCATATGCCACTAAATGCAAGAAATGCGAGGGACGAATTTCTATAGACATATGTATTAACTGTTGAGGAAATTCAAGGTCTCTATAAGGTAATGGTGGAATTATAACTATCGAACACTTATGAGACTAATTAAAATCGCATACTTGTATTGAATCCGGTACGTCAGTGTTGTTTCCATTCATTTAGCATACAATTAAAATAAGGTGTAGTGAATATTTGAGTGAATAACCGCTTAAGTCGCTTTTTACAGTAATACAAATATTAGTTTGTCGTGTTTGTAGGATTATAGTTTATTAGCTAGTTAAAACCTAACTAATATCTTAGAGAAACCTTTTTGTCTCAAAAAGTATTTTTGTAACGATGAGGAAGTTCCGTTTGAAAATATGAATAGGTAGTCTTAGTTGGAAAATAAAAGTAGTCTAGCTAATGTATGCAATAATCCTAGTGTTAAGTGTTTACTTATCTCATTTCTGTTTTGTAGACAGTTAAAATTTTGGTTTATAAAACCCATTGTAAAATATGAAAGAATTGTAACGTTACAAAAGTTAAGAGATTGTTTTCACTGTACAAATTTACAAGTGGTATTTTATTTACAATTTGTATTTGACGATTAATGTGTGAATCTAGCCCTTTATGATTGCCTTTAATATTTAATGCTATGCCTAGTGCAAATTAACCTTTTAAATGGTGGCTTGGCTAACTTAAACATTTATTCAAGCTCACCAATAGTTTCTAAATACAACTAAACTGGATGTATTGTAGAGTATATTATAAGGCCTACGAATAAATAAAAACTAAATTTTAAAGTATTCATTGTGACCCTGGATTGGAATATATTAATAATGAAATAAAATTACCTTATCCAATCCCTGGTTATCAAAAGACATGTCTTTTGATAACCACTGATTGGACAAGGTAATTTTATTTAATTGTCAAAATTTTAATTTAAGATCCATATTAAAATACAATTTTCATATGTAAAAAGTTGTTCCAAACGTTTTTAATAATTCATCTGTTAATCGCCTTACCACACCCTTCAGTTCTCTTGACAAAAATAATGAATGAAATTACATTTTTCTTTATCTATTAATAATGGCGTACTATTTAGGAAAAATTACAGTTATAATGTAGTAAAGGGAGTTTCTTTTTTTAATAGCAACCTACGTTTATAAATTGTAAAATACAAACGTATGTCATTTATCTATGATACATATTTATGCCATTCCAAGTTATTAGAACGCTATTTACACCATTTTCAGATTCCAGATCCCGAAACGTCGTAAATTTGTTGTACTAATCAGTTATTTCTGCAATAATTTACTAAACAATAACATACAAATATAAATTAGAAATGAAAAAACGTCTACAACACTAAAAATTATATTTACACTCATGCTGCAAAAGTACCGACGTTAAATATATGAAAAGATGGAAAATGGCAATCGATTTCGACGGGACACACCGATCTTCATCAGGCCCAATGAGAGAATCATAGGGTCTCTCAATTTCTCTCTTTAACAGGTATGTAAAATCGGTGTGTCCGTTCGAAATTGATTGCCATTTTCCATCCTTCTATATATTTACCGTCTGTAATCTTTGCAATGTGAGTGTAAATATATTTTTGAGTTTTACAGACGATTGGTTTTTTTCATTTGTGATTGTAAACAACACGCATCATGCTAATAAAAAAGTGTAAATATAAATTCATAAAACAGAAATAGTTTTGTTTTTGTTTAGCCTACAAGAGAAACTACTACTTTGCACGGTCTAGGACTTCCGTGTAAAAAGCCTATTTAAGCAAAGAGATGTTGTAGTTTAACTTTTTAACTGTTTAACTTTCATATTTTGTATATTTTATTTTTATCTATTTTATTTACTGTTCAAGAATATATCCTGCTTATGGGAAAGGATCGCACTCATGCTTAACTTAAGCCAATTGCCAATTAAATTGTCCCTTTTTTACAAATTTATTGATATTAGGAATGGATTTTATTCGATAACCATTACAAATTCTCAAATACTGTGATGGTAATGCTTGATAATGGCAATGGAATCTTTATGATAAAAGTTTTCAATCAGTTACATAAATTTAGAAACAGTTATTTTTTATTACTAATCTCAGTTAAAAAAAAGAAAAGAATACTTGGCGTGAAAAAGAATTAGAAGAAAACTTTCCGATAAAGGGTTCACAGTGCGACCAAACAACTATGTAAACAGAGGACGTAGATGGCAGAGTCAGAGTGGTGCTAACGGGTCTCGTTATTCAATAGGGACCACTCTTCTTGCGGGCCTACACACAACAAACTGTTTACAGCATTTCAGCGAAATTCTCTTTAGTGAATACGCTATTGCGGTAATAGCCATGGAAATATCTAAGTAAGGACCATGTTGCTTTTTCTTTCTGATGTCCCTAGAAGCCCATAAAACACCGTTCATTTTCATATGTGTCCATAGTGCAGATTAATTTTTTAAATTTATCAAACTCCGATTTTGATGAAATTTGGTATGAAAGTATAGGACCAGGTATTCATGAGTTAGCGAACCAGCATAATCGGATTATGGGGAACAGTCAAAAATAGGTTTTTTTTGGATTTTCTACTTCAATTTAAAAAGTTTAACAATTTTAACTAAAATCCATTTTAAAGAACCTGAAAAGCATACAGTTTGGTAGTTTGGATTTTTAACTTAGCTTAACTATTTACGGAGAAAATCCAAAAATACGTTTTACATGTTATTCCTGAGTGAAAATAACACAATCTTGTACCTCGCATATTTATTGACATAACTTGATCAAACCATTTCAGTGCGTGTTGTGTACCTTCACTAGATATAATTTAATGTTGTTTCCAAACAGTAGCGAAATTTTAGCGTTTTTATTGTGGAGGGGAAGGTGTAAGGGTTTTCATGAAAATATTTTGACTGCAATAAGACCTCCTTCCCCTTACAATTGTTTTTAACAACTGCAGGCCATAAAAAGAAGCTCAATTTAAGTCATAACTTACATTTTGTAATTATTTTTTATACTAAAATTTAATTTTTTACAATTTTTTTAACTATTGAGGGGGTGGCAACCGCTTCCTTTGCTCCCCCCCAAATGACGCCTATGCTTCCAAAACCCATATGATGTCAAAAATATATACTTCCCCATGGAGTGAATGATGAAAAAAACTTGCAATTCAGCATATAACTTCACTGTGAGCGGATTAGTCTACATTTGCTTATAACAGCCCTATGGCAGCAAACCTACATTCGCATGCCCATGGTGTTTGTTGAAAAGTAAAAAATACCGAATTCCGTTGAAAATTCGCTTATTACTCAGATCTGAGGGGACAGGGGTATTAATTATGATCATTAAAACTCAAATAAAAATTATACTATACATTTGCAAAGTAGTCTAATTTTTCTACCAATTATTTCAGGCGATAATTGTTAAATAAAACATTCTTAACCAGTAGCAATCGGAAAAAGATCGTCTTGAAGACGCAAGATAGTTGATCTTGAAACAAACATTAAACATGTGTACATAGACGACAACAATGATAACACAGCTGATAATGCTTCAACAATATCAATCGATTGGTTTGTTTCGAGCTTCCTTTAGAAATTTATATTTATTAAAATAATATTATAATCTACGAGATTGAGATTTGACATCGTAAGCAAAGCGAGCTTGTAGTATTTTGTCTGTATAGTACTGCACTTCTGTAGTTCTTAATTCCAGCTGTAAGGGTCAGATGTAGGTGTAGTCAAAGTAGGAAAAAGGGAATCCCTCGTGGACCACTTGATGTGTACAAAACTTTGTCTCATTTGAAAGAGAATGAGAAAATCTACAAGAGAGTGGGTTTATATTTGTAAAATAATTGAAATTTTAGTGTAGATTTTTGTTCGTTGTTTTAAAATGAAAAAAAAACATACATTAAAATGTAGTTCTGCTACCTAGAGTAGATTTAGGCATAGCAGATGGATTGGTTTCATGTAGTTTTTTGGCGTTGTTCATACCATCAATTTTGCAATATGACCATTTTTTTTACATAAATCATTTTTATTTTTGTGTTGTTTAATCTGATTTACGTTAAATTGCGGAAAGGTTACAATATATGTTGTTGCTATGGTACAAATACCACCCAAAAGGTAATCTATTAGGTATATACACAATTGTCCACATCTTAATACCGGTACATAACGTAAAAATCGCATGGTTTTTTATGTTCTATATTAGTTTTACTATCTGCGATAATTTACTGGATTCACACCTAACCCTACTTACCTTTAAATGGTAACGGAAGAATTTTAATCATGGTGGGAGTAGTAGATCCGGTGCCAGTCTGTCTTTAAACACTGCCTAAACACTGATTAAAACTCAATGACGGATTAGAGAACTGATTAAAAATACATTTAGAAGATTCGAACCAAACGGATCAAAATATCCGCAATGGAGAAACGCACCTTTGGTGAAATCCGGAACCTTTCGATGACGATGCTTTTATCGTCAAGATCATTCGCATTGTCACAGTGCGGCAATTTGGCAACGAACGGTCCGGGGTGGAGTCAGAACAGAACTGGGGAAGAGCCGGTGGCGGGTGACCCGACCCTCCTATCATCTGAGATACGGTAAGTGTGTCAGACTTGAATAGAACACCGAGTCCGAGATAAGGAGTCGCTCAAACGAGAAGTTGCGATGTCGGGGGACCGAGCACGGGGTGGGGAAGGGTTGTTGTTACTGGAGACTCCGGCCGAACCGCTAAGGACGACTGTATCAAACACAAGTTCCGCACAACATTTTCCACAAGTTCCGGAAAGACGGAATATTGAACGGAGGAGAGGGTGAACATGGATGGGCTCTGACTTTCGAAAATTATTGGGTAGCCCAAGGGAGGGAAGCAAATGATTCAAAATTTGATAATGTTTTTTGAAGAAATGCATTTATATTACAAAATTTTAAGTTTATGATTTGGGTTAACTTGCCAGTGGAACATAGCATCCACATATTGAACATAGCATCGTAAAAATCAACAAAAGTGTTTTACGAACCTGTTCCGTCTCAGTTCCTCCTCAATCCTTTGGTGGACGACCCGGGTTTCGGCCCTCCTTAGCGGGCCACAGTTGTATCCTAATACAGGGATTTAAAAATATCCATCTTGCAGACTTCGTCGTCATTTAATAAAGCTTAAAATGTACAAACACACAACACAAAACACCGAACTCGAAAACATAAATATCACAGTGCGGACTAGACCTAGTAAGAACGTTGACAATGATGCACGGCCAGCAACACAGGAGCAACTGTCCGTACCTGCGCTTGTGGTCAGATGAACGTTGACCTGCCGTTATCTGCTGATATCTCTCTTGGTCCCTGCTGCCTTGTAATTTAAGGATTGTGTAAAAAAAAAAAAAAAAAAACAATATTGGAACTGAAATTTAATAGTTCGTTGAGGACTTCGTCGGGATTTGTTTTATGATATTCCTCAAGGGTATCCATTAGTTTGCTTTTTCGTTTAAAATTGATAATTTACTATGGTCGGTGGAATGGTTTTCATCGGCAAGATGTCTGGCGAAGCTTGATCTTTGTTCTTGTAATTTTGCTTTGGTAAGGTGATCAGTGGGAGCATCGCTTGATAAAAAGGCGGCCCGTTTGAACTACTTAGAATTTGGAACAGTCAGAGCAATTTAACTGATCTATTCCAGTTAGGTTCAATTCATCCGGTTTTTGTTAATTAGGTTATTTGAGACTCTACGAATTTTATTGGAAGCTCTGCTAGAAACAAAAATATTATTCTTATTGAGTTCTCTTTTTTGCGTGTTATGTAGGCCTTAATCCTTGACTGTACCAACATGTCTCTTATCTTTCGCTGTGTTATCAATAATTGATTTGGGCTTTCTTGGTTTGTCAATTATTTTATCAGGAACATAGAGATTCAGGGCCGCTTTCCCAAACTCAGGTTAAACTAATCCAGAAAATTGTCAATGTTAAATCATATGGCAACATCTGGTTTAATCTTGACTTTCGGTTTAAACTAGGGTGGGGAAAGCGGCCCTCATCATTTTAACATATTTAATTTCTACTTCTGAGAATAAATTCTTAAATTTATTGATAATATTTTTTAAGTTCTTTTGGAACTTTTCTGTTGGGTCCTTCTTGGTTCTGACAATGTTGTTTTTACTTATAAAATAATAAACCTTGTCATCATACTGATTTAAATACATTATTACTATACAGAGTTGGAGTTAGATATAATTGCCTGATTATAGGTTAGTTTGCTGACGATAGATCGTAACACAGATTTCTCTTTAACATGTAGTTTCACCATCGTAATGACCTTTCTAAAATCTTTTGTAATGTTTTATGTATTACAGCTCTGGCTAAAGTTCTGTTATCATTGTCACGGATCATTATTATAATCATTAATTAATCAATGATTCATAATGATTCGGCATTAATTAGTTCATAGAACTTTTCAAGGTTACTACTTTTAGGCAAATTATAATTTAACCCTTTGTTCTGCAAGTGTACTCCATCTTTATTAAATAAAATATCAATGTGGTTAAAGAGCCTAGGGTAGAACCCGTGAGTAAATAAAAATGCTTCATTTCCAGTTATTATTTTAATAAAACGTGAAATTTCTTATCTTGTGCCTTTAATTTCTGACTACATTTCCTTTTTTGTTATAAAATAATTCCAAAAATATTCATTTGTGTATGGTACAAGCAGTGTAATATTTCAAGATGCTTGTGGTACTACAGTTTATGTTTATTGAGCATGTTTTTATTATTATTATTATTATTATTATTATTATTAAAGCAATTTATTTTAATTTTTATTCATTTTTTAACCAAGATTTTTCAGCAGCAACTTGTGCTTTTCTAGCAGCATGTGTTTTGACACTAACTTTATCCTTGATGTAGTTGGTCCATAAATCCAAGCTTTGGTGTCCTAAGCACTTTTTTTTATATTTTGAGTAAGGTCTTTAATCATGACGAAGTCTGCAAGATGGATATTTGTAGATCCCTGAATTAGGATATGACTATTAAGGCAAACAAAGGTAAGGGTAAGGAGGGCCAAAACCCGGGTCATCCACCAAAGGATTGAGGGGGAACTGAAACGGAACAGGTTCGTAAACCACTTTTGTTAATCTATTCAGTTTTGGAGGCTTATTCACAATGAATAAATCGTAAAAATCAGTTCTCGTTCCCAACGATCCTATCCTTGTCACCATGTTTAACATCAAAATAAAATAATTCTTTCGGCCAGTTCCTTTTTACACTTTAGACTGAAAGTTGATTTTCAGCTGGGTTGTGTTGATTTTCAACACTGCTGATGTGTCGAGTTTTTGTAAAGATAAGCAATAAAAAAATCTAATAATTATTTAAGAGAACTAAAATTGGTCTATCACAGACTTGCAAGATTGACTATAAATTACATTACAGCCTATACCCATACCCTATCATCTGGGCAAATAAAACCGTTAATCCACAGACAATATTTTACAATAAAAAATATTTAATAGTTTATTTGGACATTATTCCCTCAAGAGCGTTGAGTATTATGTAAAACCTACCGTGTAAAGCACCACTGTTGTAGAAATTTGGATAAAAATCGTAGATATGAACAGAAAAAGAAAAGGGATTTTTTACGATTTTTAAACTGTTAGGCCCCCAACACAGTAGGAAAACGATACTCATAGATATCATTATCAAAAATTGAAATTGATTGTTCTCATGCCACAACGAATGTTTGCGAAATCTGTCCCAATCAACTAAATATTTTTCACGATATGCAGCAGAATAAAATGGTTTCAAACATATTATATAACCCGAGGAAACTGTCAAATAATTTCAAAAGTATTTGAGATCAGTTTTTATTTTCTTAGTTTTATAAAGGCATCTAAATTGTAGATTGTTGGATTAAAATGAAACTTTTAGTTTTAAAAAATACCTTCATTTATTACTCCAGTTAAACTCTATAAAAAACTAGTATGGTACTGAATACTTATAAATGCATCATCAAATAATCACACTTGTACAACAGTTAATTTGAAAACTTAGTTTTTGGTTTTCAAGAAAACTTAAAAAAGTTGTTTTTACTGTGCTTATAACTCAATTTTTCAAAATCCCAAGAGTTCTCTACACAACAAAGAACAGTCTCAACGGTGAAGTTATTTTCCCATCATACATTGTACTACAAAAATCTATGTAAATACAATGTACAATCTACAATCTATGTACTACAAAAATATGATAAATAAAAATCTCCTACCACCGAGTCTTGTGACATCACATACCCTAATTTCCAATTAATTAGCTAGTAATGTATGTTCTTAGTTGCATAATACAACTCTAATACAATTAACAACATATTAAAAACATTACAATTTAATTTCAATTTATATCTAACTTAAATATGTTTATGTATTGTTTTTTAATTGATCACCCTAATATAACGTATTAAAGCAATATCTGGATGAAAAGAGAAGTACGTTATTAAAACATTTTAATTTTGTCAATAAGCTAATCCTACTATTTTAAACTGGAAAACAAAACATTGTTGTTTAGTCACTAATTCGAAATCAGCATAAAAGATAAATTTCATCACACTTCTTAATGTGTAAACTAATTTGACTTTACTACCAAGAGGGTATGGTCTGAAAAATATTTTTCCCCAAGAATAAGTGCTTGCTTCAAGTTGAAGGAAGAAATTCTGTCGTCCATGGCCGTCAAGTATTGACATTGAACTAGGAACAACAACTTTAAAATATGAGCTGTGACCAACGGATAATACATTGGTGGTGTATGTATACGGTATAGCAGTGAGGCCAAGCTGCCGCCCATTGCATCCTAGCCTTGCCACCCACTGTCGCTGCCGCCCATGCCGCCCGCCGCCCGTGCCAGTAAACAAACACTGTACATAAGAGTCCTTACTCTGTGATAAGAGTCATAGAGGAGACATAGAGCCAGCCATTTTTTACTGATATGGGTTCTATGTCATTCCATGACCACCCTCAGAAAAGTTCCCTGAAAGGCGACCATGAAAGTCCGCACCAAAACCTGTCCATCGGCAAAAGTCATCACAATGAAAGTCCGCACCAGAGGAAGGTTTTGCAGTGGCCTCAGGTAGTCTCCCCTCCAACTGCTGTGTAAACGCGGCTTCAACAAAACAATTTCTGTATGTTACTTTTGAAGATGTGACAGGCTTACTCTAGCATGTTAAACTAGACTCAACCACTTTCGAAAACGTTTACTGACAAATTGCTCATTACTGACACTGTTTGACGGCGTGTGAGTTACAGGATACTGGCAACGAGTAGGAGAGGGCTCTTTGGAATCTATAAAATAAATGTATGGACATTTCCTAAAACTGCTGATAAACAATTTGATTACCAAAATTCGTCGGGATTTGGACACCCCCGTAACCTATACCTATTAAACCCATTTGACCTATCAATGTCAGCTTATCGATAACAGGAAACGAGGATCCCATAATCTCCGAATGATGTTTATTTTTATTTGATCATCCATAAATACTCTAATGATGCCTTTCTTCACCATGGAATCAATGAGATAACATTTATAAATATTTAATTGATTTCAGACAATGTGAGGTGTTCAACTCCTATTAAAAATTCTAATGTTTACAACTATGGTGACACACTACCTAACTTTGCTCCAGATCGTACATCTGACCGAACATCAAACCGAACTTTACACCATGCATGGAGGCAAATTTGGAGGGCGGTACTTCAGACTTTGTTGTTTCTACACTTGCTTCCCAGTCACACAAGATTGGTGCTAATTCCTTAAATATTATTTAAAGCTAAGATTGCTAACGTAGAAATGGACAACAAAATTTTCATAAATGTTGTTTAATTGACAATCGTAACCAAAATCAATTCACAGATTACTCTATGAATGCGTGGTGGCAAGGCATGTGGAGCCTTCATTTTGCCAAACGCAACTGTAGGCCACTGCTGTTTCATTTTCTGCTTCGAATTAATTCTACGCGGCGTAATACTGCCTTGCGATGATAATGAGAACAAGGTTTCTATTCTACCTGAAGGCAACTCGATAAAACATAATCGGGAATAAATAGTGAGTTCGGAAAACACTTGAATGCTAAATGTTAACGTCTCATGTTAAAGGCAATGAATGATATACGGACCGCTGCAAGTAGATATTTAAAAACAATTTCAGTTTTTGAAGCATATACATATTTGTTTTTTCTTTATGATATGTGTCAAAATAAAGAATCAATCTGTTATGAAATAAATAAAGCCATATTAAAAAAGTATCAGCAAGGATAAGTACATTTTCCCTTTAAAATAATGTGTTAAAATTCACATTGTAGCTTTAAAATTATATGGAATCCGTAGTTTGCTCCAGTCAAAAAGTTCTTCATCCGCGACTATCGTATCTCAGTTGGAATTTCAATATTATTTAGTTGATTTAAAATAGTTGATCAGTTAGACAGTTGGTCAGTTGGTGGCCCCCTCGAGAACAGCGTTGGCATTACCCAAGATGACTGTAGTCTTGGGACAGGTGAGCTACTTCCCATACATCCAATTGTGTCAATTTCGGTGACAACCGTGGTTGTCGCCATCGAGTATATTGCGAACACTGCAGAAAACAATAACTGTTCTCTTTTGCGTCGTATATTGTTTCTCTTAACCGCATTAGCACAGTGAGAAATGTTAAAGTGCATAAAATTTATGTTTGCATATTTACCTCGATTGATAGTTGTTAATTAATTAATTAATTTACTGTATACAACATTTCATAAGAAAAAATACAAAAATATCAGGATGGCAGTTATAAATACTAAAATTATAATAACCAAAAAGTAACGTGTGATACTTTAAATAAATGTTTTCTAAACGAAGCAATCGGCGATCCAACTTGCTCAACGCCATGTCGGACAATGATTATTGAACTGAAAAGAGCAGAAGACGCTCCGTGCCGCGCCGCGTTCTGTGTGTTCAAGTCGACGCTTGATGACGCGCCGCGCCGCGCCGCGTTCTGTGTGTTCATACCCTAAACAGTCCGTTGTTGTCGGCGTGTCGGCGTCGGCGTAGTTGGTAGGCTGAGATCTCCTCATGAAGACGGTCCGGGATCTCGTGCCCCGTGGTATTGAGAAGTCAATTTGTCGGAGGATCACAGGGCATGCGACGAATCCGTTGACCATTTTGAAGAGTTATATAAATTAATTTGATAATAGTTCGCCATCAAGTAATAATTCAAACGTAAGTTTTATAATCTGTGATTTTTGAAGCTTGCTACCAATCAGAATTGTTAAAACTGGTAATCAAGGAAATGAGGCTAAATTGTGGGCCGGTTAACTTACCAAGGAAAAATGGCGCAACAAAAAGGAGCAAAATATTAACAAATTTATCACTATTTGTAGTTTAAACTCGTTGGTCTTTATTTCCCGAACAAAAAAAAAATTTACAGCTCAAGTGGGAGCAGTTATGTTTTCCTGTACTGATCTTGGTCGTTACCACAGTATCAGCATCAAAGTAGTGGGTTTACATATTCGTGTTTATAAAGTAAAATGCAGTATCTATATATTAATAGGTAAGCATGATGTTTCCCTCCTTTTAGCGAATATCCCATAGAGAAGAAGCTATTACCGTTAAGCTAAGATCTAAATGTCCATGTCACTGGCCCGGCCATGTTGGATTTTTTTATAAAAAATTATACCAAAATTTAGTACTTATTTTGTACTATTTAGTACTAAGTTTTAAAAAATTAGTACCTCATTCATAACGGAGATATTAATTGTTTTAAATGTCCGGGCCAGCGACATGCTAGCCCGGCCATGTCGACATATAACCATAATTTATATATCATTATTTAGTACTTATTTAGTACTATTTAGTACCTTCAGTAAAATAATTAGTACCTCAATGGATTTGGAGCAATGCCCTCTAATTAGTAGAGGTCAATGACCTCTCAGCCCGGCCATGACGATAATTATAGTAAATACTTATATCATCATAACCGAATTATTTTGTACTATTTAGTACTAACATTAAAAATATTGTATCAGTCACTAAAAAAACATAAAAAATATAATTATTACAACGCGGTATATTGTTAATAAATGGGCTTAATTACCATGTCGCTGGCCCGGCCATGTTTGATTTTCAAATTAAAACTTATGTCAAACGATTGTGCATAATTTGTACTATTTAGTACCACTGTTTAAATAATTAGTACCTTCAAGGTTTAGGAAGGAAATGTATAAACATTCATAATTATTCAAGATATTTTGATTCATGATCTTGTTTTTACTGTTCATGGTAACCAATTATTTTTTATAAAATACCTGTAACCCTTACATCACCATTGAGTACTTATTTTGTACTATTAATTAGTACTATTTATATAATTAGTATATAAAACGTTTAAACATAAAAAGGATGTAAAGATTCAATTTATTTTTATAATTTGTTTCGAGATGGTGATTTGACTCAATATTGTTGACCAGCTCTGATATAAAATACCCATGATACTTATACTCCCATGTAGTTTCAACTGTGTACTATTAAGTAACACTACTTTTATAATTAGTACCTTATACGTTTAAAAAATAAATAGTGCCTAAACATTCAAATTATATTGATTATTTGTTTCAAGATCCTGATTTGACATAATAGTGTAGACCAGCTCTGATATACAATACCCATGATACTTTTACTCCCATGTAGTACTAATTGTGTGCTATTAAGTAGCCCTATTTTCATAATTAGTACCTTATACATTTACGATGAAACAGTGCCTAAACTTTCAAAATATTTTGATTATTTGTTTTGAGATGCTGATTTGACTTTATATTTTAGCCCATCTCTGATAAAAAATACACATGATACTTATACTCCCATGTAGTTTCAACTGTGTACTATTAAGTAACACTACTTTTATAATTAGTACCTTATACGTTTAAAAAATAAATAGTGCCTAAACATTCAAATTATTTGTATTTTTTGTTTCGGGATGCTGATTTGACTCAATATTTTAGACCAGCTCTGATATAAAATACCCATGATACTTATACTCCCATGTAGTACTAATTGTGTGCTATTAAGTAGCCCTATTTTCATAATTAGTACCTTATACATTTACGATGAAACAGTGCATAAACTTTCAAAATATTTTGATTATTTGTTTTGAGATGCTGATTTGACTTCATATTTTAGCCCATCTCTGATATAAACTACACATGATACTTATACTCCCATGTAGTATCAACTTTGTACTATTCAGTAACACTACTTTTATAATTAGTACTTAATACGTTTACATATAAATAGTGCTTAAACATTCAAATTATTTTGATTATTTGTTTCAAGATCCTGATTTGACTTAATATTGTAGACCAGCTCTGATATACAATACCCATGATACTTTTACTCCCATGTAGTACTAATTGTGTGCTATTAAGTAGCCCTATTTTCATAATTAGTACCTTATACATTTACGATGAAACAGTGCCTAAACTTTCAAAATATTTTGATTATTTGTTTTGAGATGCTGATTTGACTTTATATTTTAGACCAGCTCTGATATAAAATACACATGATACTTATACTCCCATGTAGTTTCAACTGTATACTATTAAGTAACACTATTTTTATAATTAGTACCTTATACGTTTAAAAAATAAATAGTGCCTAAACATTCAAATTATTTGTATTTTTTGTTTCGGGATGCTGATTTGACTCAATATTTTAGACCAGCTCTGTAAATGTATTGGGTACTAATTTATGAAAATAGTGCTATTTAATAGTACACAATTTGTACTACATGGGAGTATAAGTATCATGGATATTTTATATCAGAGCTGGCCTAAAATATTGAGTCAAATCAGCATCTCGAAACAAAAAATACAAATAATTTGAATGTTTAGGCACTATTTATTTTTTAAACGTATAAGGTACTAATTATAAAAGTAGTGTTACTTAATAGTACACAGTTGAAACTACATGGGAGTATAAGTATCATGTGTATTTTATATCAGAGATGGGCTAAAATATAAAGTCAAATCAGCATCTCAAAACAAATAATCAAAATATTTTGAAAGTTTAGGCACTGTTTCATCGTAAATGTATAAGGTACTAATTATGAAAATAGGGCTACTTAATAGCACACAATTAGTACTACATGGGAGTATAAGTATCATGGGTATTGTATATCAGAGCTGGTCTACACTATTATGTCAAATCAGGATCTTGAAACAAATAATCAAAATAATTTGAATGTTTAGGCACTATTTATTTTTTAAACGTATAAGGTACTAATTATAAAAGTAGTGTTACTTAATAGTACACAGTTGAAACTACATGGGAGTATTAGTATCATGGGTATTTTATATCAGAGCTGGTCAACAATATTGAGTCAAATCACCATCTCGAAACAAATTATAAAAAAAAAAATTGAATCTTTACATCCTTTTTATGTTTAAACGTTTTATATACTAATTATATAAATAGTACTAATTAATAGTACAAAATAAGTACTCAATGGTGGTGTAAAGGTTACAGGTATTTTATAAAAAATAATTGGTCACCATGAACAGTAAAAACAAGATCATGAATCAAAATATCTTGAATAATTATGAATGTTTATACATTCCCTTCCTAAACCTTGAAGGTACTAATTATTTAAACAGTGGTACTAAATAGTACAAATTATGCACAATCGTTTGACATAAGTTTTAATTTGAAAATCAAACATGGCCGGGCCAGCGACATGGTAATTAAGCCCATTTATTAACAATATACCGCGTTGTAATAATTATATTTTTTATGTTTTTTTAGTGACTGATACAATATTTTTAATGTTAGTACTAAATAGTACAAAATAATTCGGTTATGATGATATAAGTATTTACTATAATTATCGTCATGGCCGGGCTGAGAGGTCATTGACCTCTACTAATTAGAGGGCATTGCTCCAAATCCATTGAGGTACTAATTATTTTACTGAAGGTACTAAATAGTACTAAATAAGTACTAAATAATGATATATAAATTATGGTTATATGTCGACATGGCCGGGCTAGCATGTCGCTGGCCCGGACATTTAAAACAATTAATATCTCCGTTATGAATGAGGTACTAATTTTTTAAAACTTAGTACTAAATAGTACAAAATAAGTACTAAATTTTGGTATAATTTTTTATAAAAAAATCCAACATGGCCGGGCCAGTGACATGGACATAAGATCTAAGCCTGTTGACCATGTTAGTTACTTTTTCGTTTTGAGGTGACCAGAGACAAAAAATAATAGTAATTAAAAATGTGTGTGTGTGTGTTGCTAGACACGATAACTGTCGTAAAAACGGTTCGATCGAGACCAAATTTGGTATAGATGTATAATTCTACCTTTATTTGGATGAGTTCGTAAATCAGATACACCTATATCGACCTACCGTAATGGGTGGTTTTGTACCCCAAAAATGGGATTTTGCATTTTTTCATATGAAATTTTTAAATTTTACCACTAAATTTAGCTAAAAAAACACACAATTTAGTATTTGCAGCTTTTTTCTATCTCCAAGTTACCGTACCGACGTATTAAAAAGTCTTAAGACAGTACATTGTATTTTGGGGCTTCAATGTTAACCTTATGGAGAGTAAGGATGTGTTCATATTTCACTTGTTAACCAATATTTTTGGATCAAACTTGGCATTTATGACATTTATAATTTATGGTAAAAAATCTTGGTTTTTGTACTTATCATGACAGCAAACCTATACTCTTTTCCCATCATGTTAATCATATGGAGAATAGGTAAACTCCTTTATTTATGGACAGATATTGATGAAACTTAGTATATGGCTGCATATGGCCGAAATAACTTTCGGCCAGGTTTTTAATCAGGTTGTGCGCATCGTGATTGAAATCCGCACACAAAGTTAGAAAGGTAGTGTCATTAAAAACCATTGCTCTACAGCGACAGGCTTTAGGGGGTACCACCTTAACCTGACCAGCCAAAGCCAAACATTTTAGAACCAACCAGAATTACCGAAACAACTAGTACCTGCATAGATAATTTCCTAACCAATTTTGAAATAATATCATCTAGTATAACAGAACCACACATTTCTGACCATTGAGCAATCACAATAGAAATAGGCTTACCTGATGTTCGGCATAGCAAAAAAATCAATCACAAAACAATTCAAAAAAGAATGATTACAAATGAAAACTTACATGAACTAAAAATTAGGCTACAATCAGAGGATTGGAACTCCGTTTACGATGCCAATAATGTTGACACCAAGTATGACAACTTTATAAACACGTTCAAATATTACTTCGACATAAGCTGCCCAAATGAACCAACTAAACTTAAGACAGGATGGACTGATAAGAAAAATGGATTAATAATGACATTCTGGCTGCAAAGGAAAAAATGTTCCAGCAATACTCAACATGGAAGTTAACAGGCATGAAATCAGATAAAAATAAATACTTAGAAAAAAAAGATATTTATAAGCACAAAATACAACAAAGTAAGATCAAATGGGCTCATGACTGTATAGCAAATTCAAAAAATAAATCCAAAGACTCCTGGAAAGTAATAAATAGTATTAGGCCTAAAGAAACTAATGACTGCAATAATATTGTCCTGAATGTTAATGGTACAACAATAGAATCATTAACTGAAGTGTGTGAAACCTTAAATGATTATTTTGTAAATGTCTCATCGAATGTAAATAAGGATCATGATAGTTTCCTTTTCTCTTGTTTTCCAAGAAATGGAGAGGCTGACCTGAGGCACTTTCATCTGATAACACCCAAAAATCTTCTGAACATCTTTTCCAAACTATCACCAAAACACTCTAGTGGTGTGGATGGAATTAGCATGCATGTCCTAAAATACTGTAAGGAAAAAGTGGCAGTTCCTCTTACCCACATCGTAAATTTTTCTTTAGCTTCTGGAATTTTTCCTCAAAACTGCAAAATTTCAAAAGTGAGACCAATTTTTAAAAAGTCAGATAGGACTGACCCGGGAAACTATCGTCCAATCTCTCTCCTACCAGTAGTTTCAAAATTGATTGAAAAAGTTGTTTCGGAGCAACTTAGTAACTTCTGGGAAAAAAATAACCTACTGTGTGACAGACAGTATGGTTTCAGACGGAACAAATCAACAAAGTTGGCACTCGTAGATTTTGTTAATAGCAGTATTGATGCAATGGAGGCTGGGGAGGCAGTGGTTGGCTGCTTCGCAGACCTTTCCAAAGCATTCGATTGCGTTGATCCTGCTATTCTATTGGAAAAATTGGCTTCAATTGGAGTTTCGGGTTTGGCATTAAGGTGGCTCACTTCATATATGAGCAACAGATACCAAATCACCGAAATTCAAAAAGTTCTTTCATCAAAAAAACTCATCACCAGTGGCGTCCCGCAAGGATCTGTCCTTGGGCCTCTCCTCTTCTTGGTGTACATTAACGACATAAAAGACTCTGTTCCGGAGAGCAACGTCTACCTCTTTGCGGATGACACAACATTGTTCGCAAGGGGATCAGACTACGCATTACTGGAAACTGAGTCAAATGAAAAAGCAAATAACTTAGCAGATTTCTTTTCTTCAAACAAACTGAAATTAAATTCTCAAAAAACAGGGTACATTTGTATCCAAACAGCACAGAGACAAAATTCAAAAAATAATAGGACTCCGAACCTATTTATTGGGGAGGACCAAATCAAAATCTCAAAAACTGCTGACTTCCTGGGGGTGAGATTGGATGATAGGCTGGGTTGGGAAGAGCAAGTTAGGAAGTTGGAGGGGTCGCTGGCCCGAGGAGTCTTTGTCCTGCGAAGGATAAGGACTTTCGGAAGTCTTGATCTCTCCAAACTTGTTTATTTTGGGTTAATATAGAACAACACATTTCTTATTCGATTATTTTATGGGGAGGGGGAGCTGGAAAGAAAAACATGGACCAGATCTTTGTTTGGCAAAAAAAAGCAATTCGAACAATGCTAGGTATGTCACCTCAAACTAGCTGCAGAAATGCATTCAAAGAACTTGGCCTTCTCACAGTCCCTTCACTTTACATCTTCGAATTAGTAAGTTACATAAAATCCCAGAATATCACACCAATCTTCACAAATCATAACTACAACACCCGGAAAAAGGGCATTCATGCAATTCAACACAGATTAACCGTCTTTGAACATAAACCAGATTACATTGGAATGAAGTTGTACCAGAGGCCTTGCCGGAAAAACTACAAGAAATACAAAACATTAAAAAATTTAAATCAGAAGTTAAGAAATACTTGGTGGAATCCAGTTTTTACGATGTTGACAGTTACCTTAATGGTAATAATATTAATATAAATTAGACTAAGTTATTCTTTGTTGTGCTAACCTTGACCTATCCAATTCCGTATGGCAAAGGACTACGGATGGAATCATCATGTATCATGTATGTATCATGTATCATGGGGCGCTCGTCTCTGCTGCGATGGCGCCCCTCGGGCCTCGGTGCCCTAGGCGGTCGCCTAGTTCGCCTGTATAGTAGAGGCGAACTACATGTGTCCCTGGCTTCAATTACAGATTCAATTTTAACCTCACGAAAGGAGGGTAATTGATTGAATTATTAGACAGCTGTTGTAATAATAAATGATGGCAAAACATTGCGAACAGAGCAGCTGTTTCAGTTTAATTGGGTCGTGATCAAGTAGAATTTTGGTTGAAGTTCAAGTAGGGTGAGATCTATGATATGGTATTATATATTGTGTAAGTTGACATAGTTACTGTAAGTTGATATAACTATGAAAATATTTATATATACAACTGATTTTCTACATAAATATCCAAAATATAAAGTGTTTTGATCTAAAATATCTTAATATCTAAATAAATACAAATACTCTTTGGACCAATGTGTATTTTTACTACTTTCCTGCGCCTAAACCTTTATCTTCTTCCTCTCCGTCTGTCAGAATAGAATGTTTGGTTGGTTTATTTGTGCGTTTGTGTGTATTTGTATTTGTTTGTAACTGTCAGGATTGGCTACCAGATTTTCACAATTAATTTGTAGCAGTGATATATTCTGTGATATATTATTGATTTTATAAGTGTTAGCATCATGACCATAATAGACACCATGAATTTATATGAAGCAACATTCATGAGAACATTCCAAAATTAGTAAGTAACATATTTGTAATCTAACCTAAAAAAATTACCTTATCCAAAAAGGATAACAACATAGGCCTACACTTATACATGAAAAGCATAAAATCTCTTACAGTAGTAGCTTACGTATCTCACTGTTGGCGATTTTTAGGAAACTCTTACACATCTTCCTTATTGTGGCAGGCTGCAAGTCCTTATTATGAAAAAGCCTCCTAGACCTAGTAAGCTTGCATCACTTCCATGAGTCATGGCCACTTTTTGCAAAATATTCCTCCATCTTACATCATTCAACCGGATCCGAGTTGAACTTGTCATGTTGCCTGACGGTGTCAGGACAATCCTAGGCTAGGTTGTGGGTTGGTTAAAAGTCTTCATAGGCCCTAATTTCATTCTACATAAACAACAAAACATATCTCAGAATTCACCTGTTTTGGACGTTATTTTTAAACAAAAAAAAAAGTGTTAGGGCCTATTGTAGATATAAGTTTGAGTTAGTGCCTATACTTGATAGGCTATAGGCCTAACAGTGAAAATAATCATCAGTAGCCTAAAAATAAATCTTAAAAATAAGAAAAATTGAGATGTTTTTTATGAAACAGCACTGACAATTACCTTTTCACATTTCTAAGGGTATTAGAGAACTAATTAAACTATTCAACTAAATGAGTACTGCAAAACCCGTACCGCCTAAGTTTCAAGATAAACGGTTGAAAAAGCTGTGTACCACCATACTAAGTTACTAGCCCAAAAGTGAAGGACCTTTAGGCAAATGCCTCTTAAGGCCAAGGACATGATATGGCCATTTCAGTGGGTGTGGCAGTTTACTTTCCAAACCCAAGAAAGCTTTGTACTAAAAGTCTCTCTCTACAGGAAACTACTTATTTGGTCTCAGACATTTCTTTGTATGGAATTGTTTTTTTTTTGTGTAATCAAAATTATTTTTATTCCACGTACAGTAGGCCTACAGCTTCCAGGTTTTACTAGACACCTCGGTTGTGCAAGGCCTCACGGGTTCTATCCCCGCACTGGTAAACATCTATGGAGTGTTGTTCATCAGAAAAAATGTTTTTAAAGCTGCTGTAATCGTGAATTTTTAAACAAACAGAGTTTAGTGCTTTAATATGACTGTCCCATGTGCGTCATGACCATATATTTCAACCCTAATTTTAATTACCGGATGTCTAAAAACTTATTAGTATTCTTGACAAAAATTAGCAAAACGTTGGTTGCTCCATCTAAATTTTTAATGTGCTTTTTTGCAGTTTTGCCAGCTACGAGACTATGTTTCTGAGTATCACCAAGGTTGCAGATCCTGCGTACGCTATGTCCATACTTTTCCCAGTCGCAGCATCGGTCAATACTCCTCTGGGAGCAGACATCCTTGTTGTTACAGTTATCACGGAATGGCTCAACACACTCCTCAAATGGTAACATGATAGTAGTTCACAAAATAATTAGGCCTACTGCAAACATGCACCCTAAAAGGGTGAACATAACTGCCATAATAAAATAATCAGAAGAGAGCATATCAAAAGCAAAATAGCCTGTATAGGCTACCAGAACTCCAGTAGGCCTAATTTGAACTGGATTGGGACCGGGCCTGTTTCGGATTGCCTTACATTCAGATTAACCTGACAACTGTTTCTGAAGGAAAATTCATTCCAAGGCATACAAGAACATTGTTGTTATTTTCACAAAACAATAGAACAAAGTACGGTAGGCCTATGTTACACAAAAAATATAATTTTTTTACCTACCTTTTTTGAAGCCAGCTTTGGTAACTTTGATGAAAATGATGTAGGAGTTTGTGAATTATCTTGCCTATGGAACTTGTCCGACAAATTAGGATCAACACAATTTTGAGGTAGGGTCAAGTGGGGTAAGTGGACGCCCGGGGCAAGTGGACTCCCAGCTAATAAAAAATTGGTTTATTATTAAAAAAAAATTCAAAACTTAGACAAAGGTATTTCAAACTATGCTCTTTCAAATTATAATCACTAAAAAATTGTCTGGTTATTATTACTGTGTGTTTTGATGAGTTTAAAAACATCTTACGTTTCTACTCTAAACGCAAGTGCCGCTCGGAAAATTTAAAAAATTACCAAAAATTTAAATATTAAGATAATTATTTTAAAATTGGTGATCTGACTAATTTTTTAAAGAGGAATTCAAAAATATTATTTTTATTGCCCTACAAAGTCATTTTGGAGGACTTGGAGGGGGGGTGTACACTTACCCATTGATACATCGCTGTTGGGGCAAGTGTACTTTTACCAATGGGGCAAGTGTACACCCCCAAAATTGACTTTTTAGGGCAATAAAAACATTATTTTTTAATTTCCCTTTAAAAAATGAGTCAGATCACCAATTAATTTTTAAATAATTATCTTAATATAGGCCCTATTTAAATTTTTAGTAATTTTTTTATTTTTTAAGCGGCACTTAGGTTTAAAGTTACTTCACCAAGCGGAGGTTTCCAAGAAACTTCCAAACTGTATTGTATTTTTCAAGATATTTTGATGGACAAAAAAACAAAATAAAGCTCATTTTCTGCTCTTTAAGACCTATTAATTGTCAATTCACTGAAATAGTGTTATCTCTAAGTTTTCATTTACTTTACAATTTCTTAAAAAACTGAGTTTTCCGTTTTACCGTGCGGAGGTTCACGAAAAAGTTCATAACTCCTGGACCGTTTGAGATATTTTGATAAATAAAAAATCAAAAGAAAGCTTATTTTCTCCTTTATAATCCACTTGCCCCAACATCAACATATATGCAATACAAAGCTACATTAAAGGGGGGGTGTACACTTACCCCAGATTGAAAGGCAAGTGTACGCCCCAAACATCACTTTACAAAAAAATTCTAAAAAATACAAAATTAACATTTTTAACAAAATAAAAATAATACATATACAAAATATTCCAAAGAATAATCATACAAAATTTTATGTTTATATCACTGACATGTGTTTTTTAATCTGCAGTCAAAGTGGTACTATGTGATTTGGGGGGTCCCCTTACCCCACTTGACCCTAGCCTCGATTAAAAAATTTTGACTCTTAGGACTTCAAATAAAAGAACATAAATACATACACTGAAATACAGCCATTTTTAATATGCTAGGTTAGTTTTGTATGCTAAACAAAATATATGTAGGACATATACATTTTTGTCAAGTTCAATTGTGAACTATTCTATTTATACTGTTTATATTTATAGGGTTATTAACCCCTTTTTAGGGTCACAAAAATTTAAAATTACAGGCATAAAGCCCACTAAACAACTCAAAACATTTTTTAAAACTCAGTAAGTAAGTTTGTGTCTCAGTTCCTAGTAGACATTCTTTTAACCCATATATGCCCAAAATATTTCTCTGGGATAGATTGCATTGATGTAGTGCTTAACTTCCCCCATAAACACCATGGGAATGAGGATGTAGGTTTGCTGTCTTGGGGGTATTGCAAGTAGATATAGGAATATCCATTCCCAGTGCATGTAATTAAATTGCATCAAATTCTGATATTTTTAATTTTTCCTTGATACCTTCTTCTTCGTCTTTTACCCACCACTGTGGGATTGACAGCGTCATAGATATTTACATTATATACATAAAACTTAAACATATATTTACAAAAACTGAGGAAAACTGTCACAACTTCCGGTCGGTGGCTCAGACTCATATCCTCAGATCAAAAAAACTATCCTCTAAATACTCCTGTGTGGAGTAGTAGGCTCTCCTTTTGATGTAGTCTGCAATGACCTTCCTAAAAACCGGCAACTCCATCTCACGAACCTCAGATGGGAGGTGGTTGTAATAACTGATTGCCGAGATGTTGTAGGCAGCTTGAGACCTGGACAGGCGCACTCTAGGGACGTCCAAATTGCCACGCTGCCGGGTGTTATAGGGGTGAAAGTCACCACGAGTGGAGAAGATGTTTATGTTGCTCTTGACATGCATCAAACTCAGGAAGATGAAATGTCCAAAAATTGTGAAAATTCCAAGCCTAGAAAAAAGTGGCTTGCAATGAGCCATAAACCCCATAGGGGTCTTGGGGTTGAGTAGGTAGGTTTACCACCATATAGGTGCTGTAAATAAATATAAGTTAAACCCTACCTAGTGAATGTACACACCAAATTTGATCAAGTTATGTCAATAAATATGTGCGATACAGGGTTTTTAATTCCCCACAAGAATAACATGAAAACCCTATTTTTGGATTTTCTCCGTAACCTGTTAAGCCAGGTTAAAAATTCAAAATACTAAATTGTTTGTTTTTTAAGCTCTTTTAAATGGTTTTAGTTAAAATTATTGAATTTTGAAAACTTAAATGTCAAAAAATGCCAAAAAAAACCATTTTTGACCCTTTTGAAACCCCATAACACCCCCTTCCCATTACTCAATAATAGATATAGATACATATATATCTATAATCGGTCCTTTAAAAAAAGGAATCAGAATTATTGTAAACTTAGGTTTTCATGACTCTTGCTGGGGAGTATTCAAAAGGCTGAAACTGCAAACAGTAGCTAACCTGTACATTGCCGAGGTAATAATGCATGTAGCCAACAAAGGACTCGCCAATTTTTCAGAGGCTCACTCTTATAACACTAGGAACAAAATAAACTACAGACTTCCCACACATCATCTAACTGCCTACGAGAAAAAACCTACCTACATCGGAGCTAAACATTTCAATCCTTCCACCTGAACTGAAACAACTGAAAGGCAACCGAACCTTCAAAGAATCTCTACTTGACTGGCTGCTGTAGGGAGAGTTCTACTCTGTTGAAGAATACCTGGAGCCAAGAAGTCAACCTAACTGATGAAACTGAAATTTTGACGCCATTACTGTACTCGATGTATATGTAAATAAAAATAATTTTTACTTTGACTTGATATGAAATTGAACGAATGGTGTTTTTGGGCTTCTGGGGACCTCAAAATAAAAAATCAACATGGTCCCGGGCGTAGATCTTACCATGGCTACTACCGTAATAGCGTATTTCCTAAAGGGAAATTTGCCTAAAATGGTAAAAATAATTAAAGTATGCAACGAATGAACTGGTCTCATCTTTCGTCTTGTGTGGCAGGGTCCTGATGGAGGACCGGCCGTTCTGGTGGGTGCGGGAGCAAGGTGCAACTCTGCGGGCCCCCGAGCTTCTACAGACTCCGCTCACATGTGAGACCGGCCCTGGCTCACCCTCCGGCCACGTCATGGGCTTCGCTGCCGTGCTCTACGCCCTCATGCGTTGGGTCACTGCCAACTTCATCGACAAAAGTTCTCAACTGACGTAGGTTATTTAAGTAGTATTGAATCGTGTGCAACATTTATAGTAAGGTAATTTTTTGGGTTTTGACCATTTCACATTTTGTTGATAAAATATTTATTAATTACAATTCAAACCTAACCTTACATATCGTAATCTAAAATAACCTGAAGTTAAATTAAGTTATTGTAGTTAAATTTCATTAGTTTGGTTTGTAAATAAATTTTAATATAACTAATAAAACACCATACAGAGGTTTAACTTGAAAAAAAATTAAATAATAAATATAATAAAGTCAAATGGCATTAAAACATAAATACAATTGAGGCCCGCTAATACAAACTAATTAGGACCGGACCCTGGTAATTTTAGCAAATTTTGGATTAGGGGAAGACAATTATTTTACAATTAGGGGGTGTTCAGTATTTGAAACCTTTGAGCTTTTGCTTGAGCTTTTCATTATTTGGCTCGGGCTCGAGGCATTTTAAAAAGCTCGAATTTCGAACCGAGCTATCAATGCAAAATGAAAACACAGTCAATTTGCTTTGTAATCTAAAAATAATGATATCAGCATTTTAGTATATTTATACATTCGTATTTAAAACAGTGGATGTTGTAGGATTAGTAAATAATGGTAATGTTTTCCTCATTAATTCTGTCTCAGGGAGTTTGATTTGATGAAACTTGATCAGTAAACCATCTGTTGACCCTGCCAAATCAAAATTATCATGCACGTGTAGTTTATTATTGAATACGTGGAAATAAAATGGTACCATCAGGAAACCAGTTGTCGCCCTGCCAGCTCAAAATTGTCATGCATTTCCAGCTTACTACTGTATGGGGGCCACGTAAGGGTCAGACAGGTAATTGACTGATATGATTAAAATACATTGATAAACATATCCTCCTGAAGTAGCTATTGTACGAAAACAAAGCGTTACAGTATACATACCAATAACAGTTGTACTCATTAAAATGGATCTTGAGAGTTGGCTTCAGATTTGTCAAAATGTTAAGTCCAAAATGTGGTTCCTTTAAAGATATGTTTGATAAAATACGCAGTTTATCCCCTATTACTAATAGTTTGAATGTTTGAGCTTAAAGTAGGAAAACAATCATTAAAAAAAATCAATTAATCCAAACAATAAATCAACAAAATCAAATTAAAAATGCAAAAACTACAGTTATAGTGATCTCCTAAAACATCTATACTATTCACAGGAAGAATTGTCGATGGGGGAGTGGGGGTTATAAATTCATCTGGTTGGAGGTGTTTAAAATTTCTTGGGTTAGTACCAATGCAGAGGCCACATAAAATAGGAAATCACCAACTATTATGCTTTTCGAGGTTGAAGGAGTTGAGATGTGAAAAAATTCATGACTGAATTTGAAGGGTGTCTTGAATAGAATATAATACTGGCAAAACATATATCGATATAGCAGTATATTTACCAGGTTAAGTAAATTGAAAACACTAGACATTAAAAAATGTTAAATAGCCTATTTTGTGTTTTTACAATTTCTATTAGACTAAACTTTGATTGATATTGACCAATGGCTGCTACTATAATTTAAGACCTAGTTGAGGTCATAATATGTACTAATTTCAGGCATTGGCATAATGGTAAATAAAATATATTGATTAGCACAATTTTTGTGAAAGAATTTTTAAATTTTGAAAGTACGCCCCATTTTAAGGTGAAGGGGGTGAGATACGTAAAATTTCATAGCACTAACCTTGTAGAGCATCTAAAAAAGAATATGATTCTGACATAACGTATATAGGTATAGCAGTATATTTACCAGTTTAAAGTAACTTACAAACACTTACAAACACTAGGCTATACGTGAAAAATTTGTAAGGATTTCGTGTATTTACTATTTTTTTGACTTAATTTAGATTGAAATTGGAAAATGGCTGCTATTTTAGTAAGAAAGTTTCTAACTTAATTGGGAGAGTCTAAACTTTGTATAACTGGATGAGTCAGTCAGTCGGTGACGCATGCCGGATAGTTATTTAGATTATTTCAGTTTCTGTGTACGATCAAGCAGTGATGATTTTACAGCCACAAGCAGAAGAGGCAAAGACGACAACTTCTGTGGGTTCTCGTGTTGGCAGCTCTTCTGGTCGTGTCCCTGTCAAGGATATTTGTTGCTGCTCACTTTCCTCACCAATGTCTCCTCGGTGGAGTTCTAGGTGAGGCCTTAGTGTTGAAGTACCTTAAGAGTCATCTTCACCCCTGTGCCAGTAGCCCATTGTTGCGCATTCAGCAATGTTAACTATACGGCTTTTAATGCAAAACATGGTATTTTATTCCCCTGTTTCGGATGACGTTTTTCAACCGATTTTCTTTAAACTTGGTAAGTGTTTAAGCAAATAGTTATATTAGGTCCCTTATACCTCAAAATTTAGAAAATTTTACTAAATTTTGAAATATTACTAGGAAAATCGAGTTATTTTGCGTCGTCACATAGAGTAATATTTGTTAAATTTTCAAGATTTCGAGGCATGAGGGACCTAATATAACTATTCAACTAAACATTTACCAAGTTTAAAGAAAATCGGTTGAAAAAACGGTGTCTGAAACAGGGGAATCAAATACCATGTTTTGCATTTAAAGCCGTAATGGTTAACATTGCCGACTGCGCAACAATGGGCTACTGGCACAGGGGTGAAGATGACTCTTATAGTTGAGATGACTCTCAATAGTTATATTAGGTCCCTCATACCTCGAAATTTTGAATATTTAACAAATATTGCTCTCTGTGACGTCGCAAAGTAACTCGATTTTCCTTAGTAATATTTCAAAATTTAGTAAAATTTTTGAAATTTCGAGGTATGAGAGACCTAATATAACTATTCAACTAAACACTTACCAAGTTTAAAGAAAATCGGTTGAAAAACGGCGTCCAAAACAGTTGAATCAAATACCATGTTTTGCATTAAAAGCCGTATAGTTAACATTGCCACTGCGCAACAATGGGCTACTGGCCCAGGGGAAGATGACTCTTAAAATAAATATGTGGCTCAAAAGTTTTTTGTCCGTCTTAAGGATAACCAAAGCCTGTTGGAAAAAGCTTTGCCATCTGAATATCAACACACCCCAAAATTTTTATCAAGTAAAGATTTAACCAAATTGATTCAAAACAAAATACGAACCTTATTTTCTTGTGTTCTTCATTTCCCTTGTATTTATTGGATTTTGAACTTTCGTCTTGAATTTGATTTTGAAGCACAAATGTGTATATACTAAACTCTTCCTTATGAATATCACAAGAGCTTTTTCAGTCATCATTCATTATTTTGTGTTTTTTTCTTTGTTTTGGTGGCAGGACTGATGCTGGGTCATTTGTTGACGGACCGAGGCCGGTGGTCACTGAGGGGACTGGTGGCGCGGTGCTTCGAGGTCCCAAACTGTTCTTCGTTTCCCTCTTCCTCATAGCAACATCTGCTGCTGCCTATTTGTTGCAACTTGCTCTAGGTAGGGCGAGGCTAGTTTGTAGTTGTTGTTCCTTAGGTCAATCACTTAATCAATAATTTATTGTTGAGGGGTTGTCCAAAAATTGATACTTCATAAAAAAAACACTCGAGTTCGTTTTTTAATAACATCTCAGTTTTGAAATTTTTTTGGCTTTTGAAGTGGAAGTTATATTGATATTGTAGCAGTTGATGGCAATAATGTGTTTTGGAACTGGAATGAAAACACATCTAAAACCGAAACCTGCAGTCGCAAATAACAATTATATTTATAGTTACAATTATATTATAGTTACAGTTAAATTTTATAATTTTACACTATTTGACAACAGAATTACAATATAATGGCCGTGGCATTATTAAAATTGACCAAAAGAGAGTTAATTAACATACTGAAGAAGAGTAGTGGTCATAGCCTGTCTTGAAGACAAGATTATGCTACGCCTTAACCTCTGCTCAGACCTTTCCTCGGAAAGACACTGTGCTTGCATAGACAAAACTTTGCGGGAGAAATGATCACACGATTTTACATAATGTGACCCAAGGCAACAAGAAATAATCGTAATGAAAATGAACAAGTGCTAAATAACGCAGCCTTTTGCATCTGCTGGGTAGTGCTTACTCATGCAGCCCTGCATTCCTCTTTGTGCCCTCTGTTCTCATGGATTGTTGTGGTCAGGTATCGACCCCCAGTGGTCCGTTTCGGTCTGGCATTCAAGTGGTGTCGCAGCCCAGAATACGTCCACGTCGTCAGACTCCTCTCTTCTCGCTGGCACGGGTTTGCGGAGCATCTCTCGGATTAGCCATGGCCTCCCCGATCAAACTCAGGTAAATACAAATCTATACGAGACACCTGACTCTTAAGGTTAAAGGCGTTTTGTGGGATAAAATAATGAATACGAGTTCGAAACTTAATTGTCATGTTTTACAATGTTGCCTTGACTTAATTTTATATAGTAGAATAAATATTGAGAAACTTCTTGTTGATTCTTGCATTTAAATATTAAATGAAAATGTTGCCCTTTAATAAAGATTTGTTGAACTCGCTGTTAAGGAGCAAACCCATTCAATTATTGATTAATATCTTTTAGCAGAACAATGGGTGACAGGGCAACACAGAAAATGCAAGACTACCACACATAAAATTGGTCCAGGCAGAAAGTTCAGCTACCAGGGTGTCTACTGGTCACTGAAATCACCAAAAGTTACTGAAAGTCTCAGATTTTAGTTAGTGGTCATGGAAGTCACCAAAAGTCACTAATTTTTCCTTAAAATGCAAGAAAAGTCACGGATTTTTTGTATAAATAAAAAAAAAAGATAATGGGCTTGTAAGCAAAAGATTTGCCACTTTAGCAATTTCCCCCAACCACGTAAAAGTCACTGATTTTTAACATTTTTTCACCCTTAAAAGTCACCGAAAAGTCACTGGTTTTTGTGTCTACTTGGCAGTAGACACCCTGGCTACTGCAGAAACCCCCGTTGTGGAAAAAATAAACAAAAGAAATTTAACTTTTTATGGACCACTTTGAATTTTTCTTACAGCTATTTATGTACAAAAATGGTATTAACTTACTTAATCATTTCATGGTTTTCTTTATTAAGTCACAAGCGCGATAAATAATTGCAGAAGGTGCTAAGTCTAATCTTGTAGAAAAGTTTTTTTAATGTTGTATGCTGTTGCAGAAAGATAGGAAATGTTCTGCTTTTGGGGATTGATAAGAAAGACTTGCATCCTTGTTTCTGTCAGTCTGTTTGACATATCATGCACCTTGTGCAGTTATAATTTCCGCTTGTTTTCAGGAGCGACCTCAAGTTCTACCCTGTGCTGGGTGTGGCTATGGTTATCTTGATGGTCGTGTCATTGCAGTTGATCAAAGATTTGATCCCGACTGCCAATGCCGTCATGTTCTATGTTTGCCAGTTTTGCCTCTACGCCACTCTGCCATTTCTTCTCCTTTTCATTGTCCCAGTCATCGCGTCGCTTTACAAAGTCAAAGAGGATTAAGTCAGCTGTGCCGATTGTGATAATTTCTAGTCATAGATAAAATTTTCAATATACCACACTGACTTTATACATTTTTGTAATGTAGATAATATTTCACATTTACTGTAATTACACGCTTAGATTATGATTATCAAATATTTGATATAGACGAATGTGTTTCAAAATGGATGCCGTGGTTACCAAAACAATCTTGTATTAGAGTTCATTGTCAATTATAACTTCAAAACCCTTCTTGAAGTAAAATTTTGTTCTAGTCAGAATTTTCAATTTAGTTTTATAACTTGATACATTTAAAAAAATTTCACCTTGTGTTTAAAAATGATGTTAATGCACAGTTTCTTTATTAAATTTTGGAAAATCTTTAGTATTCAATTAAAAACTCAGCCTATTTTATTGTAGAGAAGCCACTTTTGATAATTACAGTTGAGTCCCGCTAATCCAAACCCACTTAATCCCATGAAAATTGTGCTCATCTGAACATGTCCTGTCGGAAAAATACCGATGTTTTCTTAACTGTAAAAAGGAAAACTCAAGAAAACTTGGTCTTTTGTGAGAAAACAAAAAACAATCATTCATTGTTATACAAAACATCACATTATAACGTAGTTGAATATGTTGATTGACTCTAATATAAAACAAAAACAAAGTACAAACTAGAAAAGCTTTGTTTATTGGATCCACAGGTGATCTGTTGTCAGCCAGTTTATATAGCACAGTACATAAACACAAATTAAACAAGGTTTAGTTAATTCATACAGCCAACACTCAAGGAAGAAATAATCCCCAACAGTTCATAAAGCTTGCTAGTCTAATGGATAGCGTCTTGAACTTCAGTTCAAGAGGTCACAGGTTCGATCCCTGGGATGCCCACTGACTTTGACTTTGAGGAGTTTGGAACGTTTTCCCTAAAAACGTTTTGTTACACTCTTAACAAAATGCCAGCAGACTCCCTCTTAACCGGCCACCTTTTAACCGGTATCCGTTTTAACAGGCCTAACCTAACACAAAAAGAACATCATTTTTTATCTTAACATCGCTTTAACCGGCCGTGTTTCTCCGGAAACATAGTTTTCTTATCTACTGTATGATTCAAATTCAACGTTATTTCATATTGACGTTCTCAAACCAACTAAAATGTAACGTCCTGGACGGAATTGAATGCTACCGGGGGTCAATGCGTTTGGACCTACTATCCAGTAGACCACAATGAAGACACAAATTATCATTAGTTTAGGTTTGTTGTGAATTTCATGGGTGTATATAAGTTGTTTTTCAAGTGATAATTATATTTAGACCATATAAAATTGTAGGTTGGCGATCTTAAATGAACATCGGTTTTACCGGCCAATTCATTATCCGGCCGCATCCTGGTCCCAAGGTGGCCGGTTAAGAGGGAGTCTACTGTACAACAGTACAAAAATGTAGTTTGGTAACTGGAGCATAAACACTTTAATAGTTTATCATCTAGTGCGGGTAACAGTAAAAAAGTTGGGGTGTTTCAGTATTTATTTTTAGAATTGAGTCAAGTATCTTGTGATGTAGTTTAGCTACCATAAACTGCATTGGCAAAAAAAAAAAAAAAAATCTACCATATGCCTCTTTTACTTAGCACTAATTTTGTAGTCAATATTTTTCAAATCAAGTAATTTTATTGGGACTTCAAGCTCTCAGAAAATTAAATAAAAAACTTAGAGTATGTGTATTTAATTTTAACATTTCTTTGGATAACAAAACACTGCAATCTTTCTTTAAAGGTTATCATTTTTGTTCGTGGACAATATATCAATTAGGTAGTGACAGTCCTTTTTTATGTAGTTTTACTATGGTTAACATTTTTTTGTGGTCATTAATAACACTGATTAGTAAATGGTTAAGAAAAACTCGCTCGATTTTGGAATTGCCTTGACAAGTGTAATAGTAAATACATGGTTGAATCTATCTCCACACCCTTAACAACAATATGTCAATAGTTAGTTACTAATGCTTGTCCTTGAATTTGACATCACTTCATCAGATCATCAGAATTTTTTCAATATTTATTACCATCAAAATTGTTTGTGAAGCCAAAGATTCTTGTACAAAACCGATTTAGTTGCCAAAGACTGTGATTTATAAGAATCATCCATTTTGAAACAGTTTTTATAGTTTACTTTACTGAATATACTTAGGAATTATCTTTTCATAAGATTTATTTGTTGGCAGTTTTTTCTATCAATCTTGCATTTGAATTACATATTATGCCGGCCAATATAAATTTTGTATGTATAAATGTTGCTAGATCAATGTTTACAGCATGTGATAAAGATTAGTGAATACATTTTTATATGTTCTATTAACAGCTTTTAAACATGTATCAGATGAGCTTTGAATGTTTTCCTTTTAATTAAAAATGTTCCAACCAACTTTCAAATACACATGTATTTGACAGCAAAACATAGCTTTTAAGGTAGGCATAGGTTACTAAAATTTAGAAATCAAATTTACATGCTCTTATTTTAGTTGTAACACCTATCTTCATAAAACACCAAGTTTGTTGTAAATGTATGAATACATCGGTCACTGGATACAGACATGAACATGTTAATAACAAGTCTAGTGTTGACTCAGGTAACCAAATCTATGCACTTTGATTATTTTGTAAACAACAATACAACATGTGTATATTAATGAAAAGCTTTTTGTATTGAAAAATATGAGTTGATGCAATAACAAATTACTAAAATGGTCTAACAGCATTAAAAAATAAATCACACTGACGACTTAACACTGCATATACAAATCGTCCGTTTCATACCTAATACAGTAGAAGCCCTCAAATCCGCCCATCTCGGGACCGGACCACCGGCCGAATTATGTGAAGGTTTATTAAAAGGGTTAAACAGAGACCTGCATTATATGTGTGTTTCAACAATGAACTATTAGGGTGTATTTAACAATGAAAAGTATCATGATTACCCTATCAGTGATGTGTACTTAATTGCTCTTGCTACTTTGTAACAATCATGATTTGCTCGCTCAGACGTTGTATTAGCGCTGAAATAACGATCGGACAATGGAAAAGCGCTCGCTAGCAATGAAACAGCGTTTAATGGACAATACTGGTCTTCTGTCAACAAAGGTTTATCTATAAATGGGATCTTAATAGCAACGGAATCCGTCTAGTAACCTAACTTGCGTGTTATATCGACAAGTGAGCTGCGGAACACCCCAAAAATAATATATTACGATAATAAATAGAACACGAACACAATATGTTAACTATAAAAGTGGACTGCAGCGTTTTTAATAAATTAGTTTTAATTTTACAAAAAAAGTACATGGCCAAAATGAAAAGGGAATCGGTAACCTAGACAACGTAAACAAAACATGTAGACACAATAAATGTAACAAAACCAGCTGAATTGTAATTGAATACCATACCGTCTAAGTAGTTAAAGTCCTGAACAGATTGTTTTTTAAGACATCTGAAACCGAATAGTCCAGAAATTGAACTGATATATTTTGGCGATATAACATGGAACAAGTTGACTCATGTCTATTTCGGCCCTGGGAAGCGCCCAGTGCTTAATATTTCATTTTTGGAAGACCAAGGCCGGATTGTCTGGTGGTCGAACCATTAGAGGCCAGACCAGAGGGCTTCTACTGTATAAAAAAAACAATGTACAATCATAATTGATTTTAAGCTGAAGCGCCAATCATCAAGCCATCTACTAAACCATTTGGTTTTGAATCACAGGGCTCAGTGCAGCCCTACCGACCTCCGCGACTCACAGATTGGTTCCCAAAGAGTTTACCCAACCAACTCTGTCACTCAAAGCCTTTACCTCAATCCCACGAATCACTGGATACAAACAAAACCTACTTTTTGCACAGCCCTTGAACAACAAGGTTGTGAATGTAATTTTATCTTTTAACATCGTTAAATGTTTTATTTGTGGTATACATGTCACGGTCAAAGTGATTAATTTAGTCATTATGTATAATAACTGGTCATTCAGTATAATAACCAGCGAATTCAGTAATAAATTAGCCTTTATTTATCACTTTATCCGGCCATTACACAATAAACCACTCGAGTGTGGTCAGTGTGATTAATTGAATTTCATTTATCACTAACCAAAAATCATACTTAGTATAAAACTGATTTTGGTGAATGTGATTAATCAATCAACCTAGCCTAACCTAAAGTGCCTACAACACTGAGTGAAAATTGTTACATTTTAATAACTGTGGTCAGCTATTATTCATAATGCCTGATCCCCAGTTAGCTATGTATAACAATAACCGATCAAAATGACTAATATTAAATTAATTAATTACTTTAACCAAACTGCGCTAGACATTGTCAATAGTGACCAGTTAAAGTTATTAATTAATCACTTTCACCATCAAACCTTGTAATGTATAATAACCAGTCATTATGTATAGTGTCCGATCAGTTACTTGGACCGTGACACTACACATATACATGAAATTATACTTATGTATCTAGGCCCTCTATTTCTCACCATTGGATATTATTTTTGTTTATTATTTAAATACTCTTTTAAAAAGTCTGGATTCCAAAATCACATAGATTTTATTTTGTCAATCCGATAATGTATACTCATAACGGTCACAACTTTATTCTCAAGCAGGAAATAAACTTAACATTCAAATTTACATATTCCGTTCATACAGAAACTCATGAGGAAAGAGTGCAGTGTAACAAGGTTGGAGAAGTGTTTCCTGTTGTAAAAGCATGTGCCAATAAAAACCTCAGGTATCAAATTTATACACGTGTAATAAAGCCTTAATTTATTTGTGTGTTATTGTAACCAGTGAAAAATACATCAGTTGAAGTTTTACAACATTCGCCTCAAGTATAAACAAGTTAGACTTTATTTCTGTTTTGTTGTAATAGTTTTAGCCATTGATCAAGATTACATAACTGTTATGGGTAACCGAAAATGTTATTGAGCTTTATGTTTGCTTATTTTGTCTGATTTTTATATATTGACAAAGAGTTTTTCAGAAATAAGTGTAGATATGTTTATTTTTTTACATATGTCACTCTCTCCTCTTGGAAGGGTGCAGAAAGGTTAAGCAATTAATTACTTTCTTCACTTTCTTGTAATCTACCACAGTTGTTGGTAAACATGTGTCTTGAACAGTGATTGCAATAGTGTAAAAGACATAAAATGGTCAGATTATTCTGAATCTTTTAAGTTTTACTGTACTTGTAACTAAATTTAGTTTATATTTTGTTGTTTATACCCATTTTTAAGGTATTAACAAGAAACAAATTATAATCCAAAATTTACCTTATAGTAGTAAAACAAATCAGTCTCACTGTCTTTTAGTCTATTATATTGGGGATTGTGTTTTGATCCACAGTGAAGGCTGTTAAGCATATTTTCTAGTTTGTGAGTGTAGATACTTTTGTACAGAACTATGAATACATTATTGTGTTTCACTATTTTTTTTTATTACATTTTATTGGTTTATTACAAATAATTTGGCATCACATGTAGTTGGTAATCGGTAGCAAACACATGAAGGAAGGTTAATTTCCATTTTGCGTGTTAAGTGAATGGGACAGCAAATCATACAAAGTACTATCTTAACTGTTCAATTTAACAAGTAATGAATTTGATATAGCTTTATAGGAGGGAGATTAGCAACTGACAGTTCTTCTCTTTCCAGAAACCTGCACTTTATTTTATCCAAGCAGGTGGGCTAATACTTAATGTGACTCCCGAGCCATGGTAGCAGCCAAAGCCAATCAATCTTTATTTACCGAGCTGGGCATTGAACCCGGTGCGCTAGGTGATAACCTAGATTAATCGTGGAGTTAATCTATTTTTGCAACTCCGCACTGCCTCTTTTTTTTAACAAATGCATCATTGTTTTTACAATATTTCAACTGGTCAGGCAAGGTGCAGTGTGGTGCAGGCCCTTGTTAACTGAATATTATAGAAAATACCACCAAAATACCATCCGTCCACTGGTATAGGAAAGCTGATCACCTAAAATCGCTGGTGTTAACTTGATTAAACAGAGCCTTCTTTCAATAACATTCCTAGTACGATTGATATATTATTAGTTACATTTATGGATACTAGTATATTAAGTGCTCTATTTTACATTAAAGAGAATGAGTTGAAACTATTCTTTCTTGTTTAGTGAAAATGTTTTATTTAGGGGGGGAGTAAAAGGTGTGAAGTGTTGTGTGTGTGTTTTGAGTAAATAGTGTATAAAGTTTTTGTCATATTAGTCCAGCAATAATAGTCTGGGATAAGACTTACTTGTAGAATTAAAACAAATTGTGGTTTACAAAACTCACTTCAATAATAATCATTGTGATTAAAGGGGAAGAATATAATTTTGAATTCTTAATTGAGGATGCAAATTCAAAATTAACCTTCCATCGGGTGCTAAAATTGTTAAACCTTATTGAGCGCAAGCAGAGTTTACCTCCTTAATCAGAAAAGAAAAAATAAATTTCTTTCGAAAAATATTTTCACATACACAAATTTTTATATTTATTTAGGATTACTTTTCATGTATTTTTGCACATATAAAAAATGCAAGATGCCATATAATAATAGTTTATCTAGGTAATATTTTTATACAATATTGATTTGCAATAAGTATTCAAAGAATTAAGCTGCCGTTTAGTAAGAATAATTGAAATTAATTGTGTTAATTATAAATTAAATGCCGCATGATAATTATTGTAAAACTGTAACCTCCAGTAAATTAGAATGATTTGTGAAAATAATTGTGTACATCAGAAATTTTAATTTGTACTATGTTTATATCATGGATACACAAAGTTTAGTCTTATTTTTTTTTCTTTTTTGCACGGTATAAAATTCTTTCAATTTCCTTATATTCCTCATAACACAACATGAAATTTATAATTTACACCACTTTATTGAGAGAAATAGACTAAAAGTTTTGAGAGCATTCTAAAAATAGACTAAAAAGGCATTCTATTATATAAATTATCAAATTATAATGCATCTAATGTGGTTTAAATGCTAATAACAAACAATAAACAAACGAAATAATGAATTTTGAAAAAATATTGGACTAAAACCATTATTTCTCTAGCATAATCGGAAACAAGCGGAAGAAAACTCTGCGCTGAGAGTCCCGCGATCAGGCACAAAGTGGAAGCAACCTCCACACACTTGAAAAAATCTATCGCCATATCAATACTTTAACTGTAACTAGGTAAAGCCAGGCAAAACGTTAATAAGTGATATTAAACGGAACTTGAAGATCAGGTTGCAGAAAAGAAGCTTTCTACATTTTTTACTCATTTCTTTGCAATTGCGGAGGTAACCTCCGCATTGCGTTACCCGAAGGAGGGTTAAAATTGAACTTGAACAGAGCATTTTTGTCAGTGTATTTGCTTTTCAGATATCAAACAAATTGTTTATACTTAGAACACTGTTTACTGTTTTATGTCAACAGAAATGATAGTATAAATTTTAGTTTTGTTGCATTGTAAGTGAGAGAAAAATAGAGACTTTTGTTTGGTTATCAAATAATTATTAGTTTCCTACAGATCCTTATGCATCACTACTTGGATTTGTTACTTTTTATTTACAATATGTTGTGAATTCATTTATTCCAATGAATGTATTAGAGGTGATTGGACTTGATGCAAGTTTCATTATTGTTAAAATGATTGATGTTTAGGTCGCATCAAGGTTTTATCATGAATATGTCAATATTCAAGATGAATGGGACTTGTAACACTGACTACTAAATCAACTCAGCGAAAAAATGTGGACCTTAATAAGCTTAGCAGATTTGAATATATTGTGCAAAGATATTGATAAGAAAAAAAAACTTAAATTGTTGGTACTACTGTAAATATGCTTACTGTAGAAAAAAGTAATATTTCCTATTAAAATGAAGGATTCCATGTGATTAGATCATGGTAACTTTGTAATATTTAAAATTAGCAGTATTCAGTGCCATGGACGGTTAGTTCTAGATTTTTTATATCAAATCTTAGATGAGCTTCTTCATTGCAGGGATAGAATTACCTGGATTTTTGCTTAAGTGCCACTTTTGTCAGGTAGTAATTTTTCCCATATTTTCTCATCAGATCCTAATCATTGCCACAATATATGCATTCGATATATTGATAGTAAGCACGATAATATGTATTTTTTGTCACTACAAAAACTAAAACTATTCATGTAGAAGTTTGAGAATAAGCTCAGTAATGTAGGTCAAGTAATGTGTAATGTAATTTTTTCCGCCCAAAGATGTGTGTTTGTTTTATGGTAGATGAGTGATTGTAGGCTAGTTTTGTGCTGTAAGACTGATGAGTTATTATTACATGGTGCTTTTCAGGTGATAGTTTCTGTTGTGGACTACATACATGCTATTTTATTCAGCTTGCTCTTTAGTACTTTCTGCCAGCTGGATTATTTTTATTACTAGATTTGTTAAAGATACCAAATAAATCATGTTGACCAAAGAAAATGTATGTTTAACAGTGTATTTTGAGTTAGTCTAATGGTGAAAACCACCAAATTAGATATTTGTCTAGTATGACAGATTTTGATTTAAAATTTGATTAATTTGAAAAGTTTTGTTAACAAACGTCAAACCACTGCTAAGGATTTTCTGTGTTGTATTGGAATAAAAATTGAGTCCAAAACTGCCTGTTTTCTGTTTGCTTCTCCTCTTGTTACTTGTTTCCTCCTGGGTTAAAAAAAAAAACGGTTCCCACATGTTCACTCAAAATTTGTGAAACTTCTGTTTACTTTGTCAACAAGATAAACTACAATCATCCAGTGGAATGAGGGTATTGTAATTCAATGAACAAATATTGTTAAAGTTGCATTCCCACTTAGTATTTATAGTGAATAAACTACTGGCTTTGTTCTAAAACACCAGGTCCTAAATAAACTTAGCAGTTTAAGGCTGCGGTCTACCCCAACCAAAACAACAACAATGCCGAATGCCGCCTCGCGGCCGTAGCGCTAGGCGCTGCAGAGGTTTACGGGGATCGTGTTTCAGAATTAACCGATTAAGATAGAGATTAGCTGTTAACTTTTACTAAAAGTAGAAAAAAGGATCTAGTCGGCTATCTTTTTAGAATTTTTAAGTAAAATTTCTAATTTCAGTAATAACTGTCTAAAATCATCTGTTTTTTAGTTTTGTAAATGCAGAGGTTTACGGGGATCGTGTTTTAAAAATAATCTCTTAAGATAGAAATTGGCTGTTAACTTTTTTTTAAGTAGAAAAAAGGATCTGGTTGGCTATCTTTTTAGAATTTCAAAATAAAATTTCTTATTTCAGCTATAACTGTCTAAAATCATCTGTTTTTTATCGATTTTTAACTGAAGTTTAAAACATTGGTTTTAATGATTTAATTACAAAAGTGTAGCAGAGGAATATTAGTACCGTTATTCTTCTTTAATATGACACTTTATCTATAGCTCTAGGCTTCATTTGGCAGAAGATAACACGATTCTATTAAAGAAGAATAACAGTACTAATATCCCTCTGCTACACTTTTGTAATTAGTTCATTAAAACCAATAGAAAACTTCAGTTAAAAATCGACAAAAAACAGATGATTTTAGACAGTTATAGCTGAAATAATAAATTTTATTTTAAAATTCTAAAAAGATAGCCGACTAGATCCTTTCTTTCTACTTTAAAAAAAAGTTAACAGCCAATCTCTATCTTAAGAGGTTATTTTTAAAACACGACCCCCGTAAACCTCTGCATTTACAAAACTAAAAAACAGATGATTTTAGACAGTTATTACTGAAATTAGAAATTTTATTTAAAAATTCTAAAAAGATAGCCGACTAGATCCTTTTTTCTACTTTTAGAAAAAGTTAACAGCTAATCTCTATCTTAATCGGTTAATTCTGAAACACGATCCCCATAAACCTCTGCAGCGCCTAGCGTTTCTTTGAGAATGAAAGAAAATTAGCCTACATTTTCTTTGGTAAGACATAGAATGTATCAACTTTCGACTTCGACCAATCCTGCCATATGCCGAACTTGGCTAGGCCCAAAGAGATAATGAAAGATTTGAATATGACTTCCTGGCGAACATCCTATTGGGTTTCAACAGATACTCTGTTGTATTATATGCTAGAGTAGACGGAGAATACACTAGCCACAGTCTATTTATCTTTTCTCCATTTTTCAAACATTTGTGAGGGAGAAAGGAAAACGGAACCTCTTTGCAGCGAAGTAAAAATTTCAGTACCTATGTAAATTTATTGATTGAGGTAAAAAATATCAATTTTTGTTTGATATGCTCCATTTTGTCCTTTATCAGTTAAAATAGATTTTAAAACTCTTGTAATGGAATAAAACATTGAAAATAATGATTAAAGTAGTCGATGTCTAGCTAGAGAAAAGGTACCTCTTCGCGCTTATGGAGAAAACAATCCAAATACTATACCTACTATGCCAAACAATAGCTCTTATCTGTATGTTTTCATTATTCCATCTAACCTGCTCTAATAACAATTAATTGTATTCTTGTCTTGCAGTGGACTCCCTCTCCTTTTTAAATGATTTCTTTTTACCTTTCCATCATTCTCAAACAAATAAAATGAAAACTGACATGTGTTATCAATTTTATGTAAAAAAACTGATAAAACTGACAAGGTCTCTGACTTTAAAAACTGACCCATCCCTACATAAAATGTTCAAGAAGTCAACCCTTTGATTGACACGTTCTGCTAGTGTCTATACTCATTGAACCGAGTATTGAACCTTGTCAATTATATTTACTTTTTATGGACACGGCTATGTAAAACACACAGGTTGTATACTGGCACACAAAATCTGGGAACCATTCATTCATGTTGATGACTGATTTGTGGGAGCGGATCAGTTATCCATTCCTAAATTAATTTAGAAAAAATTAATTTAGAAGCGGAATAAAATACCAGCATTAGGCTCAGAGACCTGAACAAAAAAAATAGAGCCTTTTATTTACTTGTTGTAAAACAAAAAATATTTAAACTTTTATTATTTAACCAAATTATTAATTTATTATTTTTTATTGACTTTTATTATTTTATTATTATCTAGATAACTCTAGATATGTGGTTTTGTCTACTATATTGTTAAAACATAGCACCAGGTGAGTGATGTCCATGATCATTGAAACAATTGTATTGTTGATTCTTTTAGTCAGTTTCTCAAGGTGGCGGGTACTGCAGACTTTTAACACTGAAGGGGTAGCACAGGCCTACACATCTTCTCAAAAAAGCTCACTTTTTGTGAGGTTTTTTTTTTGCTGAAATGGCCTTGATTGAATTTGAACAAAATTGAAAAAAAATAACAATTTATACCCATATACAAAAAATAGGGGTTGCCATGTAAAAAATAAGACAACGAACAACAATAGTGAAAAATATTTTTATTAGCTCTCAAGCTAACAGATAACATATTATTAACTAATATTTGGTGAAAATATTTTTTTATTACGTTTTGTAGCAATTTCTTTACCAAATGAACAGAGAATGAGAAAAGCACATTAAACATTACAATCAATACATAAATGAACAAACGCTCGATAACATCGAAAGCCACTTTAAAGTCAGGGTTGTACGTATCGTTAGTTTTTACCTTTCATACAATTCCAATACTCATTGAGAAAACACAGAGAAGTTTGATCATAATAACACATTATATCGTGACTTGTTTGTTCAATAAGTGATTCTTGTTTCTCTAGCACTCAAAGTCATATAGTTTAACAAAGGCTAAGTACTAGGCGTAAGAACTTAAATAAAGCTACTCCTCAATTCACACTTTCTTAAAGCACAATTTCATAACATATTTACCATCAAGAAATAAGTTGTAGCAAACAGACTAGAGAAGGTATAAACAATCGTTATTGCAAACATTAACACATGTAAGCCAGAAGTATCCCCGGCATTTCATTTGTGAATTACAATCGGATGAAAAATTGTATCATTGAAAATATCATAACAATTGTATGTAGAGTGTTTGTTAGCTACATATTACCCAATATTGTTGTCAATATAAATTCAATGTATATCTCAAAACAAAATACGATATACCTTAAGCAAAACAAAATGACATATCCAATTACAAAACCAAACATATAGTTTATTCAAGGATAACAAAATGTATAAGTAGTGAAATTGCTATTATTTCCTCATTAATTGTATTTTCATATGAGGGATTTTGTAAAGATCCAAAAAGATAAAACATATGATAAACAAACACATATTCTATTAATGAAAGTAACATTTATTTACTAGTAAAATAAAATTATTTAAACTTTTTTATTTCATAAATAACTCTAGATGTGTGGTTTTGTCTACTATATTGTCAAAACTTAACATCAGGAAAAATTAACTATGGGAGCCACTTGATAAACCGTATATGAGTTGATTTTATTTTAGTCTGTCCCATATAACTTTGGTAAACTTTTTAGGCCTAATGCAATTTTTGTCATGTTTAAATGCTAAGTAAACCTTAAAGAATACATACAAGTCATGAAGTACAAAATAAATTCCACATAAATGTATCTTATAGAACTTACTTATGACCTAAAGGACCTCATAAACCAATTTCATTTTATCCAATTTCCAGATTAGCAATTTTTGTCTTTTCTAACAAAAACATTTTAAAGGGCATTAAAGATTAAAAAAGCCTTACCAGCTTTTAAGTTTGTTACTCAAGACAGAATTTTTTTAACAAAATGAATTCATGGAAATGGACGTTTAAAATGTGTTGGTGTTGGATTGTTTACTTGTTGTTATATTCCCTTGGAACTGAAAGCATACGTTTGCTTTTGGACATTAGCTTGTGAATAATATTGATTTAATTTGTTTTTTTCAATTGGAGATGGTGCTAGGTGCTCCTAAAAGGTTAAATTGATTTAAAAGATTCCTAAGGGATGACGGAAAGTTGGCACATAGAAAAATATGTTGTCATGATGGAAAAAAATAGCGCTTCCACAAAAAACTAAACAAACAATGTTATTATTTACCCAACTAACAGTCACATTAAGAACTATTAAAATATATATATAAGAGTAACAATTTTACTCGTTTATAAAAGTAAAGCAAACACAACACTACATATTTCACACCATCAAGATGTACGTACCGGTAAGGTTTTCAATCTGAGATTACATCCACTTACAGCATTAACAGATTTTATACATCAGTGGCAAAAGAGTTTAAATTTGCTACAAAATATCTCAAACGGGAAAACCCAAAACAGAAAAAAGAACAAAAAACTGTCATGATAATATAAAAAGTGGACAGTTTGGAAATGTGCTACAGTTCACCAACCCTGAGATCACGAGCGGTCAAATCATCCGAATACCAAATAAACATATATATATATTCATATAAACATCATAACTAGGACGAAACAATAAATGCAACACACGCGGATGTGGCTGTGTGACTACGGAGGAATATGACTAGGTCCGTCCCCATACGGACAGACGATAACTTACAAAACAACAAACTAATATACTAAACTATATATATATATTTATATATATATATATATATCCGTATTTATTTATATATTTATAAAAAATATAAAAAAATCTCTAGAACGATGGGTCAGTACACAGAAATCCGATTGACACGTTCTATTATACATCAGTAACACCGATTGTAAACGTTTGAGAAATCGACACCGTCCCATTGCACACTTAAGAGATGCGTTTAAGATGTTAAGAGTAAGTTACATTTTACACAGAAAATAGAACCACAATATGACCTCACCATTGGCTTCAAGTCAAGAAATGTCTATTATTTATTAATACTGTCGAAGAAAACACACTGTCGCTGGAGCCAATTAAGGTGGGGGCTTTTGATTCGTTAATTCTGTCCATCTTGTTTCAAAAAACAAACGCATATTGTGCCCCGCCTTGCCCACGGGAGAATCATCCTCGTTGAATGTTTCACAGTTGTTGAAGATAAGGCGGACGTCGGAACAGAACTCTTCACGGGACTTGTACCTGGAATAAATTCAAATTCATTATCAATTTAGTCACCGGTTATCATTGTTAAAAGGGTTTTTATTCTAAATTCACTCTGTGGTGCAGAAACAGTCAGTGACACAGTTAGTGAACAAAAACATGTCAAAATGAAACTATCTAGCACTTTCTATTCAAATTCCCGATACTATTCCCTTTCAAAACAATCTGGGCATTTTTCCATAAAAAATTGCAAAAATTTGTGGTTAAAAATACTGTAAAAATTAATATTTGATTGATGAAAAAACCAATTTCTAAAAAAAAATTCTAATAAATAAACAGACTTTCTACTATATGTTATAACACATGGGTCAAAAGTTAAAACAATTTCAGTACAGTAATCCAATCATGCTGGCTTACTGATTGTCATTACCATCAGATATCAGATAGCACTTTTTTGTACATTTAGTGAACATTCCATACATGACGAATGCCACATATTGGAGTGCAACAAGTCAAAATGAAAAAGAATACCACGGTACTAACTTTATTTGATTGATTGAGTCTTGGGAGTGAGAGTTTTCAACAGTTAGAATAGTTAACCTAAGGATTGATTACTCAACGTTGAATGAATTTGACCTGCCAAAAATGATCGGTTGAAATGGTTTCTCTAGACTACAACAAATCTGACACAAGGAAAATTGTGTATTTTGCAAAAAACTGGTAACCAATGATATGGAACCCATTAAATGTGCAGAAATAATAACTGGGACCTGAACAAACAACTGTGAAAGACAACTGAAAAGTTTGAATTCAAACTTAAATTACAACTGTACTTTTTCTTCAAACCAATTCAGATTAAATCATTGATTTTCAAAAGATTCATTAACTCTAAATACTATTCATGGCTTTCCAGGTATTAATTTGTATAAACTTATATTAAACTGAACCCTCAAATAAAACCATAAAGTACATTAAAATTGTTCAACTAATTTATATTTCAATACAAAAGTACCAGGAGGACCAAGCATTTGTAAAACAAGCTCTTTGCCCCCAAGACAAAGACAAACTCGTTAGCTATGCTCACCAGACCAAAAGGAGAGGTTGGCGGACCTCTTTTTGCCTTACTTTGTCCCGTCCACATAGACTATTGATCTATGCGTGGATCGCATTAGACAAAGCAAGGGGGTGAGCCACTACAGTACAAGGTGAAAGGTACTGATAAAAGTCACTGGCAGAACGCAGATTTGAACCCACGACATCGCTGCCATGGTCCCGAAGTCCGGTGCGCTAACCACTACGCCACCGACTCACCCAAAGGTGTTGCACTCTGGTTTAAACTAAATGAACCACAGATTGGAAATGTAACAGTTAGTTGATTTGTCCAGTTATCAGTTCATTTTTCTTTAATTTCCTAGCTATAAAAATACCCCCGACGCAGCAGACCTGCATACTCAGCGAGTTTCCAAAGGAATTTGAGATTTTGTATCCCCCCATAAACACCATAAGAATGAGAAGGTAGGTTTGCTGCGATGGGATGTTGTTAGGAAATTTAATGTTAAGGTAAGATAAATTAAAATTTTATCAATGTTCGATACAAAAACACAAAAAACAAAAAAAGATGAGAAAAGTGTAGACTATCCTTCAACCTTTTGCAGCAGAAACTCGAAGTAAATGACTCAAAAACTGTATTTTTTCATCTTGGCTAGTGATATACATACGCGGAGTCGGCGAGCCGTTTGCGGATGGTGCTGAAATCCATGGGGCTCTTGATGATCTTCTTGTAGGTGGGGAACTGTTTGGTGTTGACTGGCAGCAGGAACGGCCACGCCTCGTCGTGGGACTCCAGGTCATCCAGTAGCTGACGGCATGGAGCCATCTCTTTGGCCAGCTTCTTGCCCGTCGCCTTCTCCTTCTTGGCTGGCTGCAGCGCAGGGGGCGACTCTGGCGCTTCTTCTTGTGTCGCCGGGCTAAAGAGTAACGAGTTTTACATTTCAGAATTTTCCAATTAAACCCTAAAACTTTTTTTAAAGAGTGACCACACTGTCTTCCAAGTTATGACATCAGCATAATTAATTAATGATAAAAATAAAATTCCGATAGTAAAACTATCAAAGCTACCCCTGTTTTCAAAATTATGTATGATTTTTTAAACAGAAAGTTAAGACTAACAGTAGTAATATTTAATTTTATAGTCATATTAAAGGGCCACTGAAAATAATATCTGAGAGCAATAATAATTTATTCAATTAAATAACGGGTAGGCGAGTATTCGACTAAGGAGTAATTACTTGAATAGTTAGCACTACTTGATATCTATTCATGCAGTTTAAGATACTTGTCCAAACAAGTTGAGTAGTTGACAACTTCGTATCTATTGATGAAATCAGCACGGCAAATTGTCAATTTCATTGGTTTTATTGATGTTTGACAAATGGGCCAAGAAAATGGCAATGTTTGGTTTAATTCATTTTCCCATCTCTTTTTAAATTGTTTAATTTACAAATGTACTAGGGATGTAGAGATTAAATTTTTAGTTCAAGACAAGCTGCGGGATTTTTTAATTCTCATAAAATTTTGAGACAAGATCAAGACAGGATTTCACTTCTCGTACATAACGAGAAATGTGAGTTAGGAATTTCAATCTGATTTTGTAACATTGTTCCTGATTTATGACGGATATTAAGAACAAATATTAAGTACCTTATTACAAATAACTCTTAAATATAGGCTAAGATAAGGTGATAAGAGTTAGGATACAACAATGAAATCGCAAAATTTACCAAACTGAAACACCAGTCTTATTAGTTAGGTATTAAATTACAATTTCAGTCTTGCCTATTTGTTGTATCTTGTTTCTTGATATATTCAGTTAAATATTTCTCAAACTAATCACGCTTAACAATACTTCTCAATAATACAAAGACAACACCAAAACTACAGTAGGGCCTAAATGACAGTCATAATCATTACTATAAACATAGACAAAAATTATTAATAAAAAGTATAAAAAACAAACTTAAGTATTAAAAAATTTGGGATGTTAATGTTCGAATAGGGAAAATAACTTCACTTGGCTTCAAAATCATGTATTTCAGTATTAAATTGCTAGTAAATAGGCCTTGCAATTCATGGATCATAGGCCTACCATTTTTTTTACATTATTCACTAAATAATTCTCGTTTTAAAAAATGTGAGAAAATAAAAATCTTGTCTAGTTAAACAAGATTTTAAATTTCTTGAAAAATTTGAGAAATTTCAAGACTTGTCTATCCCTAAAATGTAGTTAACCTATCGGCAACCTGAAATGCAAGCAGTTTGTTACTATTTTATTTATTATTTGTATTACTTTTATTTAAGTGTTTGTCAGTATCTCCCAGATGGTGAATCATATATGTATATAGATTAGGAATAGAAATAAGGAATTGTCAAGACAAGTCTACAGCCCAGGCAAACACTGCATGTAACATGCAATTAGACACTCTAAATAAATATAATATTGCTTGAGTATTATTTTGAACTTTAACTCCAGCAGACGACCAGGAGAAAGAATGGCCACAGACAAACGACAAATTAGACTAAATGATAAAATATTATTACTTAAATGTTTTTTATTTTATTAAATTTCAATTCCCTTGAAATCTAAAATGCATTTATTGCAAGTATGACACATTTTTTAACAAAACAGATTTCAAAATAATTAGAGGTGTGCGGATAGTAAAATTTGACTTCGGATCGGATAGTCTAGTTTCGGATCGGATTCGGATCGGATAGTAGGGGGTTCGGATCGGATTTTATTCGGATTCGGATACTCGCGCGGACAGAAAAACTGTTATATTACTCAGAATTAAAATACAAATTAATTAACAGTAAAATTTTAGCACTATATTTCTAGGAATGCATGAAAAATGTTAATTTTTTTTTGTTTAATATAGAAATGTAAGCATATATTGATTTTTTTGTTAAGTATTTGTTCAATACTAGAATTATAATTTACATTTTGGACAAATACTTTACAATGATGAATAAAGAATTTTATTGTGTTTTTAATATGCATGTTTGATGTTGTCCTTGAGTTATTATGTTAAGTATGATACCATTTCATATTTGTATGAATTTGTGTATTATAGGCCTATTATAATATATTATAGCCTATATAATATAGTTTAATATATTCTACTAACTACAGTAGGTCTCATCCAAAATAAATTCACTACAAGGCTATCGGTATCAAACCAAGTTTCAACTTAAGGTAGGCCTATTGTTTAGCTCTAAAGTCGGTCAATCAATAGGCTACATTTGTAACTATTTGTTTATGGTGAGAAAATCTTTTTCGATATTTATTTACAAATTTGCTTATAACCTAAATAAAATTTTCTCTCTCAGAATTAGGTCATTTTCAGGCTCATTTTTTGTTTGAATACATTGATAGTAATATTTTGAGTAATAACTAAGAGTTATGACCAAATAAGGTCTATTTCATTCATTAGGCCTAGGCTATATGCAAGTTTTGATATCTTTGAGTCACTGTGATGACATTACTGTTTAACAGTAAGTTTAGCCTAGGCCTATACCTTCATGTAGGCTACAGTCTTGTTTGATGTTTAAAAGTAGATTGCTAACCTCACTTAGGTTCAATAATGCAGTAACATGTAATACTTTTAACAATTTAGGTTTTAAACTTACATCCCAATTTGTTTTAGGCCTATTACAATGATCTTAATTAAAATAAAAACTTTCTTAACTCAAAGAATTTATGAAGTGGAAGCAAGTCACAAGTCTCAATTTTAGTAATAATAAAACTACATTATTTTATTTTTCTACAAAGAACATTTTATTATGTCTTAGTTACCCTACCCTTAGGCCTACCTTTAGAACCAGCTTGCACAATAGGCATTCCGCCTGTTCTTGGTTTTTCTCAAAAGATTTCCAAATCAAACTCCTTTTCCTTCTTGGCTCCCCATAACTGAGTAGTTAACAACTAGCCTATCCGATTCAAGAAAATTAAGTTGATCACATTTAAAGTTCGTAACTTCAATTCAAATTTTATCTCGTACGCTGTCGGCTGTAGCAGTATTCCCAGACTTCAAAACATCGTACCACACGATAATAAATTATTGCACGCCACAAAAATGTCGTGTCTATCAATGTAGTTAGTGATTGATGTCGGGAATTAGGCCTATTTAATTTTGTAATATTTTAGGCACGCAAAATCAATCATTTTCCAAAACTATCATTAATTATCTTGGAAATTACGACAAATCTTTGGGAGGAAAATCAGTGTGACGTCGGAGAATGAGTACAATAACAAATTATTATCGTGTACTTGGAAACACTGTCGTCTACTGCGCAGGACAACAGACTCAAATAACCACAGACTAAAATCGTGACACTCGCTCAATTCTGGTGTTCCCCATACCAGTTAATTCCAAATCGGTGGCTGTGGTGTGCTAGCGAGGGTTCACTAGCGCGCGTTGTGGTTGGAATCGGAACCTAACTCTACAGCCAATCACGACCACTGTTAGAATGGGTTGTTTACTCCATCCGCTTGAGCCGCTATCAGATTTATTTTGACAACCATTGCCTTGAGTGCGCTATATCTTGGGGACACCCTAATGCCTGGAGTGTCAATACTAGTGTTGACAGACTATCTTCAATTTTCAAGTTTTCGTGAGAGATGATAATAATTTATTCATTGAGTCGTGTTTTAATTTAATCCAACATTGTATTTATACCTAGAACGAACGCGATCGTCAGTAGGGGTCTATGATTTCAAATGTAGTTTTTGGGGGGTTTAAAGGTTTTTATGCTCATATACACTATCTATCCGAAAAAATCGGATATTTTTCGGATCCTATCCGACGCCTGTTGTACATTCGGATCGGATCGGATATCCGAATCCGATCCGAATCCGATCCGGTTTTCCGGATATCCGCACACCTCTAAAAATAATGAACTACTTCTAACAGTTTGAAGCAGACAGTGACTGGCCTTGGACTGGAATGGAGACAGCTGTATCTGCATGGATTGTTAGTGGTAGTGAATCAACATAGTTCTGACTTGTAAAATAATTCATTTGTATGTAAATCTTCAAAACATTGGGAAAACGTCAAAACTAATAATCAATTATAGTTTGAGATTTAATAGCATCAAGATGATTGTTTAAAACTGATTCAAATAACTTAGACAAATATAAGAGCTGTGTTGACATTCCCTGTAAGAATAGTAGTAATACAAATCAGACAGAAAAATGGCAAGATGAACAATCAGGTTTACCAATGGCTAACCTCAAATAGTGCACATAATACAATGGAAATTTCCATTATGATTCTTTGCTGAGTGGCCATTTTAAGCCATAAGTATCTAGTAGCTGTTGGTTGATTTAAAAGTTTGTATACTAAAAAAACTGAATATTATATAATAATTGAACAGCAATCAAAAGGTTGTGGTACTTTTTAAGTCCATTATTTATCTAATTCAGCATTAACAAAAAACCTATCATGTCAACTAACTAACGTATTTTTACTATATTGCTTTGATTTTAAGATAGATATCATATTTTTATTTATCATTCTAAGCGATTTTGGAAGTCCTACCAGAAAAACTTCATGGCTGTACACCAAAGCTGGCCTTTAGTCGGTTCAGAGATATCCTAGCAGTTGGCACTAGCAGATGGTAATCCGAGGGAATTATGTGAATTCCAAAACAGTGAAAATTGTGTGTACGAGCTTGAATAGTTTGGAGAAATGAAAACACTTCACGAGAAGGTACCGAATTTTATTCTTAACTTAAACAAGAAACGTAATCCTGGTCTCAATATTATAAACACTTTTTTAATTAGCATGATACATGTTGTTTGTAATCAGAAATGAAAAACAAACGTCTACAACACTCAAAAATATATTTACACTTATACTGCAAAGAATACAGATGGTAAATATATGGAAAGATGGATAATGGCAATCGATTTCGACCGGACACACCGATTATCATTCAGGGTGATTAATGCCAAAGAGATATAAAAATCAGTGACTTTTTGGTGACTTTTGGGGGTGAAATTTGTTAAAAATCAGTGACTTTTCCGTCTCTAAGATAGAAAATGTTGGGGGAAAATTGTAAAAGTCACAAAACTTTTGCTCACAATCGCATTATTTTCGCAATTTATACTAAAAATGTGTGACTTTTCTTGCCTCTTAGAGAAAAATCAGTGACTTTTTGGTGACTTCGGTGACCATTAACTAAAATCAGTGACTTTCGGTGACTTTTGGTGACTTCAGTGACCAGTAGACACCCTGTCATTAGGCCCAAAGAGAGAATCAACAATAATACAGAGACAAATGGCGTCATAGTCACATGACTTCCTTCTTCACTGCTATTGGTCAAATTTGTACCAATGGAGAATCAAAGTGTATGTACATAAAAAATCATTAAAACACCAAATAAAAATATATCTCTCTTTGGGCCTGATGATGATCGGTGTGTCCGGTCGAAATCGATTGCCATTATCCATCTTTTCATATATTTACCGTCTGTATTCTTTGCAGTTTAAGTGTAAATATATTTTTGAGTGTTGTAGACGTTTGTTTTTCATTTCTCAATATTATTTTATGAAATTTACAATCTTAGAAGTGATTCTGTTGATCTTTTCTACAGTTAATTTGTTGTTGCAAGTTTGCTCAATCTGTATTTATTTGTTGCCATTTAAAAAAGGTCATAACAATTGACCAATTTACAGTCGGATCATCGAGAGACGATATCATACAGCCTGATGACTAGTCTGGCATTACCCATGTTGTACCGCACCTGAGGATGGGTTCGTGGGTGGCGTGGGAGGGGATGTGAGTGGATGTGTCATCACTGGTGGAGGCGGAGACTGGGGCTCGGCTTCCCCCCGCTGCCCCGCCGGGGGAACCGCCAACACATCGCTTGGTTGACAACCTCTTGCGGGGCAACTTGGCCAAGCATGTCGGGCAGTGCCACTTGCCTCGAGGAACCTACAATTAAATCAACTTAGTTATAAGTCCACCAAACAGTAAAACTAAGATCAAAGTATCTTTTTTAGCCAGATATTGACTACGGGGTCAGGTCCATTAAACTACCAATACTCAAAGCTACAGATGAAGTTTTTATAAACAAATAAATAAAAAAAAGGTAAAGAGTAAATATTTTGTACAGTCCAGTCTAATCCATAACTTAATTGTTTCTTAAAACCAAAAAGCATTATTGTTATTTACCGTTTACATTATGAGATTTGACGAATGTCCCATCCAAATTTTCCTGTTCCTAAATTTTACATTGGCCTAACCTGCACCCATTTTTTTTTTAGTTTTGAAAAACATTATGAATTCTCTTACCTTTATTAAATATCCCGAATTTCTCTGACATTAAAATTTGTCCATACCTTCTAATTTTCCTCAACAAATATTCATAACTTCCCATAAAGTTCAATGGGAGTGCTAGGGGCTCAGATTAAGCCACTTTTATATAACATAACCAGCCACAAGACTAAGGTTTTGTGTTTAATGTTTTGTCTAACTGATTCTGTTTAGTAACCTTAACGTTCCCCGAGGAACAACAGTCTAATGATGTGTGAAGAGTACCTTGGTGATGGGGGGCTGGAGGCAGTCTGTGTGGTAGGCCTTGGGGCAGTTGTCACACGCTACCAGGTTCCTGCCGATCTTCTTGCCACACACGATGCAACACTTGTCCCCAGTGGCTTTGTTCATGCATTCGTAACAGTACCTACAACAATACTTAATCATTAAAAAACTTCTGAATAACTAGCCTGATAAGTTGATATTTACACACAATCTTTTAACTTATGAAACTTTTTTATTTAGCTTTGGCTTACTGATAACCATAGACACTTTATAAGGGTTAAGAAAACATTATTAAATTAGCCATAGTAGTTTATGCAATGATTGTATTATGAACGCCGAGTGAGATGTGAGTTGTGCTCCATTTTGTTTGGCGCTGTGACGGATTTTCATGTTTAGCAGTTTTCCAACTTCAGCTACAGATTAATTAAAGCAGCATTTTGATAAATACCAAACATGGTGTACGACGACAAAGCAGACGAAGGAACAATTGTTTATGTCGGAGGATTGTTGGAGACCATGAAAAAAGAAGCGATCAGAGCTGAATTTGAGAAGTTTGGGAAATTGACAAGAGTTTGGATTGCATTCAATTCCCGGGGCAACGCGTTCGTAGAGTTTGAACGAAAGGAAGATGCCGAGACCCCCGTAAATGTTATGCACAATGCAAATATTCTAGGCTCCATACTTTGAGTAGAGATCTCTCGTGGTCGACCCAGAGGTAAAGGGGGGATGTCGCGAGGAATGGGGATGTAAAAAGGGGGTGGAAGAGGCATGGACCGGGGGGGTTTCAGGGGAGGTCGTGGTGACTTTCGAGTCAAGGAGACTTCCGGGGAGGGTGAGGTGGCGACTTTGGTCAAGGCAGAGGAATGCCTAGAGGGCGTGGTGGGTTTGATGCAGGCCTTTTGACCGAGAACCATTATGAGGTGATGATAGATTTGATGACTTTGAAAGGCGCAAGCCTGAGTATCCGGAAAGAGACTTTGGTGGGCGAATGGACTATGACGATATCGGCGCACGAAAGGGATTCGGGGGAGGACCAGAAGCTCCTAGGGATTATCCTCCAAGAGATATTGGGGGGAGGGATTACCCACCGCGAGATTTGGAAAGAGATTACCCTCCCTCCGAGAGACTTCTCTGCCAGGGATATGGGTGGGAGAGGATATCCTCCAAGAGATGTTCCAGAAAGAGATTACAATGCTGGTAGAGATTTTGGCACCAGGGATTTTGGGGTTGAGAGGGAAATGAATGGCGGAGCGCGAAGTTGTAGGGCTCCTCATAACTTGCCCCCTGTCGATGGGCAGCCAAGGCCGTACCCTGCGAAGAGATGTGGGTGTTGGCCAGGCTTCGCTTGGTGCAAGGGATTATCCTCCGAGCGATATCCCACCAGTTTGTGAAGTGGAAGCTGCCTGGGATTACATAGCTAGAGGTGCAGTGCCCCCAAGAGATTACGGTGTCACCAGGGATATCGGAATGAGGAGAGATGCGGTTAGGGACTTTGAACCGCCAGGAGAAATGGCTGCACCAAGAGACTTTGCAGCACGAGCAGCTAGGGCGGACTATGCGGCCGGCAACAGGCTCGGCGGTGGTAAGGGTGGTTACGGCGGGTAGGGTTCATAGGTCCCAGTTTCACAAGTCCCAGTTTGCTTAAAAATCACTAAATATTAAAAATTTCATAGGTCCCAGGTTCAAATGTCCCAGATTTATTAAATTAAATACTAAATTCGGTTAGTTCACTGGTCCCAGTTTCAGATGTCCCAGATTTTGCAAATATAATATTAATAAATGGTTAATTCACTGGTCCCAGGTTCATATGTCCCAGTTGCGTCAATTTAAAGGAAAAACAATGCGCGTTTCATAGGTCCCAGTTTCACAAGTCCCAGGTATCAACTGCGCCAAAAGTGACGCGGCCGCCGAGTCGGGCTGTACAGTCAGAGCTAGAGGTCTGCGGGTAGTGATTTTTCAAGTCGGGTCGGTTTCGGGTCGGGTAGTAGATTAACATCAATTTTCGGGTCGGGTCGGGTTTGAACATTATAAGTTAAAGAAAAATTCGGGTCGGTTTCGGGTTTGGGTGTGTGAATTAAAAAATCTCGGGTCGGGTTCGGGTAGCCTATGTATGTTAAAAGTCGGGCTCGGGTATTGTAAGTTGAATAAAACTTCGGGTCGGCTTCGCTATTATTTGTAAAAAAAATGTCTAGGCCTAAGTTATTTCTTTTTAAAATAATTGTTGATGAGACAACTAAGCTTAAGTATAGTATTAATAAATACAAGGCAAAAACCTTCCAGCTACTAAGTTAGGCCTAGGCCTAACAAAAGTTAAAAAAACTATAATGTATTTTATTCTAGTATAAAATGTTAAAAAATTCTCCCGAGCCAATAACCTATCAAGCTAAGGGTTCCTTTAGTCCTAAGTTACTTTACCCAATGTTAACTTATTCAACAAACATGACAAATATACAAATTATATTGTACACTGTTGAAACTAAACAAAAACCACTTTTATAAATGTCAAAATACCCTAGATGCGAATTATCATACCATAGCCTATTTTTCTGTAGGCCTAATAATACACAAAGTTATTTTATTATGAAAGATTATGTGATTATACTCAAACTTGGCCTTTCAATCAATATTGCCATATCCTATTTTCAAAACAGACTTAAAATAATTGCATTTCATTTCTGTTGGATTACTTTCGGCAAATTTGTTTCTTTGCTTGAGTGATTCCAAATAGCAGATGAATGCCCATCCACGACATTTACACTTCCCAAATCTTTGGTTTCACTAGTAGGACTGTTAGTGGATACACTGACATTAGAATTCTCTCAATTCCGTGGCTTTTTAATATTTATTTTTCATATCAGAAAAAAATTCAACATCACTCAAGTAACACAAATGCGAATTGAATAAACAAGAACGAGAGGAAAACCATCTATCAAATCATCAATGCAGACGACGGATCGCGCCATACCATACAACAAACATGGAGTACCGTTACTATAAAACTACATAGAGAATGAAGAAATCTGTCTATGAAGTATCCAACCATTGACTATGGATATCCAACTGTTACATTATACAAGAAATTGTTTTCATTGGTTATCAAGAAATCTTAAATGTTTTGACAATTTGCAAGATGGAATGAGAAATAATTCGGCAATAAAACCAATAATACCGAATAGTCATATATTGATTATATTTCGTAAAAATATATACACTGATGAATTTTGTATTGTAAAAATAATGTAAACACTAATCTGTAGAGATTATTTACTTTTGATTTTGCTCTTGCTATTTACCGGTTATCGTGTAAATAGTACCATTGACTTTACAAACAAAGACTTTGTATGTAAAGTCAATGATAGTACCAATGCCACTGCTACCTTGATTTCGGTTTTTACAGTTGGTGACGGTATTGGCTACGCCACAGTCTATCTTTCTGGCCTAAGAGTGTGAGTCAGTCACGACGGCACGGCGACACTGAGCAGTTCCTTTAGGTTAGATTGAGAAAAGTATGCTAGCGCTACTGGTGTCTAGGCTTGCAACAAATGATTTAATGCTGTTTAAACTATTTTTTGGGCATAAAATAGTACTGTACTAAAGGAATACAAATGTTCCTACGTCAAATACGATCTTTCATGATCAAAATGTTATTTGTTTTAAATTGAACATGAAATATGGCGTACCAAATTATCAACAAAACAAAATTGCTTACGTTTCTAGGCACCAGAGACCGCTAGCTTCTTTCAGAAGCCACATTTTCATGTGCGAGTGTCGCGAATAGTAAGCTAAGGTATTTCCAGTTCATCCACATCCACCTCAGTAATAATGACTGGCAGTTATGACCACTAGTCTAAGATAGTGTGTGGAACGATGCCCAATTATTCCGTGAACGTTGTAATTCACAAATTTTGGCTGTAAAATAGTTTTAAAAACCCGGGTTTGCTTTTAATGTCCTGTCGGGTACCTACAACCCGATTTAATTCGGGCATTAGGTACCCGCCCGACCCGGCTTAAAATAAAAGCCCGCCCGAATAAAGACCGAGACGTGTCAAACCCGCTCGACCACTCGGGTTCACGCTAATACCCGGAGTTACCCGAATTTTCGGGTACCCGCAGACCTCTAGTCAGAGCAAGAACCGCCGCCGAGCCGGCCGGCCGGCTGGCAGCAGCGGGCGGTGCGACGGCCACTAATTGCCTCTTTTCCCGTGTGGCACACGGCACGGGCTTATAATATTCTATTTTATAGCGTTAGTACAAGATTAGTTTTGGTATTTTATTTACATATATTAACCCATAACTATAAATTACGCTAAATATATCCAAAACTGTCGGCGAATCATTGGACATAGAGAAAGTGTCAAAATGTGACCATCACGTTCGCAACGCTCTTAGGCCTTAACAGAATATTTTTTTATGAAACTTATATATTAAAATATTACTTTAACTACGTTATGTATAATTATGTACAGCTTTTAATTTAAACGGTTTGTTTAATTTTCACTAAGTAACAAAAATATGTAAAAATCCATTTAATTTTATATAAGAGGTTTTTTGCGTAAAGTTTTGCGTTTTTTGTCTGAGGAAAAATTTATGTTGGAAATTTTATTTGTAACAAGTTGGTTCAATGATTTAATAAATGATGTATGCAAACTTGTTTAAATTATTATAATTTTATTGTGTGAGTTCAAAGATTACCATTTTTGCGACGAGCTAAGTACATCTGAGATCACGCAAGACGCTTGCGCATTAAATTTTTATGTACAGCTCTAAAGATTTTTATACTATTTGAATTGACCCTTAGAAAATAGTTTTCAATTTATAAATTGACGAATTTCATCGTTACTTTTTGACTGCTGATGTGTTCACTTCAATGGCGTAAACTTATAGTTCTTAAAATGATAGTTCTTAGAATCAATCACTCTCTAAAGATTAATAATAATTATTAGAAAAGAGTGTGAATAAAAACTACTATTGATCTTTAAAATGCTGCTGTTTAACGTATAACATAAGTCGTTAATGGCCATTAACTAAACTACCATAAGTATTTCATACAAAATTACAAAAGGAAAGCTATGATTTTTTTGATACCTTCCATTACTATCAGTTTTGTTGAGAGAAGTCGACTAAAGTTTTATTGATTATTGTAGATTGGCATTAGTTTTATTTCTTAAAAGATTAAGTGTTATTTAAAACCATTTGTAATATAAACCTTTAGTAAGAAATGAATTTAAAGGTTACACATTTAATTATTGTTTATTACTGAATCAAGAAGTTTTGATTCAATCCAATCTTCTCCTCAATACAGATCATTTATTTTCATTGTTCATAAACGTTACAATGTAAGACTAAAATCAATAATGTCGCTAAAACCAGTTAATAGCATATTTTTTTTAAATGTTTGATACATTTCTTGTGACACTAACGCTCTCTTAGGTGCATATTTAGAGATAAAACTTACCGTATACCGCATGATCTCATAAGTGGTGGAACCTTTTCTAGCGAAATTCGGTAGGAAATAGCTGAGTAGGTTCACGCAAGTCAGATGCGACGGAGATATTTACTAATTTATTTATATTTATTTATACTATTCATATTTATATTCATTATTTATATTTATTTATACTAGTTATTAGTAGTAGAATTTTAATAATAACTAGTAATAAATCCATTTTTAGCCGATTATGTATCAGCAGTTATCTGTGAAAATTTATACGTAGGTACATCACACTCTTGCATTTGTTATTATAATTATGAGACAAAATAAAACAAATCCTAAGATAAAACCACATTTAAAAAAATTCATTCCTAACAGTAAAATAAATTAGACGCCGCACGCGCGACGTTGTTATTGCAATGTACAAAAACACAACACTTATCTTTCTCATCCTCTTTTTCACAGGGCGTTCACTATTGTAAAGTAAAAATTCTCTGTTTCCCATACTGTCAACAAACTTGATTCTCTTCTTAACTGCATACAAACAAGGCATACAAAGTAGGCTAAATCATTTTCTTCTTTAGATTCCTTTTCATCGATCACTGGTTTTTATCAACGATGTACTTTAATTGAAAACCTATCTTAAATTGTTTAATTCACCAAATTACTCTATTAATAAAACATCAACATTTCACCGCCAATTACTAACAAATATATAAATAAATCATAAATTAAAAAGTGTTAATCTGTAAACATTAACAAAGTATAGAAGAAACGACGAGATCTATAACTTCGGTGCTGGCCAAAGTGAGACAGCAAGTCTCGAGTTCAACCTTTTCGCGCCACTATTAATTCCCTTACCAACGATCAGGTCATGTTATCTTAAGTTTCTTGATACAATTATAAAATTTCTATCATTGGCTACAACTTTTCCATAAAATTTTGTTTTCAAACCCGGAAATAAAAAATTTCCTCGCTTAGTAACTTTTTCGTGTCAGAATAAATTGGTTATCAAACACTTCCAACTTTTATAATTACCTATAATTAAGAAAGTAGAAAATATTGATACTGTTGGAATCTGTATTTAATACAGAAACGGAATATATAAATTTCATTGCTATTTAACCTCTCAGTTGTGGTACAGGAGCGATAACAGCACGCACTGTCGTTATAATGACGCCAATTAATGCCACAGCGCGATCAACAACGAAAAGTTTGGCCTTTATTTTAAAATCAATCAGAAGTACAAATAAATTTAAATAATACATAAATAAATAAATTAACGAATAAAAATATTAATTAACAATGAAATAAACAAAGGCAATTCCTCTATTGTTTAGCTTAGCGCAAGAACTGTGCTGCTGTACTCGGTGAATACGGTACGCGGCCGGCCGAATGAGTCGATTGTTGCTCTGACTGTACAGCCCAACTCGGCGGCCAGGTCACTTTTGGCGCGGTTGATACCTGGGACTTGTGAAACTGGGACCTATGAAACGCGCGTTATTTTTGCTTTAATTTAACGCAACTGGGACATTTGAACCTGGGACCAATGAATTGACTAATTATTAATATTATTTTTACAAAATCTGGGACATCTGAAACTGGGACCAGTGAACTAACTGAATTTAGTATTTAATTTAATAAATCTGGGACATTTGAACCTGGGACCTATGAAATTTTTAATATTTAGTGATTTTTAAGCAAACTGGGACTTGTGAAACTGGGACCTATGAGATGCTCCCGTTACGGCAATGGAGATTTGCATCGACCCTGGTGGCAGGTTCGCAGGCGGAAGTACAGACAATTACAGCGGATATGGCGCAAGGGACCGATTCAGAAGTCGTTCGCCAATTGGCCGAGGGGGAAGCTGCCCTCCAATGCATTAAGGATAAAACTGGACCAAGGAACCAAGGAGCACGACCTCTTCCAAACTATGAAGTTCTACGTATAGTTTCAATTATTCATCATCAATTCATTTTATATGTTAAGAGGCTCATCGATAATTCATTTTTTGTTTACTTTTAATGTATAACTACATTTCATTCAGATACTATTTAGGTATATGTTAACAGTAGTTACACAATCATTTGAAGGGAGGGTTTATCTTCAGTAAGTTTAGTTGATGTCCCATTATATGTATAATTTTGTATTAATGAGCTATACGTAAAGTAACGCTTATTATGTATGTGTTTAAACATTATTCCATTTAATAAGATAATGGAAGCAAGCCCAGATAATGCTAGTGATAAAAATAATTTAATTAAAATGTTTGTTTAGCTCTGGGGTTAACTTAGTGAATGCAATACTAAATTATTTATGTTTTTTTTTGACCATCACAGTAACTTGAGTTTTAGCCAATTAACTATGATAATTCACATGTATTGTAGATACATGCACTGTATTACATATTTTGTCTTGAACATGTTTTGCACAGACTATTTTGTGAATTTTTACATAGTAAAAGTTGGACCTCTATAATTCAAATTTATACCCTACCTCTAAAATTCAAACTCTCTATATTTCAAACTTCCTTTAATTCCAAATTAATTGATTTCCCCCTGAACTTTTTATATCTGAGGTTCTACTGTATTTCGTTTAATAATGTACCTTTTTATGATATTACTTGTAATATCAGTATTGGTGCTTATTGTAACGGTCAGTTTTACAAAATGGTAAAATGTTACATTGCCTGAGTTCACAGTTTCAGCTAGTTGGTGATATTTTTTGTGTAATTTTACTGACCAGTCTCCCTCCGGTATGTTTTCCATCTTGGGCTTGAAGCAGTACGTGTGGTAGCCCTTGTCGCAGCCGTCGCATAACAGTAGCTTGTCTTCGTTGTCCCCACTGTGGCAGAACTGGCAATTCTGCACAACCATTAACCAATCATAGTATAACTTATTAACACTTATTAATAACTTATTAATCTATGCTGTTACATCTGGCCTAATTCAACCTACAACTGTGGTCCAAAAGGCATTACCTACCTAATCTACAGATGTAGGTCACCTGGCTTTAAGCCGTTCACGAGTAAGGATGTTCCTCAATGCACAAATCTCCTGTGCGTAGAGAACAATTAAATTTCAAGAGGCCAAAAGAAGTAAGAATGTTTTTGTATTTGCACGAAATCTTTATTTTTAAGTAAGTTAATAACTTGAAACAGTAAAAGAGTAGTTTCAAAAGCATATTAAGTTAAATCATTATTTCTTAGCGGTCTATGTTTTCAATGTCATGTTTTAATTATTTTTTCTAAGTAGAATGGAAAATATTACAATAAAAGACCACAAAAGCACTGTAACAAAGCTTGGTAATCACTGCCGATAAGTGTCAGGCTACGATGCTAGCACAGCACATGGCGGGAGTGGCTTTTAACTTTTTATTGAGTCGTTCTTATCTCATTTGTGTGAAATAGTTGCAAAACAAATTTAATACCCAAGACAACTCTACTTTTTTCTAACAGTGTGATTCTGAACGTTCCAGAACGTCCATACTCATTTTCCGTAAAAATACCACACTCGTCAAAGAGTTAATCTATTACCAAGGATTGGTCTTTTTTAACCTACAACCTCTTTTAACCTGATCTTACAGTTTTTCGCCTGGCTTCAGAAAAACCTAATCAGAGGTTAACCTTCATTAGATAATCTATAGTAGTGATTCATCTCTCCTTACATAGACTACATCCAAAGTTACTTCAATGTGGAGCAATATGCCACTGTAGCTCAGTTAATAAAATCATTGACTATGTACACTAACGTGAATAGACTTCCCATCCAATGCTGTTTGTTTGATACCAAAACTTGGAAAGTTCGTGTACGCAGCGCCAGATTCTCTGCAATCGATGTTGTTATTATTCAGGATTTACAGTAAACACTTTACCAAATATATACATTAACCTCAGTTTTAAAATGTTTCATCCTTGGTTGAGAAGAGTGGTAATACTGATTTATCTATCATATGTCCAGGGCTTGTAACAGTTCTTGAGGTCAATAAAAATAAAAAAATTACAAAAATGATAAAAAAAATAACCTTGAATAAACCCAAAAAGGCACTAAAAATTCCAAAAACCGGAGTTTTATCGGGATATTAAAAATATGTAAGCAATAAAAATATATGTAGGATAATTTTTAACTACGCAAGTGATCATCTACTAAAGCAATAATAATAATAAAAAATTTTAAATAGAAAAAATCCTCCCCGATCCATTTCTTAATTTTTTTTATTTTTCCTTTTTTAAACATTTATTTAGTTTTTACGAGCTTCATCCAAATCGATCAATAAAAACCTAATTGCCCAAAATAATAAAAATAATAACCAAAATCCCCAAAAAATAACAAAAATAACAAAATTCGAAAAAAATAACAAAAAACAACCAAGAGCCAAAAAAATAACATGTTACAAGCCCTGTATGTCACTTGTACTTCATGTATGCCGCAGATCGCACATCCGTCAATAGGTTTCAAACACGCCTATGTTATGAGAAGTCTTTTCACGTTAGTGTATATAGTCAAAGATAAAATGCTTACTAAAAATAAATCTTAGAACATTACAAATATGAATTTGAACATGTACAACACCACTTGCAAAACATGCTTGCAAAGAGAATGAAAATAGAAGCAAATATGAGAAGGTGCACCTTAGAAGCAAATAGGAATCAAAAGTTGTCAAATTCCTTCAATCCTCCGTCACCTTGTGGTATTTAAAGCGCAAAATCACATCATACAAGAGATATATGATAAATTATTTTACAAATCAAAAACTATCGTACATCTGAAAAAACTCTAACCTGAAATTTGCATGATTCGCTTTTATTATATTTATTTTAGTTAGCAAAAGCACTACCTCTAAGATTTTTTTTGTATGGTTTGCCAACCTTTTTTGTATATTTATATATGTTGCTAAGCATGGTTTTCCAATTTGTTGGTTTTATTTTAGTTGTAGTTGTGGTATAGGACATGGCCTATTGTGTAATTAACCCATTGCTCATTGAATGGCTGATAAAAAATTTTTTGAATGTTCAATAAAGAAATTAAATTCCTATGGTAATAAATATATAAATAAACTAATTAGATCTTCTAGTTTTTTTTTTTTTCAGAAATAAAGTAATAAAAAAATATTAGGTCTTTTTTTGCCATCCTTAAAGAAAGGAACTACTTCACAATTTAGTTGATAGGAACTGAATCTGGTAATTTGGTGGGAATCTGCACCCACCATGTATTCTACTACTGTACTGGCCAAAAGCTTAATAGGCAACTAAACAAAAAATATTAAGATTACAAGTAATAAATAAACACGCATTAACAAGATTCCTATGGTATTTATAGTGAAAGTGATAAATAACTAGGAAAACTCATTACATTAGGAGTGTGATTATTCAAATTTTAGTTATCAGAGCCGCCAGGTTAACCAAGGCAAAATTAAAAATTAAGAAATTATTTTTTCTTTTTAAATAAATGGAATACTTTTACAATCAGAGTTTTCATTGGGAATAAATAAAGCGCAATTTTGGGAAATGAGGCTTGCGTGAAATGGCTGATGTTAACTTTATGAGCTACACTACTACTGGTTACTGAGAGTTTTTCTTTGTTATAACGTTTGTGGCAAACAATCATTTCTCACTTTCAGTCTTGTCATCTTGTGTTGGACAAATGTTAATGATAAAAATAAATAAATAAATGTTGAGAAAAGGTTGGATTGGAGAGAGTATTAAAAAGAATTAGTTTATGAATCAACTTAATAGAAGTAAGGAAATGAGGAACGAAAGTATGAAGACAACAATTTAAGAGTTGTAGAAATAAATAAATTCACTGTAAGAATAGAAGCGTACAGTACTGTAAACTTCCTCTAATCCTGTATCCTATCATCCGGTACGCTTGATAATCCGGCACGACTTTCAGAAAATTTGTTATTGATAGATATAAAAATATTAATGAGTGTTCAAGTTTGTTTGAGATCTGAAGTCGCGGGGGGGGGGGGGGGGGTAACACAGTGTCATACAAAGCTCTTTGAATGCATGCATAGAGGAGACGTTAGTCATATTCATCTGACATCGAATGACATTGTATAATTCTCATTTTAGTTTTTATAATAATGTTAGGTATTTTTCGTTACAGTGTGTTATGCAATGTTTTTACACTGTAGGTAGTAAAGCATATTTTAATAGGTGTAATGAAAAAATTAATGTAATTTTTTATTGAATTCACAATTTCCTGGCATTCATCCTATAATCCGGCATGTGTCAAGCCACAGACATGCCGGGTTAGAGGGTGTTTACTATATATAATTTTATTAAAAATAACTTTTAATAGAGGCCTGTTATAAATAATATTTTAAAATTTCATTACTTTTTATGATTATTTTTCACCTCTTTCCTTATTACTCATACTATCTGAGTGTTCCGTTCTTCGAGGCAGTCCTCAAAGAGTTTTATTGCACAATATCTAATAAATTTACTCCATAAGTTTCAGGTAAAAATCAACACACCTTACTTGGTATGCATGAATATAAACTGTGTATATATTTATTTACATAATTTACACAAAACATGCAGTGATTTCTTTTTTTACCACTATGAACAAGGTTTGCTTGTGGCCATTCAATCAGAGTAATAAATAAGCTAAGCTGGCAATACCGTTATTTTAAAAATTTATTTACAAGTAGGTGTACGAATCATTGTTATAAATTAAGATCAGTAAAGAAAACACTAAATTTGCATCTTTTTTAGAGTAGATGACCAAAACCAATGTAAGATTTTACCAATTACTATTACAATTTTAAAATCACTACATAAATGACAAAATTGAATGATAATTTTGCTTAAGTCAAATTATTGTAAAAAAATTTCCTTTATCAATAATTTGCTCTACTCATATTCGTACATCTAAGAGGAATCAGGGTAGCTGCCAAGTTAGGAATAGGTTGGCACACACCCTGAGAGTAGATTATAGAAAAGCCATGCGCTCAGATACCCACACTGGGAGTGAAGGTCGGACTCACAGCTTTCATAATGCTCTTGTCCCAAGCTATGGAGGCCTCGAGCATGTGCACGGCCATGGAGAGCTGAGCAGCTGTCTGCGACTTGGCTACGGCCTCTCGCCACACAGTCAGGCCCTTGGGCACGGTGTCCAGGTCGCTGGTCGAGGGCCCTGCACCCACATCCACAGCAGACACACTGGAATGACAACACACGGTCAAATTATGCCTCTATGCAGATGATGCTAACTTAGTAATACGTGGCAGCTCAATAGATGAAGTAGAAAGAACAGCCAAAAAAAATTTGGAAAACAATAACACGTTTTTTATTAATCATCACATATTATTAAACTTTTCAAAAACTAACTTCATTCAATTTCAGACTCAGCAATCTAGGAATTCCAATTTACCTTCAATAACGCTTACAGACAAAAAAAATACAAGAAGTTAAATGTACACAATTTTTAGGACTAACCATTGATAATCATTTTAATTGGGATGACCACATTGATAAACTTTCAAAAAAAACTAACATCGGGTATTTTTGCTTTATATAGAATTGCCAAAATATGTGACTTAAAAATATTGAAAACTATATACTTTGCTTACATTCAATCTAACATATTTGAAATATATGGGGCAACTACAAAAAATAATCTGCAGAGAATATTACGGATACAAAAGAGAGCAATTCCTATTATATTAAATTTGAATTGGCGTGATTCTGTAAAAGAACATTTCAGAGATCTGGGATTTATGACAGTTTATAGTTTATATATTTATAAAGTTATTTTACACATAAAACAAAATTATAATTCAATGAAGATGGTTGGTGAATGTCATAATTATAATACAAGAGGAAGAAATAAATTGAAAATGCCTTCACACAAACTAAATTTTTTTGAAAAAAAACCAGCTGTAATTGGTGTTAAGTTTTTCAACCATCTTCCAGTAAATATTAGACATGAAAATAATTATATCAAATTTAGGAATCTTTTAAAATTGTATATATTAGATAGACCACTTTATTCGATAGAAGAATTTTATTTATGTCAATTAAAATAGATTATACCCATAACACCTGTATAACATTGTACTTTTTTGTAATATGTTCATAGTACTTATGACACTATTCTTTGTATTTGTACAAAACATGAATAAAGAATTTTTCAATTAAATTCAATTCAACGGTCAGGCCCTCGGGCACTATGTCCTTCTCACCGCAGGCAGAAGGCCCCGCAACCACATCCACATAATGTAATCAGCAAAATTAATTAATGACTCAACATTTACATACCCAAAGAATACATAGGCAACTTTTTACAACTGTAGAGAAAGTTTCTTTTTTTTCAAAATTTCCTTATGTGTTAAGATAGCTTCTTACAAAAAAATGGTGAAAACCTTAAACATTTTAAATGTCACAGTGGGATGAAACACACAATCACCTGTTCATGGGGGTTTTTTTGGCATGCACATTTTTGGGGATTTGGTGACGTACCGGTAGTGGTTAGCGCACCGAACTTTGGGACCATCGCAGCGATTATCAGTACCATTCACCTATACTGTAGCAGCTAACCCCCTTACTTTGTCTAGTACAATCCACAAACAGATCAATAGTCTATGTAGTCAGGGCAATGTAAGACAAAAAGAGGACTGCCAACCTCTTGAAAAAAAGATTTACGATTCCTTGTCAGCTTTTCTTTTCTTTTTTGTCACATGTGAAAATTACTATTAAAATGAGTAAAATAACTATTTTGTGTATATAAGTTTACATTTCTAGAAAAATTTAGTTGTCTTTAATTTTTTTACAATCAACCACATTTATGGTTAATCTGGCTCAACAGGGTGGAGTGAGAAGGAGAAACTTCAGAGGTGAGAAACGTTGATATCACTTGAATCGGCAGCATTATAAAACATTTTTACCATTTCAAAATGGGGAATTGCCTCTGGATCACCATATAATAACAGAAAAAGGTTTTAAAAATACCTGAGCCTCTGTCTGTCATCCTGTTTTGGTTATCTAGCGACCAAAGTTTTTGAATATCAAAGTCATTCCAAGCTAAGAACATCAATTTACCCACTTACGCCGTGTTGAAAGAAGCTTCATTATATGGCTATTTTCACACACAATACAAACATTTATTAAACAAACTATTTTAGTGGTACCAGATGCATAAAATGTATCCTTACAATCCATGGAATGACTTTCCAAATGCATGTAAATTTTATTATGGGTTAGAGAATTTTTTCTAAGTATTCATATTACACATACCAAGAGTTATCAAAAATAATATTTACAAGATAAAACCTTTCCTGTTTAGAGCTCTCAAGTGACTCAAGTGTTAAGTCACTACCATAAAAGCTGATTTTTTACTACCAGAAACAAAATACAAGAATTCAAAAGTGTACCAGTAACATCATTACGTATTAAATTGAGATCTTGCATTTTTTTAGATATCAGGATGGGATGAAGGGTCTTAAAAAATGCTTAGCAGCCTCGAAAGAGTTCAATCTTTTTTGCTATTTTTAAATATTGACTATTTGATTTTAACTTCCCTAGAATTATTCAACAATAATTGACAAATATTTTGTCAGTAGTCTCACTTGGTGCCGAGAGGAGGCTTGAGGTAGCGGCGCTCGATGGCACACTCCAGATCCACCAGTCGCGCCTTGGCCACCGCGATGGGGTTCAGGTGGGGCGGCGGGTGGCTGCATGACGGCTGGAACTGCCGACCTTCCTCCGTACTGGCTCTCGGAGGCACCTTCCACCCCTGACACAAGATCACATGCTACTTAGCTTACACAACCTAAACTATGTGGAGGATCATGTTAAGAACAGAAGTCTTACGGACATATTAAGTGTAAGATAAAAAAGTCTGAATATATTTAAAACTTAACAGCATCTCAAACACTTTCTAAGGGAACATTCTCACATAAGCAACTTAATGCCTGTGGGTTCATTACCATTACCAAATCCTAGATCGTGGCCCATTTCTGGATGATCACGTCAGTTTCATATTCTTGATATTATACACACATTAACACATTGCAGGATGTGTGAAAGTTTATTCAAAAAATAAATTTTCGCTTTCCTTTACTAAAAAATGTTATAATTTTGCTTTACATTTTATAACAAATCTGAAACAACTCTGGTAGGTATCGGAAAAATTTGCAACACCGCAAATTTTCTTTGAAATATTTCATGTCATATTACTGAGCAGCAAAATGCGGGGGGTAGAGTAAAAATCGATCGTCATACCTTGACTTGCATGCTGGCATTGGCAACTTTGTCCTCCATGGACTCCACCTGTTCCAGTACAGCCATGTCCACCCGCAGGGCCACGCTGTAGTTCCAGTCGTCCGGGTTGTCCCGAGGGGGCACCCGCGCCGTCAGACCTGCGTCCAACACCGCCTCACCCGTGGTGAGCTGCGTGGCCGCCAACCCCGGCCTCACGCACATCTGTCACACGATACATAAACAACGGGCAACATCACCATTTATTATTACTAAGAGATATTAATTGAGTTTGTATGTGTTAAGGAAGAAATTCAATTTAAAAAAAACTAATAAATCTATATTTTATTTAAAAATAAAATACACTACTTACATCCTTCATAAACTATTATATAATTATTGCTGATTTCACAAAATTTTAATAATATTTCTAGACGTGTTTGAAAATTAACACGTTTGCTGCTGAAATATGCTCAACACATGTTTCCCACGATGGGTGGGGCCCAGTTTTTTCCCCACTGAGTTGAAAAAATGCTACCTAAAAACTAAGTTCAATGTTAAGGTAAAATGTGAGAAAAGTACATCACCACAATCTGTAAAGAGATAACATAACCCCCTAAAAAACTGGCTTTTTGATATCAAGGTGAAATGAAAATACAACCATTGTTTGGGAACAACGGCAGCTCCTAGGGAGAGTGCCATTCCAGAACAGTGGCAGCAGCTAACGTATTAAAGAGTAATTACAGACTTTCAAGATTTTCAAGACTACAAGAAATGTGATGAAAGAGTACCTTAAGCGTGTTGTTCCAGCCTTGGTCCTGCGCGGGCCTCATGATGGTGCGCCGCAGCTCTTTCTCGCGTGCGCCGCGCGTGTGCAGCGCCTCTACCAATTGCTGGACCATCGCTGCGTCCGTGATGCGCCACCAGCCACAACGCATCTCTGTGAACACAAATCGTTACAACCCGGCCGGGCAGAGGAACACTACCTGGTTGAACATCAGCCTTCCGATTAGTCAGAAACAAAAGTTGAAAAATCTTGCAAAAAAAGTGTTAAAAAACAGTTTGAGAAAAATATAAATCTATTTTTCCTTAAAATATCAGTTACACACTTTTGTAGATGATACCTTTCAGTTGTAATTTAATGTAGGCCTAGGGTTGTAATTGAGGGAGTGTTTTTATAAAATGTTGTGACCGCTTCTTGGTCATCGACCGACTATTCTTGACAAGATGTCATATTTGTGTTGATGTATGTAGGCAAGATTCTGTATCATTAAATAAAGTTTTGATATTTGTCTTAAGAGTTTAAGCTTCCTAAATGTCGGTCAATAGTAAATTTTACTCTCATTTAGTAAAGATTTCAGATGGGGTTGAGGAAATTTATGAAAATTTTGGTTTCCTTTTCATGTTAAGAACATACATTTGTCTTTGTTGGTGGGGAGACAACAAATTTCATATTACTAAAAACTAATTCTTCCAGGTTTCTTTTTGATCTATGATATATTTTTTATTCTCAATGAAACATAATTCACTAGAGAGATTCTATTGAAATTACTTGTCACCAGGTTATAAATAGGTGATATCAGATTACCCTTGGTCAAAATTAAATTTTTCATCTTGTATCTCAGTACTTCACTAAAATTCAACAATTAGTGTAAGTTTAACTTGTCAAGGCCAAAGGACAGACTGCAACAACAGACTTTTAAATCAAGGACTATGTTTGTGTCTCTCTTTCAAAATGATAAGCACCTGCCAGTAACGTATCACTGTACTCACCGTAAGGTATGGGCTTGGCAGGGGCTGGCCGAGGAAGGCCGTGCACCTTGCAGTGTTGCAGCTGCTGTTGCTCCTCCGGTGTGAGGGCGAGAGGGGCGGGGGAGGGCGAGTCACACTGTGAGGGCGAAGGGCTGGCAGGAGGCGGGGGGAACACTGGGATTCGCAACTCACTGTTGTCCACTCCACACCTACAACAATCCACTTCCTTACTAATAATAATAATAATCGTATGGCTTTTAGTGGAGGGAGATCATTAATTAACTGATAGTTCTCCTCGCCTGAAATGCCTACACTTTTTTGTTTTCTATGCAGGTGGACCAACGGCTTAACGTGACTTCCGAACCACGGGAGCGGCCGAACGATCTTATTGACCCTGAGCCAGGATTTGAACCCGGGCCCGCTGGGTGACAGCCCAGAGCTCTACCACTGAGCTTCGGCCGCTGCCCCTTACTTACTTACTAACGACACCTGATAAGGCAAGAGATTTGTTTTCAGTCTAAAAAATTAACTTCGCGTATATATTTTTGCAAAATTCATTCTAATGGATCATCTACGTAAAAATATAACCACTCTTTTAATAAATCCTAGATTTCTTTAGGATGGCAACTTGTTGCTTAAAAAGTAGAAAAAACATGATTTAATAACTTTTTTAATGCTTTAAAATGGCATAAATTCATCAGAAATGTTTGAATCGTTATTATTGCATATGAACTCAGCGTATGTGCTTGTGTCAGTTACCATCATTCAGTTTTGAGTCACTTAGGGAAAGACAAGTTTCACTGTTTTTTTCATAAAAGTGTCAATTTTTCTAATAAAAGAGATCTTTTTTTATATATAACCTTCTTTCAATAATTGGCCACTCCATGTCTGATAATTACCCATAATTCTCTAATACTTGGAAAAAGTATTTTAATGAAAAAAATCCTACCATACCCAATCTATATATGGGGGAGAATCTGTTATGACCTTTGGCAGTATTCTAATGTAACCTAGGTATATTAATAAGATGAATTTTACGTATGTACCTAAATGCAGAGGTGGTTGAGGTAACAGATGTGGCATCACAAGGCTCTCGAGGCAGAACACTAAACCACGCAGGCTCCGAGTCAGTCTGACCGTTGGTGATGATGGAGTCTTCGCTGGCCTTATCCCCAAACTGGCAACAAAAACACAATCATTCACCCTATCACTGACAACGGATATCGACACTTTTCTGTTAGAAAACAACTTTTTGGTTGTAACGGTGTCATTGAAGCTTTTGGAGTGTCAATAAAATCAATTGAAATTTTTTGAAACTTACAGGATTTATTAAAAGAATTAAGTATCTCTAATTTTACTACCATTAACCCTTTCACTCGAATGTTGTGGCTGCCGCAACATCCGACTCTGACAGTTCCGCTCCTATGTCGCGGCTGCCGTGACATTATTTTCGTCACCTCGCTAATTCGTAAATACACTTAAGATAGTATGTGTGTGCTTGTATTAAGTTACGTAGTCAATATCAATGTCCCCTTTGTTCGTTTTAGCAGTCCTTGGTCTCAAGAAATATAGTTAGCTTTGTTTTGTTGTGTTGTTTAGCGAGTGCTTGTCTGCTGGCATTTAGTGTGTTGTTTGTGTGATTACAACAAATTCATTGATGTGAATATTTGTATTTTATAAGTTTAGTTTTCACTGTTTACTAACTTGGTTTGTTATAATATTATTTATGATATGCCAGAGTACAGTGTTACGTTTATCAAATAGAAATGGATGTGGATGAAGAACAAGGCCTAGGTCTATCGGACTCTGTAAGCTTATAGGTTATGGTAGCCCTAATAATGAGTAAGAAAAGCAATTTTTTATAAAAACATATTTCTATGTTTCCAAATATCATTCTATCAGTTTACTGAAAATCAAATTTAGATACAAAAAATAACAGGGTTTAAAGGTAAAATAATCGTCATGGAAACAAACTAATTGGTAACTTCAGAACACTTTATACAAATTTTCAACTTATTACAACAATCCGTTCTGAAATAAAAATTTATTCAATAACAAATTCAAATTCGGCTGTTTGGTTAACTATGAAGTTTTAGAAATTTTGCATATGACATTTTTTCCTGTGTTTAGACCAAGAATAATAGGTACCTAAAAAGATTGGTAACAAGTTCCTGAGTCACCCCTGTATAAGATTATAAATTAATCAAGTTATATACTTGTTGATCAAATATACTTGGTTTAAAAATATTGTTTCTTGATAAATCTATTGCCTCTGTGTCTAAGTGCAAGTAATAGCATGCCAGGATATGTAAAAAAATAAATTAATTAATTAAATTAATATAAAGTTTTAACGGCTAACCTGAAAATACTTAAGACATCAGATTACCTTATTCTCAATTATTGGTTTTTCTGTAAAAAACCGATAAAACCGACAACCGACTTTAACAACCAACCCATCTCTAATAATGGGAAAAGCGGTCTTAACCCTTTCCTCTCAAATTAATTTGGACTTGTTTTTCCCATGTACTTGCATTTATTTTAATGGAAAATTTAGTTTTCTTTCTTTTCTACGATTTGGGCCATAAATAATTAATTTTTTTATTTTTTATGGTATTGTTTGTGATTCCGCATAAAATTTCACACAAAAATCATGGGTTTTATAATATAAAATTATGTCTGATTTAATTTTGTCAGTAGATAAGGTGTGTAGAATACATGTTTTAAACATTTAAAAAAAATTATATTTTTCTACTGGCTAAAAACACAAATGAATTATTGGGTTGTCATTTTGAATTGTCATATACAAGTACCCAAAATAATAATAATAAAAATTTTATCTTTTTTCGATGATTTTTGTGTGAAATTTTATGCCAAATCACAAACAATACCATAAATAAAAAAAAAAAATTATTTATGGCCCAAATCATAGAAAAGAAAGAAAACTAAATTTTCCATTAAAATAAATGCAAGTATATGGGAAAAACAAGTCCAAATTAATTCGAGTGGAAAGAATTAAGACCACTTTTCCCATTATTAGAGATGGGTTGGTTGTTAGTCGGTTGTCAATTTTATCGGTTTTTTACAGAAAAACCAATATTGAGAATCGATAACAAATTTTGTGATTATTTGCTATTTAGTTTGTTTTAGTGATTGGACAACCCTCCTACCACCATAGATATAAGTACACCAACCTGAGGTACACCCTCAAGCATGAATTATGGTCAAACCACCTTTACTTTATAGTTTTGCGCAAATTGAACTGACTCTGAAAATGCCCTTCCACATATTTTGGAAGTATAAATATACAAAAATAATAATTATTGATGGGAAACTCACCTGGAATGATTGAGATTTCTTTTCGTCAGTCAGTGATTTGGTTTCACTGTCTTCTTCTCCCCCTGACCCTTCATTTTTGAACGGGCTCTCTTCTGTTTCCATCTCTTCTAATCTTCCGTTCTTCTCAGTCTCCTCTTTGTCCTGTTTTATAAGTGGCAACTCTGCAGGCTCCTCGTCAATATTTTCCTGCAGAAAACAAGTTGATATTAGTTACTTTAAGAAGGCAATTTCAATTTCACTAAGAAATTGTTAAGGTAATCTCACGTCTTAAGTATTTTTAGTTTAGCCGTTGAAATTTTGTATTATTTTAATTAATTTATTTATTTACATTTCCTGGCATGCTATTACTTGCACTTAGACATAGAGGAAATAGATTTGTCAAGAAACAATATTTTTAAACCAAGCATATTTGATCAACAAGTATATAATGTTTAATTTATAATCTTATACAGGGGTGACTCAGGAACTTTTTACCAAGCTTTTTAGGTGCCTATTATTCTTGGTCTAAAGACAGGAAATAATGTCATATTCAAAATTTCTAAAACTTCATAGCTAACCAAACAGCCGCAATTTGAATTTGTTATTGAGTGAGGTTGAGGTTGTACTTGTGCCTACCTGTTTGTACTTGGAGAGCAAGGTCTCTGTGTCCACTTCTGGTGTGAGGTGAGGCATTTCATCGTCATCGTCCAGAGGTTTGCTATGGAGGGCCTCGTCGTATTCCCCTTTGATGTCAGGAGTCTCAAGGGAGTCTGCATCCTCCTGTAACCAACCAATTGCTGTTGCCAGACTTATGTCGTGTTCTTTGCACTAATATTACAATTGAGATGATTAAGTTTGAACTACAAGTGAAATATTTGTTTTCATCACACTACATCGATATCACCTTTTTTCGACCCTCATTTCTACCAACGAAACACCTGTTTTGCAGGCCTAGGCCGGCAAAATTTTCCGGCCTAGGGCGGTAATGGAAACGGTTGCAGAGAAATCTAGAATATTAGAAGGTATTTAACAACAACAACAACAACAACAAGTAACAAATCAGTGACGTAGTTAGTAGTTCAGCTGATAGCAACTGTTAAATATGTATGACGTAGATGGGAAAAAGTGCTTTTCCCTTGGAATCAGCTGCAGTCACTTACCGTTAGAGTATTAGTTTTGGTGGCCTTAGCTGATGTGAAGTGGTTGCCTAGCAACCAGAAACTCAAGCAGTACATCTCGCTAGGTTAGTTGAAGTTGAGGTTATGTTTTGTTTGTTATGAACGAAAAAGTAATTTTTCACTTGTTTAGAATTTATTGAATTGTGTAGTGTGATGAAAAATATCGTTCATAACTCGGGCCGAAAGTGTTTTGCCAACCCTCGATCGTTTCAAGTTCACGATCTCGGGGCCGGCAAAACGCCACTTTCGGCCCTTGTGACGAAATATACTATTTAAACATTCCTTAGTCAATGAAAAAGATTTCAAAACAGTTTTCATTAGTTTGACTATGTCGTTGCGTGGTATGTATCAAAAGCTAAAATATTACACCTTTTACGAGTACTATATTTCAAGGCATTTTAGAGAGTCAAAATCTTGCATAACCGTCTAAAGAATCATAGAAATTTCCTCACAAATAGCTCAACGGTTTTGATTAATTTTTTTTCATTTCAATGTGTTCTTTGAATGTCATAATTTATAAATAAAAAAAATGTTCAACAACTTTATTTGCATTTGAGGGACCAATTTTGAAATACTGAACAAATTGTGAAAAAAATCTAATTCTTTAATACAGCGGTTACAAATCCCTTGAGGGTACGTGAAGGACAACTGGGGGTACGCCTGAAAAAATTAGTAATGGCGGACACTATTTTACATGCTATGTAACAATGAAAAACTTTGGCAGCAAATTATGAATAAAGCGTTGCTTCCACTTGTGTATTAAAAAAAAATCAATATCACACTTTATAATATTAAAATTACTCATGATTTATTTTAATCCACAAATATAACTAGTGAGACACATCGTTGGGTCTTCCTGGCCACTTGGCAGTTCAGGAAGTGCGTACAATGACTTTTGTAGGACTACATTTCTTTCTTCGTCACACTGAAATTGTGTGCAATATAGCACTTTGTCAAAATTTAATTCATATTATGATGTGTTAGAACTAGTGATGGATTGGTTGCAAAATTTATCGGTTCGGTTTCGGTTTGGTTTTTCACTGGCACCAGTTGTTGGTTTTTCAGTTTAATTTAAATAGTAAACATGAAACAACTTAAGGTTACCATCTCAAATCAGGCCGAGCCCTATTTTCTGCCTTACGCACATTTATGCTTTTTTAATAGACCAGTAAAAATATAACATTGCAAGAAAATATATAAATTAAATATTTATTTTTTATAATAATGGCCTTATATTTTATCTGAAAGTAGTCAATATGCATTACAACCATTTTAGTTGGTGAATTTGCAATTTTAAACAAAAACTTAACAAGTTTTGACTATTGCATTTTTTTAGGAATTGATGAATTGTAACTTCTGTCAAGGGGTGCTCAGCACAAAAAGGTTAGAACCGCTGGTATTAGAAATAAATGAAAATTAATTAATGAAGTAATTATTATTTATTCTATTTAATAAATATTGTGCATTTTCATGAACAAAATAAGTTTAAATTAAGTTTTAGGGCCAATACATAGCAAAAACTCTGCATTTTTTACAAAAAAAAAGTCAGAACTATTGCTTATGAATACTTTAAAGGACTGTGTTTCTGCTAAGGGCTTTTCAGGCCACTCAGGTACACCAGACAGACCTGTAGAAGTTCTTCGAAGAGCTGTGGCTCGGCGGACTCCATGCCCTCAACGAAGAGTCCGCCGGCGGTGGGAAGGCTCCAGTAGCGGCGCCAGTAGCGGTCCTGGCCGTAGCACACTGCACGGAGCTGGCCCCCCGCCACCGCCAGAGCCCCCAGGGTCTCCTCCGCCTGCCGTGACAACTTTTCCAACTTTCGCTGGATCTCCTCCACAGTCATCTTCTTGTCTTCCTCCTGCAAAGATCCAGCCAAGATTAAGCAACCGGCTCACAAAGTTGAAACCAACGTAATTATAGTTGAACCTTGATATATCGAACCTGAAGAGGAATGTGAAAACTTTGTAATATCAAGATTTCTCTTTGATATACCGAGGTTCATTATATCAAGGTTATTTGTAACCATCTTAGATATAGTAAGGTTCACGCCAACCACCAATCGCTCATTTCCAATACTTTAGGACTAGTAAATGAGGAATGAATACGGTTTGAATAGGACCGGAGCCCTTCTGTGGTGTCCCCCTGTGCATAGGACAAAACAAAATCCTATCCTGGGAGAAAGGTCAAAAACAGGAAGCCTGGAACAACTTCCCAGGAGGGAGACAATCAAAAATACTGATTGACCCTTTTTAACAAGAAGTGGAAGGAGCTGCTTAGCCTAAATAAAAGGGAAATCAGTCTTCTAATAGGGATGCTAACTGGTCATGGGCCACTGAAAAAACATCTCAAGACAATCGGACTTAGTCAATCCGATCGATGCAGATTCTGTACAATGGAGGTAGAATCCGCCGAACACCTATGGCTGGACTGTCCGGCCATCTCTCAGAGAAGGTTGTGAAAGGTTGTATTAAAGCCAGAGGAAATAAGGGAGATGGAGATAAACCGGCTGTTAGGCTTTGCGAAGAGCCTTCATCTGACATATTGATAAACATAAGGGGTGCTACAATAGGCCTTTCAGGCCAAGTTAGAAAAAGGTACTACTACCTGGCCCCACCAAATGAAAAAAAAACATGTAATTACCATGCTAGCTAACTGGGAGTTAAATCTTAAGCCATTTGTCCAGTATCCTTCGTATCACTTGGAACCAATTCTTAATTACTTAACCTGTCATAGGGCAAGTGCCACTTTAAAAAATTAAATGTATTTAAAAAATTGTAGAATATGGATGGTATGAATTACTTATAACAATGTTAACCTATGCTTAAAACAAATTAATATCAATCATAAAACTGCTTTTGAAATATATATTTTTAACAAATTACAAAGGAACAACCAGACAGAAAATTGAACATTACAGAACGCATTATTCTTTTTATTATTATCCTTTTTTTTTGCTAGTTTGGCTGCCTATACCATATTTTTATGTTTGGCCTAACGATTGCAAGACATACATTCAAAGTGATGTTTTCTGCATATCAGCTATCACTTAGACACAACTAATATGCAACTTACCTCTTCAGGCTGGGTTCCATCGCTTTCATTTCCACTCTCTCCCTCTCCTTCTTCTTCATCATCGTGGTCTTTGGGAGGAGGTCTAAAGTCAAAATCTTCGGTGAGGATCAACTTTTCACCATCTCCCTCTAATGTGATCTTCCCTCCAACCATGCCAATGGACATTTGTCTAATTTTTCTGTTATGAATGTGTCTCAATCTGTAGAAAATTAAGAACACAATATTTTTACGAACATCTTTTTTATGTAAATGAAAAAATTAATAAGTTTAAAAAATTCAAAACATGTACATTGAGAATGAAAAACCTCTCAATTATGGTTTGTGTCAGGCAGGATTTCACAAAATACTGAAAATAGCAAGCAGGGCTATAGGGAAAACATTGTAATGCCAAACAGTTGTTGTAATGTATAACAGTAATGACAATTTTGAGGAATTTACTCTTCGAAAAAAGGTAGACAGACAAATGAAGTTTGTCAAAATGTACATTGTTAAGTTGGAAAAACACATTATACCTGTCATAAGTGCACACAGCACACTGAGCTAAGAATAGAATACATAAAACAATAGTTTGAGCTGCACCCTAATGTACTGAGTTCTACGTTTCCACCAGAAAGCAAAAAATGCAAGTTCTTACTTCCTCAACTTTGAGTCGATCGTCCAACGGTCACGTTTCAATTGGGCTACATTCTCTATAGCTCCCTCAATTTGCTTGATAACTGCTTTGTTGGTTAAAAGCTCATGGCACAAAAACTGAAGAATCTTAGCCTTACTGGTCGCATTGAGGGCTAGGAAGGGTTTATGTTTGAGTGACTCTGACATCTTCCACGTCGAATTCTCCCTGAGCGCAACGAAGAAAGCAGCATTCTTGCCACTCTCCTCGTCTGCGGTTTCGTTCATGTTGTTGTGGTGATCGGATAAGCGCTTCTCACGCTCCCTCTCAAACTGCACACCTGCAAACACATCAATGCAAAAGAAGCCATTCAGCATTAAATTTCATCAATATAGAGTACGAATTTTACCAGCTTGGCTTTCATTCTGCTTCTGTAGGCTAAAACAGGCCTAAAGTTGTTTTCAAAAGACTTCAATTTTAATTTTAACTTTGTTCAGTTGACTGGGACGGTGGCGTCGTCCTGTAATCCAGCTACTTGGAGGTCACAAATTGTGGATAGTTATAAGCGATGGCTTGTGGATGTGATATTCGCTAGTGGGGATTAACGTTCGCATCCGCACTAGTGAATACTAATTCATCCATAAAGGCCATCCTCATAATTAGGCCAATTTGTATATATAAGGTAGGGATGGACGAGATTGGATTTTCAGTTCGAGACGAGACGAGACGAGAATTTTTAATTCTCAAATAATTTTGAGACGAGATCGAGACGAGATTTTCCCTCACATACATTACAAGAAATGTGCGTTCGGGATTTTAATCTGATTTTGTAACATGGTTAATCCTGATTAATGTGAAGGAACAAATATTTCTCTGTAAATTGCTGTTTATGTTACTAAACTGAAGTTAAAAAAGTCACTTTCTTAACAAAAGGTCTAGGCCTATAAAGGAATGTACCCAATAAAAAGGTTGAGAAGTTATAGGCTCACCATAAACCCTACCGACGTTTAATAAAACATAAAAAGAGAATCATCTGTTACAGTTACTTACTTCACTTTTCACTTTCATGTTTCACACTTTTCACTATTAACCTACTTTGAAATGTTTCCAAATAAGAGCTTTTCCTCACTCACAGATTTGTAATAGGCATAGGCCTACTAACTTTGAATCACAAGCCTAGAGACCGGGAGGCTAACAAGAAATAACTTTTAATTGGAGGATTTTAATTTTCAACTCTCTCTTCTTCTTTCTCCATAAGACAATCTTCAGCTCTCATTTTGTTTGCTATTCCTTTTCATTTCTCCAAACTATTCAAGTCCTGTAAACATAACTTTCACTGCTTTTGAATTCATGTAATTCCCTGATTTGTCCATTTGTCGTCTGCTACTGCTAGTGGTAAGGTTTTTATTTATTTGCTCCTAACTGAATAAAGGCAAGCATTAGTGTAGCCATGAAGCCTGTATGGTTCTGGTAAGACCATTGATTTTCTATGTATTCAACACGTCCTATTTATTGTTGTTCAACAATTATTGTTAATAGGCCTATTCAGTTTTTTTTTAGTATCCAAACCTTGAAATAAAATCAACTCAGCCGATTTTAAGCATTTATGGCTTAAAATAGTTGAACTCTGCTAAGAGTGTGAAAGGAAATTAAATTATGTATTACGTGGGATATTTGAGGTTAGCCATTATTCAACCTGATTGGCTATATTGGCTCTTGTCATTCATCTGATTGTCACTACTATTCTTACTGATAATGTCAAAACAGCTCTTAAATTTGTCAAAAATTATTTGATTCAGTTTTAAATAATCATCTTGAAGCAATTAAATGTCAAATAATGATTGTTTATTGTTTATAAAGTTTTCCCAATGTTCTAAAGATTTATCAAACAAATGAATTATTTTATAAATCAGAAGCTATGTTGACTCCGCCCACTACTGTTGATCGTCAGTACCACTAACAGTCCGTGCAGATGCAGCCGTAGAGCCGTCTCCCACTCTCCAGTCCAGTCCAAATCTTGGAAGTCCAACCGTCGTTTATGATGGCAATTTAAGTTTGGAGTTGTGAGGAGGATAGGAAAATAAAACACTTCACATTGCTTCAAAATAATTTATTTTGCAGTATTAAATTCGTAGATTATTTATACCCGTTTTTATCGTTATACACGAATTATTCTCGAATTATTTCTCGTCTCGAAAAATCTCAATCAAAATAAAATCTCGTCTCGGTTAACGTGATTAAAAATTTCTCGAAAATTTCTCGTAATTTCGAGACCCGTCCATCCCTAATATAAGGTCGAAATTGTGGTTCGAGTCCCACATTAAACTGTGTAGGTCCCTAGATACCATTGGCTATTGGCTATTAAGTAAGAGTCCTCTCTAAGGAGAATGTCGGGGTCAGTCAGTAACAGTATCGAGCCACAATCATTTTACACTCATCTCTCATTCATATACAGGTTAAAATACCCACTATGTGAGGTCCCTGTCTCAAGATATCACTATCTTGTGATATAGTAATCAAAAAGCGGCACTTTAGAACATTGAGACAAAATATGCAGTTATTTGATTTTTGTTGCTTAAAAAAGCTAATTTGCCAAATAAAAACAGTGTTAATCTTTCTGTGATTCGCCTATTGCATTGTGTTACCAATCAAATTACATAGAATATCTCTGATTTAACATGATCCTAATCGCTTACCGGTGAGTGCCTTGACTTCGCCGGTGGCGTTGGCATACAGGTAGATCCTCAGTATCTCTGAGATGTTGGAGTGAGTGATGTCCGCTTGCTTGAGGCTCTGACCCAGCAGCGTGGTGTGGCGTGCCGGGTTGGGGATGCCGGGGTCCTCAATGGCACAGATGATGAGGTGAGTCATGACTGACAACAACTCCTCCTCGGCCTCCTCATCCCCCAGCAGCGCCGCCTGCAGACTGCTGAGTGTCGGCAGGCTGCCCATGTCTGTGGATCAGGTGGTCACATTAACAGATGATGAGGTGAGTCATGACTGACAACAACTCCTCCTCGGCCTCCTCATCCCCCAGCAGCGCCGCCTGCAGACTGCTGAGAGTTGGCAGGCTGCCCATGTCTGTGGATCAGGTGGTCACATTAACTGATGATGAGGTGAGTCATGACTGACAACAACTCCTCCTCGGCCTCCTCATCCCCCAGCAGCGCCGCCTGCAGACTGCTGAGAGTTGGCAGGCTGCCCATGTCTGTGGATCAGGTGGTCACATTAACAGATGATGAGGTGAGTCATGACTGACAACAACTCCTCCTCGGCCTCCTCATCCCCCAGCAGCGCCGCCTGCAGACTGCTGAGTGTCGGCAGGCTGCCCATGTCTGTGGATCAGGTGGTCACATTAACTGATGATGAGGTGAGTCATGACTGACAACAACTCCTCCTCGGCCTCCTCATCCCCCAGCAGCGCCGCCTGCAGACTGCTGAGTGTAGGCAGGCTGCCCATGTCTGTGGATCAGGTGGTCACATTAACAGATGATGAGGTGAGTCATGACTGACAACAACTCCTCCTCGGCCTCCTCATCCCCCAGCAGCGCCGCCTGCAGACTGCTGAGTGTCGGCAGGCTGCCCATGTCTGTGGATCAGGTGGTCACATTAACAGATGATGAGGTGAGTCATGACTGACAACAACTCCTCCTCTGCCTCCTCATCCCCCAGCAGCGCCGCCTGCAGACTGCTGAGTGTCGGCAGGCTGCCCATGTCTGTGGATCAGGTGGTCACATTAACAGATGATGAGGTGAGTCATGACTGACAACAACTCCTCCTCGGCCTCCTCATCCCCCAGCAGCGCCGCCTGCAGACTGCTGAGTGTCGGCAGGCGGCCCATGTCTGTGGATCAGGTGGTCACATTAACTGATGATGAGGTGAGTCATGACTGACAACAACTCCTCCTCGGCCTCCTCATCCCCCAGCAGCGCCGCCTGCAGACTGCTGAGTGTCGGCAGGCTGCCCATGTCTGTGGATCAGGTGGTCACATTAACAGATGATGAGGTGAGTCATGACTGACAACAACTCCTCCTCGGCCTCCTCATCCCCCAGCAGCGCCGCCTTCAGACTGCTGAGTGTCGGCAGGCTGCCCATGTCTGTGGATCAGGTGGTCACATTAACAGATGATGAGGTGAGTCATGACTGACAACAACTCCTCCTCGGCCTCCTCATCCCCCAGCAGCGCCGCCTGCAGACTGCTGAGTGTCGGCAGGCTGCCCATGTCTGTGGATCAGGTGGTCACATTAACAGATGATGAGGTGAGTCATGACTGACAACAACTCCTCCTCGGCCTCCTCATCCCTCAGCAGCGCCGCCTGCAGACTGCTGAGAGTTGGCAGGCTGCCCATGTCTGTGGATCAGGTGGTCACATTAACTGATGATGAGGTGAGTCATGACTGACAACAACTCCTCCTCGGCCTCCTCATCCCCCAGCAGCGCCGCCTGCAGACTGCTGAGTGTCGGCAGGCTGCCCATGTCTGTGGATCAGGTGGTCACATTAACAGATGATGAGGTGAGTCATGACTGACAACAACTCCTCCTCGGCCTCCTCATCCCCCAGCAGCGCCGCCTGCAGACTGCTGAGTGTCGGCAGGCTGCCCATGTCTTTGGATCAGGTGGTCACATTAACAGATGATGAGGTGAGTCATGACTGACAACAACTCCTCCTCGGCCTCCTCATCCCCCAGCAGCGCCGCCTGCAGACTGCTGAGAGTTGGCAGGCAGCCCATGTCTGTGGATCAGGTGGTCACATTAACTGATGATGAGGTGAGTCATGACTGACAACAACTCCTCCTCGGCCTCCTCATCCCCCAGCAGCGCCGCCTGCAGATTGCTGAGAGTTGGCAGGCTGCCCATGTCTGTGGATCAGGTGGTCACATTAACTGATGATGAGGTGAGTCATGACTGACAACAACTCCTCCTCGGCCTCCTCATCCCCCAGCAGCGCCGCCTGCAGACTGCTGAGAGTTGGCAGGCTGCCCATGTCTGTGGATCAGGTGGTCACATTAACTGATGATGAGGTGAGTCATGACTGACAACAACTCCTCCTCGGCCTCCTCATCCCCCAGCAGCGCCGCCTGCAGACTGCTGAGTGTCGGCAGGCTGCCCATGTCTGTGGATCAGGTGGTCACATTAACAGATGATGAGGTGAGTCATGACTGACAACAACTCCTCCTCGGCCTCCTCATCCCCCAGCAGCGCCGCCTGCAGACTGCTGAGAGTTGGCAGGCTGCCCATGTCTGTGGATCAGGTGGTCACATTAACAGATGATGAGGTGAGTCATGACTGACAACAACTCCTCCTCGGCCACCTCATCCCCCAGCAGCGCCGCCTGCAGACTGCTGAGAGTTGACAGGCTGCCCATGTCTGTGGATCAGGTGGTCACATTAACTGATGATGAGGTGAGTCATGACTGACAACAACTCCTCCTCGGCCTCCTCATCCCCCAGCAGCGCCGCCTGCAGACTGCTGAGTGTCGGCAGGCTGCCCATGTCTGTGGATCAGGTGGTCACATTAACTGATGATGAGGTGAGTCATGACTGACAACAACTCCTCCTCGGCCTCCTCATCCCCCAGCAGCGCCGCCTGCAGACTGCTGAGAGTTGGCAGGCTGCCCATGTCTGTGGATCAGGTGGTCACATTAACAGGTAGCCAAGCTGTGGATTCATGGACTACAGTAGAACCTTGCTACTTTGACTTCGGATGGTCAGACTGTGTCGCCGGCACGATACGCTTCTGCTTGTCCGATCATGATATCAGATTTTGATTATTGTTTTCATTTCAAGTGCATTACTCCATTCACGTTGGCTCTTTTCAATGACACATTGTAAGTTGTGAGTACGTATTTCAATCAGTGGAGGAATGACATTCGCGGTGGTTCGTATGAGATCGCGTACATTTTATTGGTACAGTTATTTATTTATTAGAGTTTGTGAAAAGTTAGGTTCAGTTCATAAACATTTTAAGTAAATTATAACTATATTCAAACTACAATTATCGTTAGTTCATGCTTTTTATAAGGTGTTATCAATAATTTGATGGTTTTTACTCATTTACTGGCTATTTTTGAAAATCCAGATTTCAACTCCACCACCTCCTTTTCGTGTTTTTAATTAATGCACCCGATGGAAGGCTAATGGATTCTTTCGATTATTAAGTTCTTAGTAGAGGTGTGCGGATATCCGGAAAACCGGATCGGATTCGGATCGGACTCGGATATCCGATCCGATCCGAATGTACAACAGGCGTCGGATAGGATCCGAAAAATATCCGATTTTTTCGGATAGATAGTGTATATGAGAATAAAAACCTTTAAACCCCCCAAAAACTACATTTGGAATGATACTGACGATCGTGTTCGTTCTAGGTATGAATACAATGTTGGATTAAAACACGACTCAATTATTATCATCTCTCTCGAGTCAGTCAACACTAGTATTGACACTCAAGATATTAGGATGGCCCCAAGATATAGAGCGCACTCAAGGCAATGGTTGTCAAAACAAATCTGATAATTAGCGACTCAAGCGGATGGAGTAAACAACTCATTCTAACAGGGGTCGTGATTGGCTGTAGAGTTAGGTTCCGATTCCAACCACAACGAGCGCTAGTGAACCCTCGCTAGCACTCCACAGCCACCGATTTGGAATTAACTGGTATGGGGAACACCAGAATTGAGCGAGTGTCACGATTTTAGTCTGTGGTTATTTGAGTCTGTTGTCCTGCGCAGTAGACGACAGTGTTTCCAAGTACACGATAATAATTTGTTATTGTACTCATTCTCCGACGTCACACTGATTTTCTTCCCAAAGATTTGTCGTAATTTTTCAAGATAATTAATGATAGTTCTGGAAAATGATTGATTTTGCGTGCCTAAAATATTACAAAATCAAATAATTCCCGACATCAATCACTAATTACATTGATAGACACGACATTTTTGTGCCGTGCAATAATAATTTATTATCGTGTGGTACGATGTTTTGAAGTCTGGGAATACTGCTACAGCCGACAGCGTACGAGATAAAATTTGAATTGAAGTTACGAACTTTTAATGTGATCAACTTAATTTTCTAGAATCGGATAGGCTAGTTGTTAACTAGGGGCTACTCAGTTGTGGAGCCAAGAAGGAAAAAGAGTTTGATTCGGAAATCTTTTGAGAAAAACCAAGAACAGGCGGAATGCTAACTTAATTGTGCAAGCTGGTTCTAAAGGTAGGCCTAAGGGTAGAGTAACTAAGACATAATAAAATGTTCTTTGTAGAAAAATAAAATAATGTAGTTTTATTATTACTGAAATTGAGACTTGTGACTAGCTTCCACTTCATAAATTCTTTGAGATAGGAAAGTTTTTATTTTAACTAAGCTCATTGTAATAGGCCTAAAACAAATTGGGATGTAGTTTAAAATCTAAATTGTTAAAAGTATTACATGTTACTGCATTATTGAACCTAAGTAAGCTTAGCAATCTACTTTTAAACATCAAACAAGACTGTAGCCTACATGAAGGTGTAGGCCTAGGCTAAACTTACTGTTAAGCAGTAATGTCATCACAGTGACTCAAAGATATCAAAACTTGCATATAGCCTAGGCCTAATAAGTGAAATAGACCTTATTTGGTTATAACTCTAAGTTATTACTCAAAATATTACTATCAATGTATTCAAACAAAAAATGAGCCTGAAAATGACCTAATTCTGAGAGAACAAATTTTATCTAGGTTATATAAGCAAATTTGTAAATAAATATCGAAAAAGATTTTCTCACCATAAACAAATAGTTACAAATGTAGCCTACTGATTGACCGACTTTAGAGCTAAACAATAGGCCTACCTTATGTTGAAACTTAGTTTGATACTGATAGCCTTGTAGTGAATTTATTTTGGATGAGACCTACTGTAGTTAGTAGAATATATTAAACTATATTATATAGGCCAAAATATATTATAATAGGCTTCTAATACACAAAATCATACACATATGAAATGGTATCATACTTAACATAATTAGGTACTCAAGGACAACATCAAACATGCACATTAAAAACACACTAAAATTCTTTATTCATCATTGTAAAGTATTTGTCCAAAATGTAAATTATAATTCTAGTTTTGAACAAATACTTAACAAAAAAATCAATATATGCCTACATTTCTATATTAAACAAAAATAAAATTAACATTTTTCATGCATTCCTAGGAATAAAGTGCTAAAATTTTACTGTTAATTAATTTGTATTTTAATTCTATAACAGTTCACTCTGTCCGCGCGAGTATCCGAATCCGAATAAAATCCGATCCGAACCCCCTACTATCCGATCCGAATCCGATCCGAAACTAGACTATCCGATCCGAATCCGATCCGCAGTCAAATTTCACTATCCGCACACCTCTAGTTCTTAGGTAGTTTTTTGGTTTGTTAAATGCTCCTAATGCGATGTTTTCTGTTCAAAATACAGTTTTAGTATGTTTCTATGCCAATAAAGATGTTCCTCTGATAATCCGACCTTTTTACTGATCCAAACATGCCCTCGGTCCGGAAGGTGAGGGCTTAGCAGGGTTTCACTGTACCAGATTGAGGGAGCACACTTAAGGCTCTGGTAGGACATAACCAGGTGCAATTAGGTTGGCTACGTGGACACTACGGGCATGAAGGCAATGAGAAGGCCGATGTCTTGCTTAGGAAGGGTCCAGAAGACCATCTAGCAAGAAAAGAGTCCTTCTGTGGTGTTCTAAATAAAGATCACGAAACTGATTTTTTAATTCAATTACTGGAAATCAGAATGAAGTGAGCGTAATTTATTTCACAGTTGGTTTGCATTTTATTAATTAGTATTTCAATTTTAGTTGCAGAGAGAAAGAAATTATTTTAGCACAGCAAAATACTTACCAAAGCCAAGAGTTTCGCCAAAATTGTGAAGGAATTCATAAACCATCAAAGTGTCAGAGAAGGCTTGACCGGAAAGCTTCAGGCCAGGAATCCGGCTCAGCTCCGGTAGAGGCTTTAGATCTGCAATAGAAAATTTCACTTTAGTATCAAAAATCTCACATCGGGATGTGATGCAAACAAGAGCTTATTATAACGGATTTCCGCAGGGCAACATATTGGATGCGAATACTTGACGAGCAAGTTTAGGGGAGTTTATAAAGACTGAAAACTCATTAGTTCCATGAAGAATTTGAGTAGCCTTCCCAAAAAACTGGTATTTTTAATTCTTAAATATGATTTTAAGGCTTATTTTTAATGTGATCTTATATTTAATATGTTTATCCAATATCTGAAAATTTAATTTTGGGCAACCAAGCTTTAAACTTAATTACTCAAAGAAATACAGTAACTAAAGTAAGTAAGTTGACAAAACTTAAAAGATAATAATTTACCAATGACAATTTTTTATTTTGACATATTTCACCTTAATTTAGGATTTTATACTTAAAACCATTACAGATTGTTGGCATCCACTGCATAACAACATCTTGGAACTGAGCTACACTTGTTTGGCCAGTTGACATGTTATTTTATGCACTGATGCAAGCCAGTAGAAAATAGTTTGCTAGCAAAATTTGAACTTGTCCATTAATGCAGCTCCGCTTACTTCTGTGGTTTTTTATTTATTCACCACCATTTAAAATGTGAGTATTGGGGATAGTTGATATTCCTATTAAACACCCTTTAAAAAATAAAAAGCTTTTTATTTTCTAAAATCCAAAGGACTGACCCAGAAAACTGCAGCAGATACACCTACTTACTAGTGGTTTCACAAACATAATTCAATGTAACTTAACCTTACCAACTTAACAACTTAATGAAAAAGCATAAAACATGTAACTCAATGAAAAAAATAGTTTCCATATCTTTGAAATAACAGGTTTGCCAAAGAAACTCATTGAATTAATTGATATTCACTTTGGAGTACAATGCGCAATCATTACCTGGCAATTCCATGTCCTCAACAGGTTTTCTTATTTCACTCAATAGATCCATTTCAATTTTTCTTTGTTCCATTCTCTTTTCTCTTGAAGCCATCTTCTCTGCTTTAACCTCAAGTCTTTTTTTCTCTCTCTCCTCTTGTCTTTTGCGTGACTCAAGCTGTTTTACGAGAGCCATATGTTGTCGTCTGCGTTCTCTCTCCTAATCAAACAACAATGAGTCCTTAAAAACAATCATATGACAAGAAAGAGACATGACTGATCATTATGGAATGAATGTTATTATAAATATATAAAAAGTTGATTGAATAGATTGTAGTTTATGTTGATTATATGATTAGGTTTAGTTTTATATAATTGATCAAAAGTTTATACTTCAGCAGTATTATACTCGCGCAAGGTTTCTACAAAATTGCACAAATGATATTCCTGACTTTTTCCTGTTTTTCCCGGACCACTTTTAAGGAAATACCCGACCAAGAACCCAACCTCACCAACCGTATTTTTGAAAAATTCTGTTAAATAATTTGTAAAGTTTGTATAATACCATAAAAATCTCTCACTTTTGTTATAAAATGAGTTTTTCCAACCAAAAACCTAAATTCCAGACTTTTTCACAAATTTCTCTGACCTTACAAAATTGTTGACTTTTTCAAGACTTCCCTACTTTTCCCAAAAGTATACGTCCTGTTGTGTTATTAATGTTATTTAATATGCATAAATTTGTGAAAATAAATGGATTCAGATTTTCACTCTACTTCAGTTAAATTTTGTGTAAATTAATTCAAATTTCCAGATTTTGCTTTGATTATACGGGGTGTTTCAAAAAGGACTTAATAAATTTAAAAATTCAAATAAACTTACTATGAGAATCAACAGGGGTGATCGTAATGTCCATTTGTAGGGAACTACTCCAAGGTTTGACACACATAGTTTACTAGTTTTAAATTTCACCTATAAAAGGGCAAGTGAAAATTGCATTAAAATAGCAGCCTTCATTTACTTGAGCATTTTAGCGATGTGTTTTGGTTTGAAAAATCAAAATAGGACAAAATCTTAATTACAAAATGTAGCCCTAACAGATGGATTTCTTTGTACTTGGTAAGGAATAAACTCTTAACTTCTTAAGGACACCGAATTTTATTCTTTTAATTTTATTTTTATTTTTATACTTAATTCCTTTTAAGTATATGGTTAGCGTGTTGGGATCCAAAAAAGACCGCCGTTTTACCAAAACTGTGACTAGCACTTGTAACAGTGGAATTTTCAACTAGCAAACTAAGTGTGCCAAAACTTGATGCATTTCCCGACACTACACCTCGGTGGATTCTTTCAATGATATGATTTGAATTTTCAAACACGTAAATCATTTTTTTGAACACCCGAACAACAGCCTTATTACTGGTACTTGTTAGATGAACAGTTTACATTTAGTAAAATCCAAATAAAGTGGAGTTGGTTAAGCCATTTTTGTAGTTAATAATGAGAATGCTATTTTTTTATGCTTATATTATTATTTTTAATTCATTAAGGTATTTTGGAAAAAATTAAACTTTGTAATTAGTTGTAGTAGGCATTCAGGATTAACAAATTTAATGAAAAAAATGTAGCTATGAAAGATTTAATAAACTAAATACAATACTATACTAAAACAAAATTAATAGATGTTGGTAAACTAGATAAATACCATGAATATGTGAGTAGATTTTGATTCTGAAATTCAAGTAAACTGCCTACAAATTGAAGACACTAAAGTGTAGCAATATATTTTTTTTACAAAATTTAAGATCCTAGATCATCAGTCTTCAAAGAGTCTGCTACAAAATGAATAAGGAATATTACATATTTGTTGTGACAGTTAATTTTTTAATAGTACCTTGCAAAAAAACTCTATCAACCCTCATAAAATTTACTTTTCAAACAGTTGTTCAATATTCATAGGGAATTAATGTACACAAATAAGAATTAGATAAATTTCAATTTCTAATATAAAACGGAGGCCTTTTCAAATGAAATATCTGCTTGCTATCAAACACAGGTTAGCTTGTCATGGATCAATTTTCAAGAAGGCACAACAAGAATTACAAGCAACTAGAAGATAGTCTACCAGTTGACTTTATACAGTTTCAAGTTACTATTCATGTTGAGTGAGCGTAGTGTAAACTCTCTGAAGTATCAATTAACAAGCCAATTACAATTATTAAAGAACCAACTAAGGATTGAATAAATGTTGAAAAAATGATCTTACACCTAAAAGACTACTCATGTTTAAACAGAATTAATTAAGGAACTATTAGTATACTTCAGCCATTATTTCCCTCCATAAAAATCATTAAAGATAGTAAACCATCTCAGCACCAGAAAACAAATTTACAACAAAAAAATGTAGGTCCCAAGAGTCACTATCTTGAATTGGTAGTACCAACAAATAAAAAAAAATCATAAACACACTTAGGTCAACAATTTTTTTATTTAGCATCACTGAGACGTCAGTTCTCATAATCGAATGAGATTAATGTTTATAGTGAATGTTTCCTACTTTAATTTTAAATGTTATCTCTTTGTTTATTATCTAAAAAATTTAGGATGAGTTTAACAATATCAACCGCTTGATCTGTTTGTAGGGAAAACCAAATTCTACTTATACCTACCAATTCCACGGTGTATAACAGTTCCCTCTGCTTGCTGAGCTCTTGCATGTAAATCTAGAATAGAGAGACAGGTACTTAAGCAACAGGAGTAGGGTAGCAACTAGCAAACAACTCATCTACAACACAGGATGAAGTAGTTATGAAATAGGATGATCTACAGGAGTATGATGAAATGTACCACCACAGCAAACACACATTCTTAACACAGACAGCCCAAACAAACCTATAATCTACAATTACTTATTTACAAATCAAAACAAAAGAAACTTCTAAATGTTTAGAATCAAAGAAATGTTATGACAATATTGCCACTGAATAGTGGGTGAGATTTTCCAGATTACATGAAACATTAGGTTTGAACTGTTCTGATATCCACGAGGTCAGTAGAGACGGGACCGCACCAAGGTCTGACGGCGACGAAGTCTGACGGCGACAAAACCTACCACTTTTTTCGTCAGGTTTTGTCGGGTATGTCAGGCATCAAGCCTCGACTGTTTTAACAAACGTCATGGCTTGTCGCCTCACACACCCGTTAAAACCTGACGGATTTAAAAACGTCCTATTTTGATGCCTGACTTACCCGCCAAAACCTGACGGATTTAAAACGTCTTGAGTTGACGCCTGACGCACCCGTCAAAACCTGACGATTCTCTCTCACCTCTCTTTATGCACCTGACTGGACAGTTTAACTTGTCTGTCCTCTTAGGCCACGCCCCTACTATGCCAAACCTCCATTATTATTTACGACATCTCACACACCCGTCAAATAAGGAACTATTCCACTCACCTCCCATTTACTCCCAATATTTTAAATTGCTGTCTTCCTAGGCCACTATCCCCACACCCAATTTGTTATTATGCCACAATATAATTAATGTGTATAATTATATATATTTAAAAATGTTATGCAATTGTGTTCCGACGGAGCAGTTCTTCAGTATGATGAAGTTAGTTGTTCTATCATATCATATCGTTTAGTTAAAATAACATCTGATTGTGAATAAAATTGGGGAAATCAGGAAGATGAGGAAATTTTCCTCGTGACGGGAAGTAAAATTCTGTTTTTCGACCGAACATTTATTTTGAAAGTGGTAAAGGTGATTACAGTGTAAATAACTAAAAAATTACATATTCACCATGTGGTTCAACAAATGTTACCAAAGTGCAGCACCTACTTGCCCGGCAAGTGAGCGAACGAGAACCATCTTGAAAAATAACAATGCATAGATTTTTAACTCGGCATCTCACCGGATGTCACTGCAAAGAAATTATAGGGTGATGTTTTGTAAAAATAATACAGTCTTATATTATTTTGACTGCTCAATTTCAACTTTATTAAATAAATTTCTAAAACCCAAGACCTCATCGCATAACTAAAAACTGGAGCCATTACTTTGAAACATCGAATTTTAAAATTAGCCAGGTATTGATTGATAGAGCTGTGTTCACAAAAAAACGGCTTCACGTAAATAAGGACTTTATTAATTAATTAATAGTAATTGAAATTGGCTATACTGTACAAAACAGTTTTAGTAACACCGTAATATAAGCCTGACAATGCAGCTCGGACTGGTTGAGCGGTTCTTACAACAGTGGCTACCTTCTTTTGTACATAATCCACAAACTCCATAAGGCCCACCATTGTACAATAGGCCACGTGAAGTCCGTAATTTATAAGAGGGAGTACAGTCTTTTCTAAAATTGAAGAAGTCGCGAGTTGTCGCCTCACGCACCTGTAATAAATTCAAATCGTCAGAGTTTGGCGCCTGACACACCTGTCAAAACCAGACGAATTTAAAAACGTCCTGATTTGACGCCTGATGCACCCGTCAAAACCTGACGAATTTAAATCGTCCTGATTTGTCACTGAGCGACTTTTTATTCGTCAGACTTTGACGTCCCGTGACTTTTAAAAGTGTCAGGGTTCGTTGCCGTCAAGACTTTGACGGCGTCCCGTAGAGACACCTCGTTAGTATCAGTACAAACTAAAAAAAAAGAAAAAAAAACTAATATTTTATATTCTGATTAATAAAAAGTCAAATTATTGTATTTAAAGTAAAATAACTGATAAAATCCTTTAAAAAACTATGAAACATAATAAAAAATAATTTTTTGGATATCATTGGACAATGTCTTATCAATGAAAATTTGGGGTGTTTGAGTACACTATTCTCTTTTACAGAAATATAACTTAAGGGCTTCAGTAATTTGATGAGTCAAATTATTTACATCAAAACCTACACTGTATTATGATTATCTGGATTGAGAGTCATCGTCACCTTTGGGCTAGTTGCGCAATCAGTAATGTAAAACATACGGCTATTGGGCAAAACATGGTTTCATATTCCCCCGTTTTGGACGCTGTTTTTCAACCGATTTTACTTGGTAAAATAATTAAATTATTTAAAACTTAGTAAAACTTAGTTTAAAATTATTTAAACTTGGTAAATAAGTTTAAATTACCAAGTTTAATTTAAACTTGGTAACCATTTAGTTTAACAGTTACATTACGGCTCTCATACCATAAAAAATTAAAAGTGTAAAAATACAACGCTCAGTAACGTAGAAAACTAACTCAATTTTCCTTACTTTTAAGATTTTTTGTGCTAAAACAATTTATTTTTACTGGTATATCAGATATGAATGACCAAGATCAAAACTTAATCTATGAGAAAACAATTTTTAACAATAAATATTCAAAAACACTGTCCAAAACAGGGGAATGCGAAGGCATGTTTTCAGTGTTTTTACAGGGGTGAGGATATCTGAGGATATATACTCACCTACTTAAAGACAATAAATTATCTTTGGTTAATTTTAACATAACAAGTTATAAATTATCAAGGTTATAAAAAATATATCATGAATTTTTTATTCATTCTGTGACATTATTATAATTACCAACAAAATCCAAGAAATTTTCTAAACTGGTTTAGATATTTTGGATGGCAAAAACATCAAATCTGTAAGCAAAATATCAAATATTTGTATCTCTAAAAAGTTAATAGAACTTACTGAGCAAGGGGTGTTGAGAGGAATACTGCATATTGTAAGGCATAAATTAATCACCACTTTTTTTGATATGCATTAAATGCTTTTTATCTGTTTTCTAATAGTCTAAACCTAAGGGAAATGGTGTACTGAGGGGATGAAGGCGACTCATAGGGGTGAAGGACTGACAAATGACACCAATGACAAATGAGTGGATAGAACACAAAGACTTATGAGACTAAAGACAAATGAGGGATAGAACACAAAGACTTATGAGACTACTGACAAATGGCGAGGTAAGAGGTACAGTGGATTCTGATACCATTCAAAAATGGGGAAATGGCTTTTGAGACTATTGGCAAATGGCGAGATAAGGAGGAAATCACTTCTGAGACCATTGACAAATAGTGATATAAAGGGGAGAAATCACTTCTGAGATTATTGACAAATAGCGAGATAAAGGGGGGAAATCACTTCTGAGATTATTGACAAATGGCGAGATAAGAGAGAAAATCACTTCTGAGACTATTGACAAATAGCGAGATAAAGGAAGGAAATCACTTCTGAGATTATTGACAAATGGCGAGATAAGGGGGGAAATCACTTCTGAAACTATTGGCAAATGGCGAGATAAGGAGGAAATCACTTCTGGGACTGTTGACAAATAGCGGGATAAAGGGGAAAAATCACTTCTGAGATTATTGACAAATGGCGAGATAAGAGAGAAAATCACTTCTGAGACTATTGACAAATAGCGAGATAAAGGGGGGAAAATCACTTCTGAGATTATTGACAAATGGCGAGATAAGGGGGGAAATCACTTCTGAGACTATTATTGACAAATGGGGAGATAAGAAGGAAAATCACTTCTGAGACTATTATTGATAAATAGGGAGATAAGGGGGGAAATCACTTCTGAGATTATTGACAAATGGCGAGATAAGGGGGGAAATCACTTCTGAGACTGTTGACAAATAGCGAGATAATGGGGGAAATCACTTCTGAGATTATTGACAAATGGCAAGATAAGGGGGGAAATCACTTATGACACTATTGACAAGGCGAGATAAGGAGGAAATCACTTCCGAGACTGTTGAAAAATAGCGAGATAAAGGGGGGAAATCACTTATGAGATTCTTGACAAATGGCAAGATAAGGGGGGAAACCACTTTTGAGACTATTGGCAAATGGCGAGATAAGGAGGAAATCACTTCTGGCACTGTTCACAAATAGCGGGATAAAGGGGAAAAATCACTTCTGAGATTATTGACAAATGGCGAGATAAGAGAGAAAATCACTTCTGAGACTATTGACAAATAGCGAGATAAAGGGGGGAAATCACTTCTGAGATTGTTGACAAATGGCGAGATAAGGGGGGAAATCACTTCTGAGACTATTATTGTCAAATGGGGAGATAAGAGGGAAAATCACTTCTGAGACTATTATTGATAAATAGGGAGATAAGGGGGGAAATCACTTCTGAGATTATTGATAAATGGCGAGATAAGGGGGGAAATCACTTCTAAAACTGTTGACAAATAGCGAGATAATGGGGGAAATCACTTCTGAGATTATTGACAAATGGCGAGATAAGGGGGGAAATCACTTTTGACACTATTGGCAAATGGCGAGATAAGGAGGAAATCACTTCTGAGACTGTTGACAAATAGCGAGATAAAGGGGGGAAATCACTTCTGAGATTATTGACAAATGGCGAGATAAGGGTGGAAATCACTTCTGAGACGATTATTGACAAATGGGGAGATAAGAGGGGAAATCACTTCTGAGACTATTATTGACAAATGTCGAGATAAGAGAGAAAATCACTTCTGAGACTATTGACAAATAGCGAGATAAAGGGGGGAAATCACTTCTGAGATTATTGAAAAATGCCGAGATAAGGGGGGAAATCACTTCTGAAACTATTATTGACAAATGGGGAGATAAGAGGGAAAATCACTTCTGAGACTATTATTGATAAATAGGGAGATAAGGGGGGAAATCACTTCTGAGACTATTATTGATAAATAGGGAGATAAGGGGGGAAATCACTTCTGAGATTATTGACAAATAGCGAGATAAGGGGGGAAATCACTTCTGAGACTGTTGACAAATAGCGAGATAATGGGGGAAATCACTTCTGAGATTATTGACAAATGGCGAGATAAGGGGGGAAATCACTTTTGACACTATTGGCAAATGGCGAGATAAGGAGGAAATCACTTCTGAGACTGTTGACAAATAGCGAGATAAAGGGGGGAAATTACTTCTGAGATTATTGACAAATGTCGAGATAAGGGGGGAAATCTCTTCTGAGATAATTGACAAATGTCGAGATAAGGGGGGAAATCACTTCTGAGACTATTATTGACAAATGGGGAGATAAGAGGGAAAATCACTTCTGAGAATATTATTGACAAATGGGGAGATAAGAAGGAAAATCACTTCTGAGACTATTATTGATAAATAGGGAGATAAGGGGGGAAATCACTTCTGAGATTATTGACAAATAGCGAGATAAGGAGGGAAATCACTTCTGAGACTGTTGACAAATAGCGAGATAATGGGGGAAATCACTTCTGAGATTATTGACAAATGGCGAGATAATGGGGGAAATCACTTCTGAGATTATTGACAAATGGCGAGATAAGGGGGGAAATCACTTTTGACACTATTGGCAAATGGCGAGATAAGGAGGAAATCACTTCTGAGACTGTTGACAAATAGCGAGATAAAGGGGGGAAATCACTTCTGAGATTATTGACAAATGGCGAGATAAGCGGGGAAATCACTTCTGAGACGATTATTGACAAATGGCTAGATAAGAGGGGAAATCACTTCTGAGACTATTATTGACAAATGGCGAGATAAGAGAGAAAATCACTTCTGAGACTATTGACAAATAGCGAGATAAAGGGGGGAAATCACTTCTGAAACTATTATTGACAAATGGGGAGATAAGAGGGAAAATCACTTCTGAGACTATTATTGATAAATAGGGAGATAAGGGGGGAAATCACTTCTGAGACTATTATTGATAAATAGGGAGATAAGGGGGGAAATCACTTCTGAGATTATTGACAAATAGCGAGATAAGGGGGGAAATCACTTCTGAGACTGTTGACAAATAGCGAGATAATGGGGGAAATCACTTCTGAGATTATTGACAAATGGCGAGATAAGGGGGGAAATCACTTTTGACACTATTGGCAAATGGCGAGATAAGGAGGAAATCACTTCTGAGACTGTTGACAAATAGCGAGATAAAGGGGGGAAATTACTTCTGAGATTATTGACAAATGTCGAGATAAGGGGGGAAATCTCTTCTGAGATAATTGACAAATGTCGAGATAAGGGGGGAAATCACTTCTGAGACTATTATTGACAAATGGGGAGATAAGAGGGAAAATCACTTCTGAGAATATTATTGACAAATGGGGAGATAAGAAGGAAAATCACTTCTGAGACTATTATTGATAAATAGGGAGATAAGGGGGGAAATCACTTCTGAGATTATTGACAAATAGCGAGATAAGGGGGGAAATCACTTCTGAGACTGTTGACAAATAGCGAGATAATGGGGGAAATCACTTCTGAGATTATTGACAAATGGCGAGATAATGGGGGAAATCACTTCTGAGATTATTGACAAATGGCGAGATAAGGGGGGAAATCACTTTTGACACTATTGGCAAATGGCGAGATAAGGAGGAAATCACTTCTGAGACTGTTGACAAATAGCGAGATAAAGGGGGGAAATCACTTCTGAGATTATTGACAAATGGCGAGATAAGCGGGGAAATCACTTCTGAGACGATTATTGACAAATGGCTAGATAAGAGGGGAAATCACTTCTGAGACTATTATTGACAAATGGCGAGATAAGAGAGAAAATCACTTCTGAGACTATTGACAAATAGCGAGATAAAGGGGGGAAATCACTTCTGAGATTATTGACAAATGCCGAGATAAGGGGGGAAATCACTTCTGAGACTATTATTGACAAATGGGGAGATAAGAGGGAAAATCACTTCTGAGACTATTATTGATAAATAGGAAGATACGGGGGGAAATCACTTCTGAGATTATTGACAAATAGCGAGATAAGGGGGGAAATCACTTCTGAGACTGTTGACAAATAGCGAGATAATGGGGGAAGTCACTTCTGAGATTATTGACAAATGGCGAGATAAGGGGGGATATCACTTTTGACACTATTGGCAAATGGCGAGATAAGGAGGAAATAACTTCTGAGACTGTTGACAAATAGCGAGATAAAGGGGGGAAATCACTTCTGAGATTATTGACAAATAGCGATATAAGGGGGGAAATCACTTCTGAGACTGTTGACAAATAGCGAGATAATGGGGGAAATCACTTCTGAGATTATTGACAAATGGCGAGATAAGGGGGGAAATCACTTTTGACACTATTGGCAAATGGCGAGATAAGGAGGAAATCACTTCTGAGACTGTTGACAAATAGCGAGATAAAGGGGGGAAATTACTTCTGAGATTATTGACAAATGTCGAGATAAGGGGGGAAATCACTTCTGAGATTATTGACAAATGCCGAGATAAGGGGGGAAATCACTTCTGAGACTATTATTGACAAATGGGGAGATAAGAGGGAAAATCACTTCTGAGACTATTATTGATAAATAGGGAGATAAGGGGGGAAATCACTTCTGAGATTATTGACAAATGGCGAGATAAGGGGGGAAATCACTTTTGACACTATTGGCAAATGGCGAGATAAGGAGGAAATCACTTCTGAGACTGTTGACAAATAGCGAGATAAAGGGGGGAAATCACTTCTGAGACGATTATTGACAAATGGGGAGATAAGAGGGGAAATCACTTCTGAGACTATTATTGACAAATGGCGAGATAAGAGAGAAAATCACTTCTGAGACTATTGACAAATAGCGAGATAAAGGGGGGAAATCACTTCTGAGATTATTGACAAATGCCGAGATAAGGGGGGAAATCACTTCTGAAACTATTATTGACAAATGGGGAGATAAGAGGGAAAATCACTTCTGAGACTATTATTGATAAATAGGGAGATAAGGGGGGAAATCACTTCTGAGACTATTATTGATAAATAGGGAGATAAGGGGGGAAATCACTTCTGAGATTATTGACAAATAGCGAGATAAGGGGGGAAATCACTTCTGAGACTGTTGACAAATAGCGAGATAATGGGGGAAATCACTTCTGAGATTATTGACAAATGGCGAGATAAGGGGGGAAATCACTTTTGACACTATTGGCAAATGGCGAGATAAGGAGGAAATTACTTCTGAGATTATTGACAAATGTCGAGATAAGGGGGGAAATCACTTCTGAGACGATTATTGACAAATGGGGAGATAAGAGGGGAAATCACTTCTGAGAATATTATTGATAAATAGGCAGATAAGGGGGGAAATCACTTCTGAGATTATTGACAAATGGCGAGATAAGGGGGGAAATCGCTTCTGAGATTATTGACAAATGGCGAGATAAGGGGGGAAATCACTTCTGAGACTGTTGACAATTAGCGAGATAAAGGGGGGATATCACTTCTGAGATTATTGACAAATGGCGAGATAAGGGGGGAAATCACTTTTGAGACTATTGGCAAATGGCGAGAAAAAGAGGAAATCACTTCTGAGACTGCTGACAAATAGCGAGATAAAGGGGAGAAATCACTTCTGAGATTATTGACAAATGGCGAGATAAGAGGGAAAATCACTTCTGAGACTGTTGACAAATAGCGGGATAAAGGGGGGAAATCACTTCTGAGATTATTGACAAATAGCGAGATAAAGGGGAGAAATCATTTCTGAGATTATTGACAAATGGCGAGATAAGGGGGGAAATCACTTCTGAGACTATTATTGACAAATGGGGAGATAAGAGGGAAAATCACTTCTGAGACTTTTATTGATAAATAGGGAGATAAGGGGGGAAATCAATTCTGAGACTATTGACAAATGGCGAGATAAGAAGGAAAATCACTTCCGAGACTAACAAATGGCAAGATAAAGAGAAAAGAGACCATTGAATAAAATGGTTTAAATACCTGTTCCGTTGAATAGTCATTTGTTGTAGTTAAAGACAACTGCTGTTTCATGCTAAATATACATCTTGTGATGATATCCATGTGCATTAGAAGAAAATGGTTGTTATTTCAACATTTGTCTTGAAGATTTGTTTTTAAACATGAAACGGGTGTAGTCTTTAACTACAACAAAGGGCCCTTGATAAAACAGGTATTTAAACCTTCTTACCAAGCAAAATCATTGTTTCAGAGGCTATCCATTATTAAATCTGAGACTATTGACAAATGAAGAGGATAAAGGAGAAAATGGCTTCTGAGACCACTGACAAATAATGAGACAAGGGGGTCAATGAATTCTGAGACTAATGACAATGGCGAGATAAGGAGGGAATGGTTGCTGAGAATAGTAAAAAAGAGATTGAGAAAGACCAGTAAAAAAGCATGGGGGTAATGAGAACATGGAAAAATGGTAGGGGTGGGCGAGTATCACATTTTTGGAACGAGTCGAGTCGAGTCGAGTAGTAAGTAGAATACTCGAGTTTCGAGTCGAGTCGAGTCGAGTAATACGTGAACATAAAAATATTGAAAATTGCCTTAAAATAACTAGTCTATACTCAAATATAAAAATATACTAATCCTACTATACTAAAATAACTAGCCTATCCTACAAGGGCTAAAAAAGATAGCCTAATGAACTTTAGTCCTAAGTTTAATTTGCTTAAAAACCGTGTGAAGGAAAAAATATTGGTTTTTAAATCGCTGATTATTAAAAAAAAATTTAAGCTAAAAACTTGGTTTAGTAACAAAAGGGATTAAGGAATGTACAGAATAAAAGATTAAAAAATAGCCTCTAACCATGATTAAATGAAAAAAAGAAAATCCCCAGTTACAGTTACTTACTTAACTTTTCACTTTCATATGTTTCACTTACTTTAAGATGTTACCAAATAAAAGTTTTTCCCTATTCACAGTTTTTTGTATTTGGCATATTAGGCCTAATTTGAGTCAGAAGCCTAGCCTAGACACCTGAATGCTACAGCTGAATCAGAATCACTAAATGTAATTGGTGGATTTAAATTGTCATTTTCAACTCTTATCTACTTCCTTTGTCTTTGTCGATAAGAAAATCTTCACCACTCATTTTGTTTAGGAATTATTTTCACTTCTCCGAAATACTCAAGCTATGTACATATAATTTTCACTGTTTTGGAATTCACCTAATTCCCTCGCTGTCTGCTAGTGGCAGAATGTCTCTTAACTGAGTAAAGGCTAGCTTTAGTGAACAGCCATGAAGCCTGTTTCTTAGGACTTAAAAAATCACAAAGAACAATAAATTCAATGTCTGTCTTATAATCAAAGCAATTTGAGAGAAAAATAAGTTTATTATCAATTAATAAACATATATTTTTGTGAATGCTGGATTAGAAAAATAACATACAACTATAAAATTGTATTACCATTGACTATTGATACTATTGGTTTAGTATCTAAAGTCAATGGTATTACTCTGGCAATTTGAGGTTAGCCATTGGTAAACCTGATTGTTCTCTTGTACCTACTCTTGTCTGCCGTACTATTCTTACTGCTAATGTCAACACAGCTCTTTATTTTGTCTAAAGTTATTTGAATCAGTTTTAAATCATTGTATTGATGAAATTAGATGTCAAATTGTAATTGACTATTAATTTTTTCCCCAGTGTTATGAAGGTCTACAAATGAATCATTTTATTAATCAGTAGCAATGTTGACTCTACCACTAACCGTGCGTCACTCATGACAAGACAAAGAGTTCAGTCAGCAGTAGAGTGCTGTCTGAGAAGCTCAGTTAGAAGCATTTTCATCGGCTTCACATCTAACTTTCTTTGGTCTTAAAATGTATCACTTTCACAATAAAAACATTTTACAATTTAAAGAAATGGGGTTTAAATAAATAGAAAAACATTTCAGAAATGCTATATTTTAATTTAATAACTACTCGACTCGACTTTAACGAGTACGAGTAGTCACAAGTACTCGCTCGAGCTTCGAGTATCAAAAAATACTCGACAGATACTCGAAAACTGGAGTACTCGCCCACCCCTAAAAAATGGTTAAAAGGAGAAAATAGGTTACAAAATTATTGATAAATGGCAGATTGAGGTGAAAAAGGCTTCTGAGACCAAAAGCGAATAGGGTGAAAATGGGGGACTGTGGCTATGAAATAATGTACCTTACCGCATTGCATATTCAAAAGTTAAATATCAATAAATTGTCTATAATATTAGCAATAAAATTTAAATTGATGGTCATTTTCCGAAATTTTGCAAAATGGTTCTATAAAATATGTTGAAATCATAAAAACAAGGTTGATACATGGATGTACATTTTTTAAATTTTTTGTAAGATTGCAAATTGATACTTCATTAAATTAACTTACATAAAAAGAAAGCCAGTACTAAATTTGGAAAAGTCTATTTAAAATATGGACTGAGATAACTTAGTATATTGAAAAGCATTTAAATACAAACACGTCCTGTCAGAAAATACAGATTTTTTCCTTAACTTTTAAAGACAAAAATATAGTTTTTTGTAAAAAAATACAATCATTTATTGTTGCACAAAAAGTTAATTGGGTCACATTAGATACGGTAATAATATAGTTAAAAATGTTGGTTAACTTTTAACGTAAAAAAAGGAGAAAAAGCATAAACTAGCACAGATTTGTTTATTGGACATTGTTAATGTTGATCTGTTCCTGTTGTGAGCTGATGAATATAGCACAGTACATAAACACAAATTAAACAAGGGGTAGTTAATTCATACAGTCAACCGTAATAATGGAGTAATACAGTCAATCAATATTTTATTAAATATTTTTGAGAATGCAAGATGTTTGATTAGCTGTCTATGATAACAATGAGCTAAGAGTAAGACTGCAACCCTACACATAAAATTTTTGAATAATATTAGCAAGATGAATTATATCGTGACAAGCAGTGTTGTAGGACATACAGCTTGTTTTTAAAATTGTATAAAAGCAGTGCTAATGTACAGTATACCTTAGATTTCCAGACTAGCGTACAGCCGGACTGGATTTATGAAAATCAAAATAAAGCACTATCAATTATGTCATAATTTGAATGTAAATTTCAGTCATCATGATGAATGAAAATTTTCGTTTTTGTTCATGCACTAATAAACAGTTCTCCTAAAAAAAAATTCTTCATTTTATTAACGTGGAAAAATGGAAGTACTGTATTCACAAAAAAGCAGGTGTATTGAATTGAGAATTACTAAGAGTTGAGAATCAAAACTCAACATTATGTCCTCCCAAGAAAACTTCCAACATTTTGGTACTTACAATATGTTTACTTTGAATCTGGAAGATTGTTAGCTAGTAGTCATTACTGTAACGAAGGTAAACTGTGTAAAAATCGAGGGCTCTTAACCATTAAGATTTGTTATTTATATTATTTATAAACAATACTACAGGATCATCAAAATTCCGGGTGTGGTTAATCTGGACAATGAACCTACTATCTATTGAACCTACTTGTGACAGAGGAATGAAAACCAATCAACAGTGTAATCGTACTAAAAACTATACGACTTAAAAGCGTGCTTTAATCGTGATGGCAAATATAAACTCCGTTTGCATAAACAATACTGAAAAATAAACTGATATACAGTACTTTGGAAAAATTGTTCTATATAAAGTAGGAAAAATAGATTTTTTAATCTGCAAAAAATTACAGTATCTAATACTTTTTATACATCAGGCAAAATAAAAGTCAGCAAAACAAAGTTAAACTTAGTTTTCATTTGATACAACTTTTGAGTATTACACCAAACAAAGAATAAATCTTACCTGCTCTTTAAGAAGGGCTGTCTGCTGCCTTTTGATTTCCCTTTCCTGAAAAATATCATTTGAATTTCAATTTTATTTAGGACACAAGAGAAAAGATAACTAGCAAGTTTTGTTTAACATTATGTCCATAAGAGTGTCTCAAACTTTTGGCACATCAAAAAGCTGAAAGAGAATAAGTATGAGATATAAAATATACAATTATCCTTTTAACCTCATTTCACAAGTCTACATAGGCAACAGCTAGATGTACAACGCAATGCCTTTGTTAGGCTTTACATATATAATTTATTGATGAAATGGTGGAATTTTAAATCAATCAATCAGCTATGGTTTCAAAATGTGCTTCCTTTGATCAATATGCTGTAATGACAACTCCTTATGTAAAAACATCCCTTATGTTTTGATTACCAAATCAAAACAATCCAATGGTACCAACAACGATACCAACAAACAGTACAACAAAATAATGGCCAAATCCTAAACAAATGAGATAAAAATCTGAGATAGAGATCTAATGCACCAAACATCCTTTTGTGACAACAAGGTGACTGGACTATGATTAATTTAAAAAATTTTGTTTCAGAAAAAGTAACCTAATAGAAACACATACAAATGATTTGACTACCAAAACTGAAAGGTTTTCAACCCAGAGAGAGATTTGTTCATGTTTTATGTACTTTTCTTTAGGTTTTCGTTGTAAATATAGATAGCTTATTAATGGACATCATTGACTAATTGCTAAATGAGTCTTGTGAATGAGCCCATCAATTTCTGATAGTATATTAAAGACAATAAAGCACTAGTCTATATGGGTCTCTATTGCCAGGTAGACCATGAATGGTTATTTTAAATAAATTGGTTTTAAAATATATTCAAACCAATTATATCATTGCTTGTCTCAAGCACAAACAGGTGCTTGCTTTGTAAGCTTAAAATGAAGCTTATTTGGACTAAAAATGGATGCACTTTGAAATTGATCTGTTCAATGCGACACAGTTTACATAAAAGAAAAACTATCTTCATGCCACAAAACTATTTCAAGAATACCAAGACCAACTTTGGAAATATAAAAATAATTTTAAATAAAAACGAAAACTCTGATAAACCAACAAATCACTATTTTTTTTATGTCCAAGTGATGATTGTATATTTCATAGGCCAAATCTATACAGCAGTAGCTAATTTGCTGAAGAATAAAAACTCAGTTTAGAGAACTACTTATCAGAAACAAGCTACACATTCTAAAGTTGGTCCTTGAGATAACTTTTCAAATACGATATAAATTAAATTACGATATAAAAGCCAATAAGCGCATGAACATATACCTGCTGCTTTCTTTGCTGCTCTTCTTGTTTTAACTTGCCCGCCTCTTCCTGTCGTTTCCTTCGAGCCTATATGATGCAAGAGTTCAAAATAAACAAAACTACAAATGCTCAAGTGTAAAGCGGTAAAAAAATATTATATACCAATGTTAAAACAATCAGAACAAGCAACGACATACATAAAATTTAATTAACTTATTAACATCATATCAATAGCCAACTAAATAATATGATAAGATTTATGTTCAAAATATTTCACTGCAGAAGCAAACGATTTTAGAGCAAAATAATCTATTGTTGGTCCAAAAAGATATATTAAATTTACATAGTAAATGATAATGAATTTTAATTATTATGAGATGAATTAGTTTATCTCTTTAGAAACAAGATAGGGCTTTATTGATTTTGTAGCTTTTATGTTAGAGTTGGTTTATTCGTTTGTTCTATAAAATGAAAACCCTCTATTCACGTACCGCTCTCAACAAAATTTTAAGTTCAAAGGGTTCCACAGAGTGACCTCAAATTGATTATTGGACTTTCTAGTACTTTCTTGGACTTTTATTTTAATTTTTTTTTTTTTTTGCTTAGCAGCTGTTTTCCAATAGGATGTCAATAGAATGAGATGCTAGGTTTTATTCATGTTCTCATAGCAAGGTTATTGTTGGATTAGTCATATCAGCTTCGATAAATAATTGCCCGGGATGTAGCAAATAATTTTAGTAAATTTCAAAACAAGAAGAATCCTAGGTTAAACCTTTTATATGCACCACTTTTTAGTTTTAGATGAATGAGTTTTTAAAAATCATAATATACTAAAAGGTTGAGTTTGATATTCATTATCTGAGTCATTAAACATATGTTTACTTAAAAAAAAATAATTTTATACAGAAGAAATCTGTTTTATGTTATGGTAGCACGATGTGTCATTGTTCCTATTAGTTTCAGTTTCAACAAAAATCTGCAGATTCTGACTGGAGTTTTAAGAGAACAGTTTTAGACTAACATACCATAAAAATAGTATGGTAATATCCAAAATTGTCTCAAAACCAAACAGAAGTTATTAAAGAGTAAAATGGAAAATAAAAAGAGATAAAACAATTGAGTGACAATACAAAAACAATCATTTAATTTAAAAAGTCAAGCTCCTCTCAAACATGCAAGTACATTACATAATATTGTTGAATTCCGTTCAGTTTATGCCCATGCATAAGAGCAATATAAAAGCCATTTAGAGTACCTCGAGCATCGCGATATTTCGTTGTTCTCTTTCCTTTCTTATGGCTTCTTGCTTTTCACTCTTTTCTTGTTCTTTAATAAACCTGAAAAATTTCAAGGAACATAACAACTAATTTTTTTCTGTATTAACTTTAATTGTGAATACTGTATCCCTTACCGACTAATAATATTATTTTGAATATCTCTCAAACAGGTCACATTTTGGTTAACATTCCCATGAATAAATAGTCATTAGATTTGTTCAAAAATTGAATAGGATTCTACAATTTAGTAGTTAGACGCCTCATCTCTTGAATAAATTACCATGGAGCTTAATAAAGCAAAAAATAAAGACCAGTTAAAAAAATATTGGGTCCACTGACTTTTAAATTGAAAAGCAAACATTGAAAGGAAAATATTGGTTACAAGGACAACTACAATAAGCGGGAATACCTTTCTCACTGAAGTGAATGTTCAAGAATCTATCCCTCTATTTTATTCAAATAGTATACTTAAAATATGTGTCATCTCAGTGTTAGAGATAATTTTTTGTTATTATTTTAGGATTCATCGTAATTGCAAATAGAAATAATGCATTACGTATTATGTAATGGTATGTAACTAATTATCTTGGGATTTTTGATATTTCCATTTAAACTTTTAATTTTGTCCATACTTGGATGAAAATTATTTACTACTCAAACAGAAGGAGGACATTCCTCATACATACATACAATAATCACATTTTGCCTAACCTTGCAAGTTCCTTGTTTCTTGCGGCTTCTTCCCTGGCAACTCTTTTGGCTTCTTTTTCTGCCAATTTCTTTGTTTGTGCTTCCACTCTGTTTCAAAAACAAAACAAAAAAACTGTGACGTCTACTTGCAAAATATGATGATAACACTTGATGATATTATCATATGATGATAAACTGTCCTAGTGCAGATATGTTTCACACAACATTACGTTTTCAACTTATTATATTTAAAACTGGAAACGTTAAAACTGGATAACTTTGAAGTGAATGAGAACTAAGTCTAACTAATTTTACCATATCTCCAGAAAAAATTAATATAAATTTTATAACTCAATTTGATTTTCATCTGTTCATTCTTGAGATGAACATCACATACAGCCATAGGCCTATATTTCTACAATCTCCTTGAAAGCCTCGTATCTTCCCGCCAGAATGAGAATATTGCTAATTTTCCTCTAATAATTTAATATTTATCAAACAAGTACAATTCTATGCAAAAGGTGTAAAAAAAAATTTATTTTCAATTTCAACCAATACCTTTGTTAAATAACAAAAAATATAATAGAGAAATAAGTATGTTAGTATGTTACTGGTTTCATTAAAGAAAGTGGTTCTCACATTAAAATGGTCTACAATTTTTTTATTAGAATGACACATGTTGTTTGCAATCATAAATAAAACGCAAACGTCTTAAACACTTTAATATATATCTACAATTATACTGCATATAATACAGGCAGTAAATATACAAAAAGATTGAAAATGGAAATCGATTTTGACCGGACAGTCTAGCCACTACCAGGCCCAAAGAGAGAATCTCTCTCTAGGCCTGCCGAAGGTCAAGTTTGAGTTTAGCTTTATTATTTTGTAGGCTGAAGTGCTCAAATAAGGTAAATATAACAGGTGTGTAGTTTTCGGGCTGTATTTTATGTAATTTAAAGTTACTACATTACACAAATTAATAGAAATTTCCCATTATTTCTCATGTTAATTTCATTCTCAGTGAGCTTCGAAACTTATTTTAACTGTGAAAATTATTTCCATAAAAATTACCAGGACAACATAGGATGATAAGTATAATTATAAGTAGAAGAACGTAAGTTTACTGACCTGAGCGATTCCAGAGCTTTCAACTCATTGATGGTTTCCAACATTTCATAATCTGGAATTGCTTTGAATTCTTTGGCTTTTGTGTGGTAATATTGCCCTAATACCACTTTGGTGCTAAATGAGAAGTTGTCCTTTGATAAATCTGTGATGTTGTTCTTCTCCAAGTACTGGAAAAAAATTATTATCTGGTGAGTTATTCAATTTTATCATCATAAAATTAGATAACAATTTTGGATAGCTATTGGCCAATTGTCTTTTTCAGGTTAACTACATGTCTGATGGTGAAAAATACATTTCATTATGTTCTCACTCAAATATTTCAAACAGACTGAATTCTTCAGGATGTTTCAGACGGCTGACTTAACATTAATTTAGGCTTGATTAATGGTTGCCAATTAATTATTGTTGATGGTCATTTTCTTTTTCACATCTAGTTCTGTAAACAAATTGCTACAGGAATTTTATTAGGAGAACCACAAGTGTTTCAGGAAAGCAGTCCTAGCCCATTCTATAGAAGTTCAGGGGCCTTCAACCCCACGGTAATTTTGGATAGTTGGATAGTTTGTGTGTCAAGTTACTTACGTATAACAATGGAAAGAAAACGTAGTGTAGATAAAAAAGCAGACAATGAACTACCTATTCTTAACAGCATATTATTTTTACGTTTATGTCTTACGCCAGACTTCCCAGATATTGTAGCCACTGTAGTTGTGGAATACTTACAACCTGATAAGATGGTGTACCAACCTGAAGCACCTCGGGGTATTGACAAAACCGCATTCCGTCGGGAGCAACATAAATCACTTCCCCTTTGATCTGACAGTATTTGCCAAACCCTTTGAATGCGACCTCTCGCCTCCACCCTTTATGCAATGGCAATTGCAGTTCATTGCTAACTGGTTCGTAAACTGCCAGTTTCTGTTTTTTTGCTGGACCTTCATCTGGAAAGAAAACATAGGTAAAATTTCACTGAATTTCTATTAATTAAGTCAGATGATTAAGGCCAAAGACAAGTTAAGTCAGTTACAGATGATCAAATTGTACCAAACCCACCAGAATTACAGAGGGAAGAAATTATCAAATAGTATGGAGTCTGAGTTACAGTTGGTTTTCCAAAGTCCAGTTTTTATAGGCAGCTGATATCACACTGGCATTTACGGAAAATTTAAAAAAAGTCCATTAAAATTTTATGAAAGTTTTATTGAATGAAATATTAAATGTTTTGTACAAAGAATGAAAAGAAAAATTATGTACATCAAAATATAGATTAAAACAAATGGAAAAATTGTAAAGAAAACAAAACTGTATTACATAAATAGGCCTAAGGCCTGCTCGGTTAAAAAAGAACAAAAAACATAAAATTGAAATTATAATAAATATTAACACTAAGGAATGAAGTGGTTCAAAAAATCAACGCCATTTATAACCCCAAGAAATGTTAATTTTTTATAATTATTGATTTAACTGAGACAGGTTCTTACTTAGAGATTATTATAAAAATTGAACTTTGAAAATATACACTATTAGACCTAATTATTTTTATTTTATTTCTATGTATTCATTTAGATATTTTTTGCTATATAAAAAAGGAGTGTATGATGAAAAAATCAATATAAAACAATGAAACATGTTTCTTCAAACAATGAAACAATGTTTCTTCTTTGAATAATATTTCATTATCCAAACTAGTATATTTTGGCTTGATTGAGAGTCTGATTAGGTATTCTGTAATCCTTTGGGGCTCTTCCAGTAAATGTAACTTAAATAGAATTTTTGTCCTTCAGAAGAGAGCTATAAGATGTATCTTAAGACTTAAGCCAACTGACTCTTGTTTCGATCACTTTAAAGAACTTCAAATTCTAACAGTACCCAGTATTTATATGTTTGAAGTCATTAGTTATATTAAAGAAAACAACCTTGTTACAGCTCACCAGCATTCTCACAACACTAGAAATAGAAATATTAACCCGTCTGTGCCTCACAATTTAAAGCTTTTTGAAAATAAACCAGATTACATTGGCCTAAAATTTTTCAGTCAACTTCCACCACAAATTGCCCAGATTAGTAACTTAAAAAGATTTAAATATGAGCTCAAAAAGTACCTCATCAATAAATGCTTTTACCAACTTCCATCTTACCTGACCTGACCCAAACCGTTGATATGACCTTCTCACCCCCCCCCCCTGCCTACCATGACAGCATCTGGAAGATGTGCCTCAAAAACTCAAGACTGGTCCTATGCCGAATATGGTCAATCGGGACGACGTGGGATATGTATATGTATGTATGTATGTATGAAAGTTTAAAGTTATGAACCTCAAAATCTAATAAATGTACGGTTTTTGTAATGTTTAATTTAAAAAATATATATTTAATGGGATTTGAAGTTTTTTATTAAAAAATTATATTAAATTATAATATGCTTTTAACATTAGAAAACTATCAACTATACACATATATTCCAAAGAATAATTTTTTTCATGTTTTCTGAACTCTGAGGCAATTTTGCTCTCGAAGGAGCAATGAACTGTGGTAGGACTCACCCTGAGCCGGCTCGGCAGCGTCACGCTTCTTGCTGGTCGTGCTGCCGGCGTCCGAGTCCGAGTCACTGGCGTTGTCGTTGTCAGTGCTGACGTCAGGCACACTGCTGGTCTCACTGTACGTCTCCTGCACAAGGGCCTTCAGTTCCTCCAAGCTGCGAAGGCTCGCCTGCAATGCAAAGTCTCATTTAATAGTACATCTTCTTAAATTAAGCTTCACGTATCTATCAAAGCTTTCCCACAGTCAAAAAAAAAAAAAAAAAAAAAAAATGGTTACAGTCGACTCCCTCTCATTCAGAAACCTCAGGACCTGACCCTTGTTTGGATTAAGAAACATCCCGATCATTCAGCGGTTTTATACTTAAGAATATTACTACCTGTTATAGCGGAGTAAAAGTTTCAATCACATTTGAAAGTGTACTAATCAGAACGTTACTGGGTTTTGCTACCAATTGATTGGATAATCATTTTCATGACAATAATAAAAACAAACTTGAAAGAACACAAAATTATAAAACATCACAAATAAAAGCCTTACAGCCTAAATGAATTTTTTGAAGAAACAGGCCCCACTTTTAGATTTAAAAAGTTATTATATAGCTACTTTAACTATAATTTAAAATGGCAATTAATTCACTTTTAACAATACAACTCACATTCAAAATTACTAACACAACAACATACAGTACTGTAATTAGTAATTACAGCTATACTGTATGACGATCTGGAACAAACGCACTTGTTAACCAAACTGATTTTCTTTGACTACATGTAGGCTGGAAATTAACAGACAGGTTCAATCCTGTCGATTTCAGCCATAAGAAACTCGACATGGATGACTCACTTCTAGGAGTGGGCGAGTATCACATTTTTGGAACGAGTCGAGTCGAGTTGAGTAGTAAGTAGAATACTCGAGTTTCGAATCAAGTAATACGTGAACATAAAAATATTGAAAATTGCCTTAAAATAACTAGTCTATACTCAAATATAAAAATATACTAGCCTACTATACTAAAATAACTAGCCTATCCTACTAGGCCTAAAAAGATAACTTTAACTTAGTCCTAAGTTTAATTTGCTTAAAAACTGTGTGAAGGAAAAAATATTGGTTTTTAAATCACTGATTATTAAAAAAAAAACTTAAGCTAAAAACTTGGTTTATTAACAAAAGGGATTAAGGAATGTAGCCTACAGAATAAAAGATTGAAAAGTTAGCCTCTAAGCACCATTAAATGAAAAAAAGAAAATCCCCTGTTACAGTTACTTAACTTTTCACTTTCGTATGTTTCACTTACTTTTAAGATGTTACCAAATAAAAGATTTTCCCTATTCACAGTTTTTTATATTTGGCATATTAGGCCTACTTTGAGTCAGAAGCCTAGCCTAGACACCGGGATGCTACAGCTGAATCAGAATCACTAAATGTAATTGGTGGATTTAAATTGTCATTTTCAACTCTATCTACTTCCTTTGTCTTTGTTGATAAAAAAATCTTCACCACTCATTTTGTTTAGGAATTATTTTCACTTCTCCGAAATACTCAAGCTATGTACATATAATTTTCACTGTTTTGGAATTCACCTAATTCCCTCGATTTGCCATTTGCCCTCTGCTAGTGGCAGAATGTCTCTTAACTGAGTAAAGGCTAGCTTTAGTGAACAGCCATGAAGCCTGTTTGTTAGGACTTAAAAGATCACAAAGAACAATAAATTCAATGTCTGTCTTATAATCAAAGCAATTTTAGAGAAAAATATGTTTATTATCAATTAATAAACATATATTTTCGTGAATGCTGAATTAGAAAAATAACATACAACTATAAAATTGTATTAACATTGACTATTGATACTACTGATTTATTTGATTTATTTATTTATTTATTTATTTTTTCTAAAGTTATTTGAATCAGTTTTAAATCATTGTTTTGATGCAATTAGATGTCAAATTATAATTGACTTTTAATTTTTTTCCCAGTGTTATGAAGGTCTACAAATGAATCATTTTATTAATCAGTACAGTAGCAATGTTGACTCTACCACTAACCGTGCAGCTCGCGTGACAAGACAAAGAATCCAGTCAGCAGTAGAGTGCTGTCTGAGAAGCTCAGTTAGAAGCATTTTCATCGGCTTCACATCTATCTGTCTTTGGTCTTAAAATGTATCACTTTCACAATAAAAACATTTTACAATTTAAAGAAATGGGATTTAATAAATAGAAAAACATTTCAGAAATGCTATATTTTAATTTAATAACTACTCGACTCGACTTTAACGAGTAGTCACAAGTACTCGCTCGAGCTTTGAGTATCAAATAATACTCGACAGATACTCGAAAACTCGAGTACTCGCCCACCCCTACTCACTTCCCAGAAGTTGACTGGACCATCTGGCATCCGAACCATTAAAGTAAAAAAAAGAAAGGAGTCAACTGTATCATCTTTATTTCATCCAAAAGTTGAAAATATTTTTGACAACTAAACATCATATCACACAAGAGAAATGGCTCGATTGTTGGATTGGCGATTACAACTCTATTTGTCTGCCTGTCATGTGAGACAAATTGTCCGTTTTTTATTTAAAATTTTTGAAATATTTCTATTAACTTGAGTTTTAGAATATTAAGTTTATCTCATTTGTATGTATAAAATTACTGACCACTTTCTAGAGCATAGACAAGAATAACATAACTTAATTCTTAGTGCTCTTGTATTTTATCCTCGTAGATATGCTTTTTATATCGTTTATTATATTGTTAGCTCTATATATTATATGGTTAGATATATTGTGGTTTGTAAGCAACAGAAGTGTCCTTATTTTAGAAATGATACGTTTAATTTAGTTTTGTTATGCTTAATTAGCTATGTCGTCTACTGTATATAATTTTTTTAATTTGGTCTGCAGGGAATATTTTGAATTTAGTTCATCATAAGAACTATACAATGCATTCTCATTAGTCCTTCCCAAATTTGCCAGTATGACAAATCTTGGAATCAAACAACACAAAACTCCCATATCTTCCATGAGAATGGGAGCGAGCACAAAGTGTCAGTGGTAGTTACATTTAATAAAACACTTTATTAAATAATTTAGCAAATAGTATTTTAAAGCAGGAACTTACAGCAAGAGGCCTATATAACGCAAAATAATTCATGACTTATAATATTAGTTTCAGAAATAAATTTAACAATTATTTTCCAGCATACGGAATTAGATTTACAGCACAATAATGTGTTCTATTTAAAATGGTTAACATGGTAGAATCATACCTTTGTAATGTTTTACTATAGTAAATTTTAAATAAAATATACTATTTTATGTTTTGTAGACCAACGCTATATGTGGTAGTAAGGTAGTTATTTATAGCTATAATATTTACAGCTAGATATTTATAGTAAAAAAAGTGATAAACTTGCATTTCTTAGTCTATTATATTTGCCCTTAAAGTATTATTTGTTTGTTTGATATTAAATACGTACAGTTAAACAGCTTTGAATATTGTTTAGTTTTTGCATTTTCCCAAATTGGACATTGAGTTTGTCTTGATTTTTAGATCCATGCATTAACTCGACGCTTCCAAAAGGTTGGAATTGAGGTTGCGGTCTTTTCTACAAAAAATAAATAAATAAATCCTGTGACATAACAGTTTTTTCTCCTTAATTGATTTGAGATACCGCTACTCTAAAATAAATTAGCATCAAATACATGATTTTGAATTTGTATGAAGAATTGTTTAAGAGTAACCATTGCTTAAAAATTCATTAGTAACATCCATCCTGGTATACCTTTCTCATGACTTTTATCAATTACTTGAGTACATAGATTTGCAATAAAATGAATTATTTTTTTTTTATTAATCCCAACTATATATGAAGGGCATAGGCTTGTGGAGATACATTAATAATTAAATATAATTTAGTGTGCACTAGAACCCAGCTGATCTGAACCCCATTAATTCAATTCTCCAAATAATCTGAACTGTTGGTAAAAAATAAAATATTTTTGTGTTTGGTAAACTGTAATGTAAATTATTTGAGATGAACAATATTATGTTTCTGAATAGAGAACACAATTTAAAGTTGACTCACAAAAATCCAACAGTTACAAGACCTTGGGCTTATAGGATAATCAGAAATGACAGAAATGTAAAATTACCCAAGGTTAGTTTTATTGTACCGAATTTAAACAGTGTTATATATTTTCAGTCATCTTGGCTATTTTATAAGGAAAATGCAACAAATTTTGTGAATGGGGATGATCTATTGTTTGATATTCTTTGGGTTGTAGTAATTTATTCCAGAGATAAGACCATGATAAGACTCCTACAATCTGCTCGAACATAAAAACTAACTGTTAAACAAAAACAAAGTATGGTTATTTTATTTAATATAGTTTTCAGAAATTAAATCAAACATCGACCACGTGACTTATATGGAACAACATTTTTTAATGTTTTCTTTTGTTTAAACAAAACATATAATTCAAAAGCGTTCAGTAATGATTCGTCAGTTTTAAACCATTTTTTAACCAAAAAAAGTTTTGTGAAACTCTGAGTGTGGGTGTTTTTAAAACTGACGAATAATTACTGGTGAATTTTTTTCGTTTTTGTGTCAACCTGGAGATGGGATTTTAATCCCATAATGTACATAGTCAAGTCAAATGAATAAATTATAACTGTTTGGACGGAAAGGTTTGTAGCCTTGTATAATTTCTAAATGATTTGACATCGAGTCCAGTTGACCAGACTACAACACTCCAATTGTGACACTGTTTTACAACTGCTTGCGGTGAAGGACACTTACTTGATGCAACAACTTCTTATTTTTCTCCAAATCGTCGGTGACGCTACCAGGTGAAGATGTCCTCGTCTTGTCTTCAGTGTCCATTTCATTTTCTGTAAAATACAATTCATGAATTTTGTTACATGTAAGTAAAACACAAGACATACGCTTAACAAATATACTCGGCATGTGTAACCTCGACTGGTAAGCATACCTAATATTAGAGGTGTGCGGATATCCGAAAATTCGGTTCGGTTTCGGATCGGATCGGATATCCGAATCCGATCCGAAGATTTTATTAATATCCGTATATTCGGGTCGGATATCCGACTTTCCCGGATAGAGTGTAAATCTGGTGTTAAAGACAAGATCAATGTACAAATATTGTGTTTTGCGCGATGGCCATTCTGCATAAAATGGTGACGATGCGACAGAACGTCTAAAATGGCGTCCAAAGTACTGAAGCAGACTAATAATAAGAAGTCAGATAATAGAATAACGCGAAATAATCACGACACCCAGCGACCAAGGTTAAGTGTTTAACATTCAACTGCACAATTGACAAAGTGCCAATTCTGAACCCTCTCGCTTGGAGCGCTAGCAGTAAAGATACAAGTCTCAGCCAATCACGGCAGCTCGAGAAGCTCTAGTTTTTATTCCACCCGCCTGAATCGCTAGTGTCGTGGTATTTTGAGCGCTAGTTGTTGGGAACAATTCATCATTCGTAGTTTCGTCGTTTCGTGACTCTATATAAGATTTAATCTAATGAAGATTACGACCACGTTTGACTATGAACTTGGGAAGGCATTGGATCGCGATCGCGATTCAACCGTACGTTCTCGTTCTGTTGTCGTCTGTAATTATTTGCTCATTGATGTTGATAGGTTATGTCTTTATACCTCTGATCGTGTTTTAAACTGATTTGAATATTTTTATTGTCTCTTAATTATTCTTATCTACAAGGAAAAGAAAGAGTAAATAAGTGTTATATGGAAGTCTTTTGCTAAAACTGAAAATGACTGTTTACAGAATGCTTTGTATGCAAGCTGAAGCTAGGTTATGTTTCCTACCATCATTTTGTTTTCAAATAAAATGATATTTTGTTGAAAGTCCTACTTTATCATATTGTACACTGGGATGTTTGCCTGGTGAGTAGTTTTGACCTAGGCCTATGGCAACTCTCTTTAATTAGAGCTTAGGTTAGGCGTAGTTCAAAATAATGTTGACATGTTCATTTAGGTAGGCCTAGGGCCAATTGATGTTTTTGTTGATCATAACAAATTATAAATTGACTTTGTTTTAAAGTTTAAAAATAGTTGAATTGTTGTTAATTTGATTGATTTTGATATTCCTAAACTGTTTTATAATCAAGGCCTAGACCAAATTAAAAAAATTGTGGCTTTAAATTGGTTACTTGTTTGCCTTTCTGTTTACTGCGCAAAAATCCGAATCCGAAAACTATCCGATCCGATCCTGTTACTATCCGATCCGAACCGATCCGAATCTTAACTATCCGAACCGAATCCGATCCGAAAAAAAATTTCACTATCCGCACACCTCTACCTAATATCAATGTTTGTAAATCAGACAAGAAATTTATCTACAGACAACTTCCTATATTAAGGTAAAACACAAAATTAGCACAGCTTAAAAAATGCAACAAAAACTGAACACCGAATTAAAAAAGAAAATGTGTTACCTTGGCAATCTTTAGTAACAGTAATAATAATATATTTATTGTAGAAGATAATGGTTTTTTATTTTGTTTATTATACAATGCAAAATGAAATAATAAAATCCTGAAAAAAATAAAATCATTGAGATGAGTAAGTCAATTTAAGTAAATTGGATGTAAAAAAAACAGAAGTGTTACATGTCACAAAAACATGCCACAGAAGGTGCTAATCCTAATAAACTTGGTATCAACGGTAATTGCACTATGATTAACAATAATTAATGATAAAAAAATGTATTCACATGTGATTTATATAATAAAATTATAACAAAATTAATCTTTTGGTGTTTTTTACTTATTTAAATTAAATTAAAACTTTGGCCATATTGCATAAAAGGCGATGAATTCAATCACACCATCCAGAACCTGCTTTATAATGTGATATGAGTTGTCTGCGGGCCAGCTTTCAGGGTTCTAATTCAATTAAAAAATGAAAGTTATGCTTTTTCCCCAGTTTTCCTGTCCATAAATCATCTAATTAACAGTATAAAAATGAGCCAATGAACGTAATTAATAAAAATTATCATCTGAAGATTCAGCCGTTAAGATTGAATAACGTACATGGCCAAAAACGGGAACTTAGACGCAACAATGGTGGTAGTAGTTTTATCACTTATGACACCATCTTTCGACGGTGAGGTTATATCAAAGCCTTGCTCAATTTTAATTTGAGCACCGAAAGGTAGAAATAAGATGAATGCCACCTGCGCCGGCGACGCTCTGCATTGACTCTGTAGGCCCTGTTCCCCTGGTATAAATGTTTTACCTCTGCCGTACACAGTGCGACGTCAAAGGGAGTAAGAATAATAACTTCGTATTTACTTACTTACTTATCCTCTTGAACCACGGTGACCCCGTCGTGGAGCATGTGGCGAGTCAAATAATCTTGCTAAAATTATCAATATCTTGCTTATTTAATCTGAAATTATTATCTTCATTGCTCTGATACTTTTAACGATTGTCTTGAAAACTGTAACTTGATGTCTTTCTTTTATATTACTTTAAAGGGTTGGCAGGCTGTAGTAACATTTATCGACCAAATAATCCTTCAGTTTGATCTTGAATTTATTCAAACTTTCGATATTCTTCAGGTCTTCAGGTAATTGATGAAAAAATTTTTGGCCCTGGCTTGGTTTCAGTAAGAGTAAGTCTATGTGAAACTGCAAATCTATCTCTATGACGTGTGTTGTAATTATGAAGAGGAGCTTGAAACAAGTTATAACTTTTTACATAAAAAATTGTTTCAAACACATACAGTGAAGGCACAGTTAATACTTTTAAATCCTTAAACAGGGGAGTGCAAGGAGTCCGAGCTGGTTTTTTTACTATTGCACGAATTGTTCTTTTT